>OY284492.1:12071878-12671878 GCA_958336395.1 Ctenicera cuprea | reverse complement strand
CTTATATGAAGTCGGGGGTGTCACAAGTATAGTACCTTAAGGCTCTTGTGTGTTACATCATTTCTGTTTCTCTTAACATTCGTATAATAAAAAGTGCATTAAAATTTTGCAGAACATTGCTGCAATAGAAGTCTGTAGCTTAGGTTGCGTACTAAAATCTTGATATTCTTATACAAGCCTAAGGTGTCACAAGTGTATTACCCTCAGCTTCTTGTGTGTTGCATACTTTTTGTTTTCTTTAATATCCTTAAACAAGTGCGTGAAATTTTGCGGAAAAGTGCTACAATCAATTGCTGTGGCTTAGTTTGAGTAGTAAAACTTTGATATTCGTGTATGAAGCCTGAGGTGTCACAAGTGTAGTAACCTAATCTAAACTAATCCGGTGTGGCACGTGTACTAACTGATGGGTCTTGTGTTACATAATTTTTGGTCCTTTTAACATTCGCATAAAAAAAAAGCTTGAAATTTTTCAGAACATTGCTGCAATAGAACTCTGTGGCTTAGGTTGAGTAGTAAAACTTTGAGATTTTTATATGAAGCCTGAGGTGTCTTGCGTGGCTTATCTTGGGTATTAAAAGTTTAATTTACTTATATGAAGGCTGGGGTGTCATAAATGTACTAACCTTAGGCTCTTATACTGGTATAAATCATAGCTTAATTACAATGATCAATTTTAAAATTTCAGTTTTCAACAACATTAATTTATATGAATTTCTACTTAGTTTTATAGATCTGAAATTTTTATGTTTGGTAGCCATTCTCAACCACGACAATCCAAAGCTTTTAGAAAAAGAATATCAAAATCCTGCTTTCAAGTAACAGTCCCTTTAACTGTATTTTAACAGCTATAAGATTTGTTTGGCGAGACTGCCTACAAATGAACGATTACCATTTTTCTCTGTCTTAATAAAGTCAAAGCATCAATCCACCCCGTGAAGTTAATTCTGACAGCAATTAAAACCTGTGTTGGCATCACAGACCAACCCCTTTCAATTAATCAAGTTTAAACGTTTTAAAATCTTAAGAAAACACCCCCAAGGCAGAAAAAAGGCCCGAGAGATAATCTTAAACAGTTAAATCTTTCATTAACACCCCTTTTCGTAATAAACGTCAATTAGACGCAGTAATTATATATTTAGCACCGCGAGTCGCGGCGCGAGGGTCGAGAGAGCGCCGCCGCTTTGCATAATGGACCAGTGAAAGGGGTAATTAAAGGGGATGCTCGCTATTAATTAACAGAGAGAGACCTGTTGCGCCATGAATCTGACTAAAAGCCCCAGGATGTTTAAAATCTGTCGACGCTGTTTTACAAGTACAGTCCCCGCCACTCCCACGACTCAATTATACAGGCATTCTCTCTGGGCCATAATTAAATGAAATTATCGTTTAATTGCTTTGTTTACATCTCCTTGGGGCCACGCACACATTGTCATTAACTAAATGCCAATGGAGACTTGGGAGATACACTTAGTCATTAGATTAACTCGTAAATTAATAACAGGGGAATTATTAAAATTACTGGAACGTTCACCTGATGTAATTATTTCAAAAATTATTGAAAGGTGACTCAAATTGTAAGACAAAAAATCGTCTGTCTTTTAAAGAAGGTTCATTGGTCAGATTGAAAACATCAGACACGAAATCATGAGTATCGCTATCGGATGAAAATGGTACCGAGCTCGGCAAAATTTTTTAAAGATGGTTGCAAGTTAATGTTTCAAAACTCGTCGATGCTTTCTATTTAAAATTGGAAATTTTTTAATCAAAAAATTCAAATATTTTTATTGTTTTACTAAATTTTCACTTATTATTGTGAAAAAATTTAAGCTCTTGGAACGATTTTTTTATAAGTGATAACGTTTGAGGTAGGTTTAGTTCTAGAATTGTTTAGGTGAAAAATATGGGTTAGTTAGGCTTCTACAATCTTGCTAATGAGTGACTGCGTATGATCTGGAAGGTTCAAGATCACAGAGTTATTAAATCCGTTCTTTTCCTTACAACCCCCTTCTCGTGTTTGTAAGAATTTCATTTTACTAAGGTATTTGATTAAATTTGGCTTATTAATTTCATTTTTCTGAAGTTCGAATTCCTATTGAGCTTATTAATAATTAAGAACCGAAAGGAATGCTTGAAACCTAGAAAAGTAAATTGAAAAGCTTTGAAAACAAAATTTTAATATAAGAAAATTGCTTTAACTTGGGAATTCTAATCAGGCAATGTTATTTGTTAAGCGGCGCATTTAGGCTGGTCAAATATGATTATTATTATTTCTTTACACCGGTTATATACCTGAAAAAAATTTAAAAATCGTAGGAAAAAACAGACTTAAGCCTTCAAGATAAGGAATTTTGTAGCGCATCTTAAGCTGATGTTACAGATGTTAATTCTTTTAAATTTGTTTCTACAACTAAGTATTTCTTCTTTATATCCGCTATTTTTTGTATCCGACGCCGTGCCATTTATTTAATCACGCATATCTGAACTACCAAAAATTTTCAAAAAAAAAACAACAAAATTGCGATAAGAAATTTATGAGGAGCCCTGAATTGTTATGGAAAGATCATAAATAAAAGTTATTGACTATAAACAACAGGCAAGCGATTAAGATTACATGATTAAAGATAATAAACTTCAGGACTACCATTAAGATTAGAATAGTTAAAAATTGATCCTTACTGTTTAACTCCTAACAGCTGATATGCCAAATTTGTTTAAGAATTTCCAAATTGAATTATTGAAAGTATAGAAATTTAAGTTTATTATTTTTACAACGAAAAATGATTATTACGATTATTAGTGTTAAGTTAATATTGTTTTCTCTTAAAACCTTAGAAATTGTTCGTTATATCCGACGTCTTTGAGATGCAATTCAGATTCCTCTGTATCCAGAACATGGTTCTTTTTGGAGTATCGCTATAGCCGGGGTGTCGGTAACAGCGTCACCCTCGCTCGTTATAAGCGAACAGATTGTTTTTGAGTAAAAAATTGTTTGAAAGCTTTTCATCGTTTTATACTTTTAACAGCTGATATGTCAAATAGTTTGAAGAAATGAAAGATTGAAATATTAAAACTAAAAATTTGTTTTGTAATTTTGGTAATAAAATATCATGGATAGCAAATTAATAGAGTTTCGTATTGATTACTGCGGAAATCTCGTTATATCCGAGATTCCGTATATCCAGAAATTTGTTGAATCTGTCTACTCGTTATAACCGTGCTAATCGAGTGTAACCTAATTGAAGCTATAATAATCTATATTTGTGAATTTCGTAATCAAAATTACAATTTAAATGAGCAATAAATTATTACTTGTATTTAAAATTCTGCACATTTAGAAATTTTTTGTATCCGAACTATTGTTGCATTTGGATGCTTGTTGCAACCGTGCTAATCGAGTTTAACTTGGTTAAAGCTATAAGTATTTGTTTGTTATTTTTGTAATAAAAGATAATTATTTAGATGAGTAGTAAATTATTAAGGTTTCGTAATGATTACCGCAAAAAAACTTGTTATATCTGAAATTCTGCACATTCAGAAATTCGTTACAACCGAACTATCGTTGCATCTGGATGCTCGTTATAACTGTACTAATAGAGTTTAACTTAGTTGAAGCTATAAGAATTTTTGTTTGTTGTTTTTGTAATAAAAGATAATTATTCAGATAAGCAGTAAATTATTACGGTATCGTAATGATTACTGCAAAAAAGCTTGTCACCTATATCCGAACTATTGTTGCATCTGGATGTTCGTTGTAACCGTGCCAATCGAGTTTAACTTAGTTAAAGCTATAAGAATTTATGTTTATTATTTTCGTAATAAAAGATAATTATTTAGATGAGTAGTAAAATATTACGGATTCGTAATGAGTACCGCAAAAAAACTTGTTATATCTGAAATTCCGCACATTCCGAAATTCGTTGTAACCGAACTATCGTTGCATGTAGATGCTCGCTATAACCGTGCTAATTGAGTTTAACTTAGTTGAAGCTATAAGAATTTTTGTTTGTTGTTTTTGTAATAAAAGATAATTATTCAGATGAGTAGTAAATTATTACGGTTTCGTAATAATTACTGCAAAAAAACTTGTTACGTATATCCGAACTATTATTGCATCTGTTGCATGTTCGTTGTAACCGTGCCAATCGAGTTTAACTTGGTTAAAGCTATAAGCATTTATGTTTGTTATTTTCGTAATAAGTTATTTAGAATTTAGAATTATTACGGTTTCGTAATGATTCAGAAAGTTGTTGTATCCGGATTATCGTTGTATTTAGATGCTCGTTAAAACCGCGCTAATACAGTTTAATAATAATTATCATAGGAAGACTTCCTTGTTTCGTTGTCTAGCCCTTTGCAGCTGATTCAAAATTTGTTAAGAAATTATAGATAGAATTAAAGTTCGTTATTTTCGGAATGAAATATTGATAGTAAGATTATTTATGTTACGTTGATACGATTTCTTAATTTGATTAATTAAAAATGCTCATTAAATGCAAGATCTCGCTAAATTCCGAAGTTAGTTGTCTCTGCTGTATTACAAATTGTGTACGGTATGTGTTTATATCCGTGTCTTCGTTATATCAGTGTCTTCGTGATATCCGTGTTAGTTGTAAGCGATTGTTGTAGTTGTAATTTTTTATCTACGACTCTCCGCTAAGAATTTCATTTAATCTGCTTCAAAAATTTGGTACTGTACGGAACATAAAGTTTTGTGCAAAAGTATGTTTTTTTTTTAAAAACAGCACCTCGGTTAAAGTCAAATATGCAATTTTTTTAAATTAAATTGCGTGAAACTATATTAAAGGTCAACCAAAAACAAACGAATTTTAAAATCTAATAATATCTCACTTTCTTTAATCTTCTTCTCAAACAATATTTTTATCATTTTTCTTTGAAATAAAAAAAAATAACAAAGTGAAGAATTCTATCTTTTTATATCTAAAATCGACGTAATTATAAAACGTAGCAGATGTTCAGAGAGCAACAGGGATGTTGGTAATTGTCTAGTTTGCATACTAAGGGCTTAATTTGCATGTAAAGCTTTGCAATTCGGTTGCCTCAAACAATGTCTCCATTAATCCCGAAATGAGCCTTCTGCGCCCCAACTCGGTATCCCCATCAACCCCTGCTATAACAGCCACTTGTCTTCCGCTAATTATTGCTACCAAGTGAAATTAATGATAATTACGCGAACATTCAGGCTTGTGGAATTTTAAAGCAAGCTCCACATTAATGTCTTTTCCATCGTCGTAAAATTTTAAACAGATGATAAATTTAAAATATTGAAAAAAGTCATGTAAAAAGGAATAAAAGCGAGCAGTGTTAGCCAATAAAATTCCTTACTCGACCACACAATGCAAGTTTGAAAATAAAAAGTAGTTCTCTCAAAGATGTGTCATGGATGGCCGAACAACAATCCACTTGATGTATTATTTATCAATTACATCATAATACAGAGTGAAATGAAACAAAATGGTTCCGTTGTAGCAACTTGCGGAACACAATAAGCTTTCGAATTATTATTATTATCGTATTACTTCATGTAAATTCAGTTTTTATTATTACTTTTGAAAGTTAAGCAAATGTAACGAAATTTAAATTAACGTTTCTTGTTATTTTATACTTAATGGTCAAAAATAAAACGATTCGAATAATTTAAAATTTTCTTACCTTGTCACAGAACATCATGGCTTTGTTTTCTGACACTAAAAGTAATTTAAGAGTACGAAATCAGCTGTACAATAATTTAGAGTTATAAACAATACAAGTTTGGATATTTTGATAAATTTATGTTACATAATTTCATAAAGAAACCAAGATTGATCTTAAATGCTTTTTGCTTACAAGACCTTCGTGTCCGCTTTTATTAAAATGAGTTTAAAAGTAATAAAATTTAAGTTTATTGCAATAAAATTAAAATAAGTTTTTTTTCTTGTAAACTTTTACAATAAAATTTATATTATGTAGTACAGTAGCCAAGGTGAACTTTAAATGTTAATTTAAAAAATTTGCTTATAGATTAAATATTCAAATTATTTTTAGTACGAAAGCTGTGTACAACTTTTTGTAACTTTTGTTAAGTTTTCTGAAAATTGTGTAATATCTTTTCTGAAACACCTCACGTAAAACTATTTAAATTAAGCGAATCAAAAGGTTAATTGTAGTAGCGTGATTTTTACTTTTCCGGTTTGAGATGTTAATTTTCCTTCTGTATATTTATCCTCGGTCGATTTCTGCTGCTAAGGCTTATCACCCACGCCACGCGCTAAAAATCTTTAGAATGTCTGTACTATACAGATAGGAAATGTTTACCAACAGGATTTTTTCATATTTAAAACTTGCGGCGTACTGAAAAACTAATGTATTAATAATATTGAAATTTAATTATACTGAAATTTTTAGAAATAGATTAATCCTAGTTTTCGAAATACTCAAAGTATCTCAAATTACTTTGAAATATCTTAAGTATATGGAATACCTCAAATCACTTAAAAATACCTCTGTTGATTAGAATTAGCTCGAAACACCTCAAATTTCTTTGAAGTATCTCGAATTACCACGAAGCACCTGCAGAATTACTCTCAATAACTGCAAATTACCGTGAAATTATGAGAACGATTTTGAAATGAAATTTGCTTTTTCTATCTTTTCGAAGTAATTCGAATTACTTTGTTATCTTAAAGTACCTCGAATTAGTTTGGAATATCTCAAAGTACCTAGAATTCGTTCCAAGCAATCCTGAAAGTACTTTGAAGTATCGCAAATTACTACGTAGTACCTGTCGAATTCCTACTGGAAATTATTTCCAATTACTGTGATGTAGCTGTTAGTACATCAAAGTAACTCGAAATCATTCCAAGATCCTCAAAGTAACTCCGAGGTGTCTCGAACTACTCGGAAGTATCTTGGATTACTTGAAAGTACCTAAAAGTAACTTCGAAGTACCTTAAAGTAACTTCGAAATACGTCAAAGTAACTTCGAAGTACCTCGAAGTAGTTTCCCGAGATTAAAATTACATTGAAGTAATAGTGACATTCGCAGCAGCTTGTAGGAGTAGTACATTAGTAGAAGTACTTAAAGTATTTAGAATTACTTTGAAATACCTGGAATTACTTAAAACAGATTTGAATTACCCTGACGTACTAGCGCTATTTTGTAATGACATCACCTTTTTCTTGCTCTTCGAAGTATATCTGATTTAATCTAGGTAACTCGAAATAATTGTAAGTACTTTAAAGTAACTTCAAAGTACCTCGAAGTGTTTTAAAGTACCTCGGATTACGTCGAAGTACCTAATAGTAACTTCGAAGTAGCACGCACTGACTTCAAAGTATTGGAATAACTTTACAATAATGGTGAAATTCGAATCAGTTGTATACGAGTACGTTTGTCGTACTAAAAGTATTTTGAATTACTTTGAAATATCCCGAATTACTCTTCTAAGTACCTACAACTACATCAAGGTAACTCGAAACAATTTAAGAACTTTAAAGTAAGTCCGAAGTACTTCCAATTACTTCGAAGTACATCGTATTACATTGAAGTATCCCAAGTAACTTCGAGGTATTAGAATTACCTCGAAAACTGGTGAAATTTGAAGTAGCTGTATATACATTTCTACAAGTACTAAAATACTTCGAAATGCTTTAAGATATCTTGAATAATTTCGAAGTACCTCGAATTACTTCAGGATACCTATAAGTACTTTAAATTACTTCGACATAATTCTAAGTACCTCAAATTACTGCGAAGTACCTCAAACTACTGCGAAGTATCTATCGAACTATTAGGGATTGATTCGAATTACCTTGACATACTAAAACGATTTATAATGAAAGCTCTTCGAAGTACCTCGAATACATTCAGGTAACTGGAAATAATTCAAAGTATCCCAGAAGTAAATAGAACTACTTTGAAGTACATCCGATTACTTTAAAGTAGGCACCTCAAAGTATCTTCGGAGTACCTCGAAGTAACTTTGAAGTACCTCGAAGCAACTTTTGCAGTACCTCGAACCAACTCTGAAGTATTTTAGAATTATCATGAAATAATTTTGAAATTCGAAGTAGTTGTATACACTTTTTCAGAGTACTAAAAGTATCTCGAATTACCTCGATATACGTCGAAGCACCACGAGTTTCTTTGAAGTGCGGCAAAATACCTCAAAATATTGACTAGAAGTAAATTCGAATAAGAGTGGCGCAATGAAGCGATTTTGCAATGAAACATCTTACAATTTCCTCGAATTATTTCAAAGTACCTCGAAGTACATGCAAGTAACTCGAATGAATTCTTGATACTTCATTTTACTTTGCTTAACATTTTTTACTTTTTAATACTTTCAGGATAGAGTAGTATTGTTTCATGCAAATTATCGAATTCTAAATTTTGACGGAAATACATGTTTTCTACTACCAAGAACCTAAAAAAGTTGTTTAAAAAAATGTCTGTTTGTGAGTGGATGGGTGTATAGGTGTGTGCGCTCCATAGCTCAAAAATTCATCGGGGAAATAAGATTCACAAATATTCGAATTTGGAAAGGAAGTTACACATGTGTTTTTGATAGCATTGTTTTACGGAAAATGAACTTTCTAAATCTAAAACGGGAATCTTATATTAGACTTTAGGGCAAATTTAATCGCTTTTTTCCGAACTTTCTAGCTTCAAAATGGCCCCCGCTACATGTTTCTGATAATTTATAATTTATCGCCATATTACTCAAAAAAAAGGTCATGGATCGTGGTCAAATTTTTAATCGTAATAACGCTATAGAGATACAATGTTACTGTTCACAAAAATTTATGATAATATAAAATCTTAAAGTCAAAAGTATTTTTAAAATTTTGGAAATTTTCAAAAAACAATTGCTCAGAAATTGGCTTACCATTTTTTTTAAATTTTATAATCTTATGGAGCTAGAAATGAGCTACAATATAGTATGTGTCTCAGCTCGCTAAATTATATGTGACGCCTTCTATGAATTTATGAATATTTGTGTTTTAACGCCTATTTATTCAAAATCGAATAAACAGATCGGGGTAAAATTTGATATTGGGGGTGCTCTAGGGGTACACAATATTACAAGCTTTTGGACTTTTGCAACTACTAAAACCACTCAATTCTATAAGTAGATCTAGGGATAAGCTATAATTTAGTTCGCGTTGTTTGTGACACTTGCTATGAAGGTTTGAAAATCTAAAATTTATGCATTTTTGTTTAATAATAAAAAACGAGGATTATAAAAAAAAGTCTGTTTAAATGAATTGTAAATTGTAATTAGGAAAAGAATTTTTGGTTTCTAAATACAATAAAACGAGCAAAGTGATCGGTGCGGGGTAGTGTTTCTCTCCGGTGTGCGGGGAGAATATTATATATTTAGATTATTCAAAATTTTACAAACAGATTCTAATTTGTCATTGTTGGCCCGTAAGACGTTAATACTGAAATACTCTTGAAAATATTATAACAAATCTACACCACGAACATACAAATTTTTGGAATTGCCGAACAGTACGTACAGTAAAAGTGCTTCCAGAAAAGTAAAACTTTTCACTTAAAGTCTTACGACACAGTAAAAAAAGAGTATAAATTTTTTTTGAAAAACGGCCCATAAAAGATGTTTTCATATAAAAAATTTACAATCTTTAGTACTTCATTTTAGTACGGAACTTGGGACACTTTTTACGAATTCAAATTTCTTAAAGAGTTTTCAATTCTTGATTTTGTTTCCAGAATCTGTATTCCTGACTATCTTCCAGACTATTTTTCTGAGCGTTTTTTTTATGTGTATTGTGGTTGATTAACTTGGCGCCTTTTGCAAAAAGCGTTCCCAACGACAGTTATTTTGACTTCTTCAGTTCCAACTGATTTTTATTTCTGTAAAAGTTATGTACCTACAAGCAGATCGATGTTTTCCAAATAAACAGGTACACGTCTAAAAAAATGCATTGATAATTAATGAACCTAAGGTTCAATTTCGCCGGAAAAGAACTACTCCAGCTTACACAATTGACTTGTTAACAAAGGAAAGACTAAAAACAAAAATGTGTATAAAAAGCGAGAAAGGTAAGGGAAGTCGATCATCATCACATCACCGGCCTCTGCCGTTGTAGTGCGCGCCCATAAATTAACCCAATCTCGAAAAAAATATTCAAATTGGGTAACTTATTAATTCTCAACGTAAAAATTTAAAATTCTTAACAACCTTAATCAATTCGTGTTACATTAACAATGCGAAGTTATAAATTTCCTTAAAAACATCCTGCCATCAGCGCAGGTGTGGAAGTTCTTGTGCTGCTCGGGCCGAATTCCCGAAAGGCAAAAAAAAACGGGGAAAGACGTAAAAATTCGTCTTAAGAAAGAGCGCCCGTATGCAAATCAAGGCGTCGCCAACGTATGTAAAAAATCTATCGCCGAATATTTCCGAATGGGTGTTTCTCTAACCGAATATTTCCGAACTATACACTTCAGACAAGAAATGGAATACTTATTGATTTTGAATTCTACTTAGCAAGTCTTAGGTGACAGTTTCCGATGTAATCAACGACAGGAATGCATACATCCGTCCCTGCAGGAATCCCTACGATGTCAAAACGACGTCGGTCTCTGCTGGAGTTGCTATGGAAACTCGATAGCGTCGAGGGTTTTAAGATTTTATTATTGTTATGTTTTCTTTTGAGTCAGTTAATATATCAAAAAAAATTCCCCTTCTCGGTTCAGACGACTTAATTGCCGCTTCTTCCTACACGCCTGTGCGCTCATTTTAATATCACGGCAGTAAAAACAGAACCACGGCCAATTAAATTTTCATAAATAAATACAGAGGAGGTAACTAAAACAAACACTTTGGGTGTGTAAAGACGGCACGGTTCGACGCCACCGGCCATCAGATAGTCAGGGTGTAAGTAACAGAGAAGAGGACGGTAATTTTAATTAAATTAAGGTGGTAATGCCGGTGTTTTGTCATAATTTTACAGCGTGTTTGCGCGGATGTCGACGAGCTTTTTGTTTAATTAATTAATGCCTGTTCCGGCAATTAGGCTCGTAATTTACATTCGTTATTTCTCATTCGCCGCCTCCTTCGCCGTTATTAATTTTTAAAAACCGCGGAAACTTGGATTACTTCACCGTGGGCGCGTTTCTGCTGTAATAAAACTTGCAATACTCTCCAAAGCTTTTAATTAAAGCGCAATTAGAAAATTTCCTTTTATGAAATCCAGTTGCGTATTGAAGGTTTTATTTGACTTTTTAATAACTTGGGTGCTCTTTCACGTCGTATGATATTTTAGTTGAAGTGCGGATGCTCGAATTAACCGTCGATTTCTAGAGGATTCTTCAGTTTTTTGTTTGGGGCTTCACGAAAACGAAACTTTATTTTTTGTGAATGTGGTTTTATCCGGGAATTTTGGTTGGGATCCTGTAATTTGAAGGTATTAAATTTTTAATATACTATAATTAGACTAAATTTTTGTATTTCGGTCGAATATACCAGTATTATAATTAATTTCTGTAATAGAGGTCTTGTATTTAATACATTTTATAAAGTTCGAAAGGACAAATTTTTGAGTTTTAAATTTTATATTGCTTCAGGTAAATATTACATTTTCAGTTGATTTTCTTGAATATTTGATTTTAGTTTCCGCTAGTCGATAAAGGTATAGAAAAACATTTGTTGAAAAAAGGGGGTTGAAATAACAATTTCATATAATTTGCTCTGGAAAAGAATGCGAAAAAATAGTTCTTTGGGGAATATTTTATAAAACTTATCGTTGGAGTGTATTCTGATCAAGTCGATGGAGAGGGAAAAAGTTTGTTGAAAAGGAAAGGGCCACCGCACTTAAAAGCCGTTGGAAATTTTTTTTATAACAGAAACTCACGAAATGTTTTTTTATAAGAAAAGGTCTCAATGTTATCAGGTTGCTGCTCAATTTTGACAATTTTCAGAAAATCTTAATAAATATAAAATATAAATTTTAAGTAAATATTATAAAAGGGCTCGCTAACCAACTGGTTCTGGGTTCGAGTCTCGGCATAGTCATGCATGTTTATGGCTGTGTATTGCATATGAAAAAGTTAAATATCCGTTTTCAGATCTTCCACAAAATTGCAAACTTTTATTGCCACCGAATATTTCTTTGTAGATTTTTCATACTTCCAATAGATGTTTTTCCAAACAGTTTTTCAGAATTGTTTCTTTAGAGTTTTCTTATAAGGTTCTTTTGAAAATGTTTACTATAATAGTTTATTTTGCTTTTAAGATCTTTTTGTATAGTTATTCTCAATCATTTTTATCTAATTTTTCAGCAATTATACCACCAGTCAATTGAAAAATAAGCCGGTTTTGAAATTACAAAACTTGTTGCATAGCAATGTTTTTTTTGTTGCGAAATTTTACTTCATTTTCTTAAACAAAACAAGCACCGAGTTGCCGTGCGGGAAGTTCATTTCTTTGTTTTTAAAGCTATCAAATAAAACAAATGATTTGTTGCTAATACGCGATAAAATTTTGTACGTCAAAAATAATCAAGTTGCGACTTACTGATTGGTCGATATTTTATGACTGGAAGGAATCCGGGCACAACGCCCACTGGCCACAACGTCCAACATGTATTTTGTATGTCCATACCGCGAACACAACGCCCACTTTGCATATCGAGCGCAACGTCCGCTGTACGCACAACGCCTACTATATATTTAAAATGGCCATAACCTCTGGACACTTATGTGCGGTGGCAACAACGCTCACCAAGGCCACAACGCCCACCAGTTTGGGTTGTAGTCACCACAAACGATGGCCCCTGTGGTCCGTTGCGGTAGTGGACGTTATGGTCGCGGTGGGCATTGTGGCCACCATACACATAGGCGTTATGGGCATTTAAGTGTGGGACTGTTGGACACCGTGGATGCTGCGGTCAATATGCAGAGTGGACGTTGTGTCTCCAGTGGGCGATATGAACCTACAAAATACACTGTGGACGTTATGTCCTGTACCCGACTGGAATAATATCACTTAACGCATTATTCAATACTAACCTGGTAAATTATTTGAGGGGGCGGAGGCTTATTAATATCTTTATTAATACGATCTAAATTTATTTCGTTGAAAATCTACGTAAGTAAAATTTAATGTATAAATAAAATAATTTATAACTTCAAAACAATAATATTGAAGTAATAAAGGATTTTATTTATACATTAATATGAACTTCAACGAAATAATACTGGAACCTATTAATAGTTAATATTTGTTAAAGTTATTAATTGTTTTATTTATGTATAATTTAGTATTTTGCTACTATTTTTATTTTATTGTATTAATTTATCGTTGGCCGATTACTGCTGCTAAAGCTTATCACAGACGCTATAGGGTAGACAATTTTTATTCAAATCTCGTTTTAATTTGTTTAAAAAATTATCCCGAAAAAATTAATCATTGGGTCAAAACTTCTGATTTCTGTTTTGCATTCAGAAAAAAAATAAGCACTGCACTATTTTTAAAAGTAGACAGTCAGCGAAATTGAACACTTGCAACGGTTGATCCTATTTGAATGAAATTTTAATGCGAGATTATTTCGTAAAATCGTGTCAAACACACGAAACTTTTACATTCCTATCGAGAGATCTCTTGTCGAGATTTAATATGTAGTTTTTTATAATTTGTAAAAATTAATACAAAGTATTTTTCTTTATTTATAAGTTCCAGCTTTACTTTGCTGAAGTTCATATTAATGTATAAGTAAAATACTTTATAACTTCAACAGTATTGTTGAAGTTATAAATAATTTTGTTTGTTTCAGTTACAGCGAATATTTGGTGGGCCAACTAACTGGCCATTTTATGAGCTTGCCAAATATTCGGATAAAACGAATATATTTTCGAGTCAGTCAAATATTCGACATTTTCAATATCAACTGAAAACTATACTAAATTGCAGAATTGACCTAAAATTTGATGGTATATTTACGATACATTGAAGCAAAGTTATTATTTCGGTAGCAAAACGGGAACGCAGTCCGTTTATGTAACGCAACTATTGCAGGCTTTGATTACAAGCAAATATTCGTCACTTATCCAAATAGTTGGATCGAATTGGCTAATTTTTGGTACTTAATTGAATAATTGGCCTGATATTTGGATATTGAGCTAAATATTTGGTACTTGGCCGAATATTGGGCGAATGTTTGGCGAATGCGCGCCGAATAATTGGACTAATATTCGGTATTCGGCCAGTGACCAAAATTTCTACTTAGTAAATCTCTGGTTATTGTTATTAATTTTTTTTGGGAAAGTTAGTTAACAATTTGAATTAATTCAATCTTATAATCAATGTATTATTCCAAGATATTTTCTAATTTTATTATTTTAAATAACTCTAAAATATTATGTAATAATGCAACACTTTTCCGCACGTCTTCGTTTAAAATTCAAGTAAAACAGTGTTAGTAGAAAACACAACAATTAGAAGTCAGCAAACCCAACCTAAAGAATTCGAAGCTTGGTATCTAAAACCGCTCTTATCTGCACTTGTAATCCTTTGACGTCACTTTTAACTCGACTTTCGTGCTTATTTTTAGCAAAAGCTCTTTTATGAAGCTCTTAAGATTTTTTAGTGGATAAAAATGTAATCATACACAGTTTTAGGAGTCTGCATATTACATTTTCTGTTAATACTAAACATAATATAGGCCTTTACATTTCTTTGAAATTTTAATACTTTATTTTCTATCTTTATTCAAATTTTTCTGTTTATTTCATTTTTAAGCTTATAATAAATTTAGACGTTTTATTTTCAAAAATTAAGTCGAAATGTTGACGTTTTCGAATTTAAACCTAACCTAAATATGTTCCCTGAGAACAAATTCTCACGGAAGAAAACACGAAAATACCAACTCAAAAATAGTTCAAGTGCTGAGCGTACAAATCGCGTTCGTGCAACGCTGTGCTTGTGAATGTGGGTGAATGAGCGTCGTCGTCGAAGTTTTGAAGGAAGGCGCGTGGCGCCGAGAACAAAAAGCTCACTCCCACATGTTGTCTTTACTACCACACACTAGATGTCCAGGAGAAAAAACTAAGGCGTCGCGAGTAGTTCCTGGCGTCGTGAGTAGTTCACGGCGTCTCTGCTACGCGGCGACACTTTCTTATTTCTTTTCTAGCGTAGTTTTAAGACGGCGAAACGCTCACGTGCATCGAAAAGTTGTGGGAAAAACGCAACGTGATTTTTTTGCGCTGCTCCTCTCTTGCAGCTTTGCAAACTGTTCATGTTTGTGCGCCGAAAAGGGATAAGTGAAAGGGTGAATTCTATGTAAGGGCAAAAAGTTTTCAGGAAGAATTTCCTTGAACTTGAATTTATTATTTAAGTGGAACATAGTGGTAACCGGACGCATTAATGGTTGATTTCATTTGTTTTTGATAAAATTATATACAGGATGAGTCAACGAGCAGTTTGGTCTTTTGATATTTTGTTACAAGCTGTTGTTAGATTTATGAAATAATGAGGAAGCGATAAACACATTTTTTTGAGGAACTCGAACAGATTTTTGAAAACCAGTAAAGGGAAGAATTAAAATTGACCTACCTTGTATATAAAACCTGTGATTATTTTTAAACTATTTAAAAATTTATGCATTGCGGCACTGTTAAAAACAAATATTTTTTTTATATGTGTATGATTTTGCTTGTCTCGTGTGCCAAAATTTCTATATCTAGATAATAAAGAATGTGCTGGAGCTCCATGATGTTGAACTTAATTTTAAACGTAAATCATTCAGAAAATCAGTCGGTATCTCTCTGTAAATCACAATTTATTTCCACTGTTTACTATTACTTACTACCTCTGAATTTTAATACGATCGGTATTTAACTATTTATAAATCTCACACCTTTTTTAGCATAATTTAATTCCGTACACATGCATACAGAAGTAAGTTGCGCTGAATAATCGGCATTTTCTAGTACGTTCTCATCAAAAATAACACGACAGAAGTTTCAGAATGCACACAAGTTTTCCAGTGCCACAATTTTATAGATGTTAGATTGGAGACAACTCGCTCTATTGGAATTCAGAATCCGCTGGATGTATTTATGACCGGATAGAAAATGTTAAGAATTCTGTATTCCGTAAATAATAGCATTGTGGAGTGTTGTACCAACGGTGCAGCAATAACTAACGGCCTGATACTTGGTAAAATAGTTACGTGGCAATAAAAGAGTTATGTACTGGCTTGACTTCGGGAGGATATCGCTGCGGCTACGTACCTATTTTATTCCTTTCTATAATATACCTACGCGTGTACTGTAGGAGCGCAGATAGCGTGCCAGACCGACACGGAATGCGATAATTCTGTCCATTTTAATATTTTGAGTATTGTTGTTACGAGGTGTGTTGAAACATTAATCAAGAACACTTGATGTTCGTAGATAGAAATACACTTTTACTTTTCTGGTTTCTTTATTATTTATTAACGGAACACGAAGAGGAAATTAAGAACTTATCGAAACATAGAAGAATAATAAAATTTGGTTTAAAATAATTGTTTCTGTTTGTAACTTTTTTAATGCTGGTAATTCAGGAATTTTTCAAATTATACATTTTTTTCTGTAAACTGTAAAAAAATTAATCCTAGTAAATAAACAATTAGTGACGTAACATTTCGAAAAGTTCTGAACATTGAGAATATTTCGGAAACTTTCGGAGAGGTATGAAATTTTCGGGAAACTTCAAAGAATTTGTATTTTTTTTTCTTCAAGAAGGTTTTTATGTTATTTTTACTTATAAAATTGAAGAGTGATATGTACTTTATTGCACATTAAATCAAACAAAAAATATTAAAAAAAAACAACAGTGATCGTTAAAAAGTAAAAACCAAACCGTCTTTACAAAAAATCCATACTATTTATGTATATAACTTTAAACATTAAACATTAACATAACTTTAATTACCTCAACCAGGTAACTAAAATATAGGCATTTGAAAAAGAATATTGCATATGTATTATACTTTTTTAATATATTTTGACGCCAAATCTGGAAATTCTTTTTCTCCGATAATAGAATTAGTGTTGCATAAACAACAATATTTTCTTCGAATCCTTTAAACGAATTTCTTCCGATTTTAGGATTTTAATTGTTTCATAGGTAATGCAAATGTTGGAGCGAGTATTCGCCAGGAATATTTGCGCAAACTTTTCAAACAATTCAGGTTTTTCCAAATATGCGATTATTGTTCGAAATATTTGCAGTTTATGGAAATATTCGAATAGAAATATTCGCCACCTACATCGTTAATCGTCTTTTCTCTTAATTTTCTGGCTTAAACTCCAAATCTAAAGAGTCCTCTTCTCCAATAATAAAATTAGTGTGGTGTAAAAACATGTCTTCGGAATATTCATATTCGGAGTTCCCTTAACAATTTTCGGAATTATTTGTCATCCAATTTTAGGGTTTTAATTGTTTGGCAGGAAATGAAAATATTCGAGCGAGTATTCGGCAGGAATAGTTGTGCAAACATGTCAATAAGTTCGGAGTTTTACAAATATTTGATTTTTGTTAGGCGAATATTTCCGAAATACTGGAGCGAGTATTCTCTAAAAATATTCGCGAAAGTTTTTCGATATGTTCGGATTATTACAAATATTCCCTGATTGCTAGACGAAAATTCCCAAAATATTTGCAATTTATAAAAATATTCGGATGGAAATATGCATTCTACATGTAATTTTTAATTGTTTGGTAGAAAATTTAAATATTCGGACTAGTATTCAGCAAGAATATTCGCGCAAATCTTTTGGTATGTTCTGATTTTTACAAATACTTAATTATTGTTAAGTGAAATATATCGAAATTTCGCAGTTTATGGAATGAATATTCGGATAGAAATATTCGCCACCTACATCATTAATCAAACAGTGCTATTTTTGTTCATAATTTTCTGATTTAAACTTCAAATCTGAAAAGTTTCTTCTCTGACAATAGAATTATATCGTAGATATAAAAAAGTCTTTGAATATTCATATTCGGACACTGTTTTTTTTTTACAAATTTTTGTATTATTTGTTGTCCAATTTTAGGATTTTAGTTGTTTGCAAAATTTCGCATATCCTTTTAGTTTTTTTTTAAATATTCGCAACTTATGGCAATATTTGCCACGCAATGAGCGAAAAACAATCACAACGCGTTGTGGATGTGCATTTTGCGCCTATAGCTCGCGCCCTTGCAGGCGCGATCATTTCATTAAAAACATTCCATCGAGCAGAACGCGTAGAATTCCATCATGTACACAATTAAATATTATTATAAATCTATGTCGCGTTGCGGCTTTTTTGCGTTCACTGAGCAATTTCCATGTTTAAGGGTAACAGTTGTAAAGAAAAGCATTAAATTCCTACTAAATAGCTCCATGATTCTTTACAAACATCTTGTTTCTGACAAAAGATTTAAAATAAGCTTTGGATTAACCCCTTACCAGGCGTTGAACTGAAACCTTCGTCGAAAAGGGACAACAAGTTATACATGATTTATAGGAGCACGGACAGAAACGTTGAATTAAAAAAAGATCCGATTACATTCCCTTGACAGAAGCTATATTGTCGATATCAACTACTTCACGTGCAATTTTTCTAGATTACATCTGTTACATTAAATAGCGCAGTTTGACTCTGACAACACTGCACATGTGTGGGATATACTTACCCCATCAGGTAAAACAAAATATTGAACGTTGATTGCGTTATATTTTGATGTAATAAGTTAAAATGTATTGATTTTAAAGACTGTAAAGAAAAAAAATTAAATGATAATTTTTAAAAGCTCAAACTTAATTTTCTTCGACCTGATGTAGTTGTTACTTGATACTGTTCTATTGAGAAGATGGTCATGTTTGTTAGCGTCTCCTGATTCGCAGATGCTCGAAGGTAGTTTTTAATTAAAATTAGCTTACTGCAAATGTATTCACAAAAAGCCGCAGTTACTAGCAAGCAGAAAATATTCTTAATCAAATTTCCAAATTTGGATAAGGTTCGGCTAAATAAAATTCAGGAATTAACTGGAAAAGGTCGAAATTAGTTGTTGAACACTAAACCTCTCACGAAATATCCGAGGCATTTAAATCTCTATCATATTCATATTCTGTTGTAAGATAGACATGTTTATATGATTATTCTAATACAAATTTTCATAAAATAAAAGAATTGTTAGAATAAATTCGTCTTTTTTGCGCCCCTTGTTTTGCGCGTCTAAATCAAGTGCCTATGTAACATTAGAAACGTTTTATACAGTGCCGTAACAACGCGGTTGCATCCCTGAATGTCAGAATTTTACGCGGGACCCCAAAAATCATACACCTGTTACTCGACTTATTGCGCTTCCAAAACGGAAAAAATGTACAGGGTGTTAATTTTATATCCAGCCTCCAATTTAAAAAATGTTTTAAAAAAATATCCCGAACGTTAATGAAAAATCCCAAGCAGCTATAAATTATGGTATGAAATTTGCGTCTGCCTTTCATTTCCGGTTCAACCGGAAATAAAATAAACTTTTGTTTTAAAAACAGCATCTCATATTTTTGTTGATGCTATTAGATATAACTTTGCTTTCTCTTTTTATGCTTATGTTTTTTTTGTTTTTCGTAGCATCTCCTTATTTCATTCCATAGAAATGTATATGCTACGCCGAATTTGTACAATTGCCTACTACATGAAATGGGCAAAATGGCCTAATTCTTGTAGTAGGCAAAAGTTTGTCAGTTACATGAAATTTGTGATATAAGCAAAAATTTGCGATCTGTCCAGACGACACTGTATCGCTTTTCTAGAGTCTTTAGGTTAGTTGTTGAAACAGATTTTTTTTTAATAATGTTAGACAAATCGGGATAGTCGCCTATTTCACGTAATTGCCAAAATTTTGCCTTTTACATGAAATAGGCAAAATGTTCACTTAATTCATGTATTAGACAGAACGCTACCAATGACATGAAATAAACAATAAAATTGATAAAATAATCAAAAATTTGCGGTCTGCCCGGACAACATCGTTGTCATATCTCCAAATCCTTTAGGTTGATTGTTAAAAGAGTTACTTTTTTTATATAAATATTTTTATGCAGATTGGAATTGCTTACTAAATATAATCGCCATAATTTTGCCTATAACGTTAAATACGCAAGGTGTTTGTCTAATTTATGTATTGGGCAGAATTTTGCTAGTTACATGAAATAAGCAATAAAATTTATGAATTAAATGGAATTTGCGTTCTGTTCAGACAACACTGTTGTCACGTCTCCCGAGTTTTTACGTTAGTTATTGAAACAGCTAGTGTTTTTCTTTAATAATGTTATCTTCAACGGAATAATTGCCTATTAAACGTAATCGCCAAAGTTTTGCCTTGTATTAGGCAGAACTTTGCTATTTACATGAAATAGGCAACAAAATTCAAGAAATAAGCAAAATTTTACGTTCTGCCCAGACAACACTGTTGTCACGTCTCCATAGTCTTTAGGATAGTTCTCAAAACAGATAGTTACTTTTAAAATAAAATCCAGATAAATTGCTTATTTCACACATTCGGTAAAATTTTGCTTTTTCATGAAATAGGCATTTATTCTGCCTATTTCATTTAATAGGCAAATTTCTGCCGTATACGTGAAATATGCAATTTTACAAATTCTGCCTAACCTATACATTATTGTGTTGTGCGTTTTATTTAAAATGGGTGAAAACACAAAGGAAACATCTTTCGAGTTGCATAACGAAAATGTTTTATTTGTGAATTTCAGTTAAAGCAGAAGTGAAAAATAATAGCCGACTTGATATAATAATTAGACGTTGCGTTATTATAATTTTTGTGAAGGATCTGTGATTATATTTGTTTAAACAAAAACGTTATGTGGGGAGCTCCAGTTAACTTTCAACCTGATATAGAGGGTGTCTTGTGAAACGTTAACAGCCCAATTTAGCTATTACGTATTCAAAAAAGTTTTCATTTGGAGTTGTAGCCTCCCAAGTTGTAAAAATAAATTTAGTTTTTCTTATCAATCTACTTATATTTTCAAAACGACAAGAGATATTAAAATACTCTTTGATAGACTTGTTTGTACCGTAAAGTCCTACGATTTTCTGTATTTTTAAGATTTTTTCATATCACACTCGTAAGCGCTGCAATGCCATCTTGCTTTTCTTTTAATTACGCCATATATTTAACTTGAATTGGGTTTTTTCCTCTACGGAAATATATGACATTCTTTCATGGGTAAATTTTTGAGAAAAACTCAGAAAACGATAATAGTCTTCTGTAACGTCAAGAGTGAGTTCCACGAGTGAGCATCCAATTTTTACTAATCTGTTTTAAATCTGAATCATTAGAACACGAAATAATATTTGTATCTAGAAAGGAAAAAGAAACTAATTCCGCTAATTAAAATATATACATAGTGTAATTTAAAAAGAATCAAGATGGCGTTGCAGCGATTTCGAGTGTTGCGTGAAAAAATATTTAAGTACAAAAAATTGTAGATTTTTACGGCAGAAATAGGCCTACTAAAAATTACTTTGATATTTCTGTGCGTTTAGAAAATAAGTGAGGTGGTAAGAAGTGTTGACTTACCCTTATAATGGTATTAGTTATTAAAAGTAAAACCGGTGCCTGAAAAATTGTGAGAAAGTTCCCGAAGTAAAGATTACTCGGACAGTAATAAAGGAATATAAGGTTTCATTATCAGAAGCATTTATACTTATAGGTAGAGAAAATAGAAGAATTCTTTTCCAATGTTTATTTTAGAAAATTGTAGAAACCAGAAAAACTAGGGTTAATTCAATAAAAAAAAGGTAGAATTTATGAAGGTGTCTTAGTGTTCGAACTACTTTTATGACAGTTACAGCAGTTGTAGTTTTACGATTTTGAAAAAGAACTTTCTGCAGATACAAGAGAGAGGTTGCAAAACATGATAGTAACAGGCTATTCGTTTAGGCCTTAATGGCCCATACAAAAATATTGCATTATTATATTTTGTTGTAAATTTAAATAATTTTCTTTGTCGATATATTATTATAATTATACGCATTTTTAGTTGCTAGAGGTCCCGGTAATTATTCCTCGTATAAAATCCCGGTAACTACGGCACTGGTCTTATTATTAACTTCTAAATAACATTAACTTATCTTGACTGCAAAATTTCATGTTTAATAAAAACTTGAGCTTGTAAAGCTAAAACAGAATATTTCTGGTGAAATTATTTTAATATAGTATA
The DNA here is from genome assembly GCA_958336395.1 of Ctenicera cuprea. NCBI lineage: Eukaryota > Metazoa > Arthropoda > Insecta > Coleoptera > Elateridae > Ctenicera > Ctenicera cuprea. The sequence continues at coordinate 12,649,639 of OY284492.1, read as the reverse complement.
TCCTATAGCCACCAAAAAGATTTGAATAGGATCACGTATTGTGGTGGCCAGTGTCGCTCTAAATTATGGGTTTGCGAAAAAAGTCGCTGTACAACTATTAGTGTAATCCAAAAAAGGTGCCATTGGAATGCGAGGTCTTAATGAAAAGGCTGTACAATACAAAGAACAGTAACCGTGGCAAAAAAGCTAAAATTGTTGCAAATCTGCTCTAAACTTATTTCGCGAGCATTCAACCGTGCTTTTATGCTTCCCCACCAGGGCCCCCACCATTCAGGTGCGAGGGGTGGGGGCGCAATCCCCTCCAAGCCCTTTAGACAGCCCCTCATTGGCTGTCAACTTTATGCACTAAACAGTCGCAGCTCATACACCGTTCGGTTATGTTGCCACGCCGCCTGGTCACACGTTTTTTAAGTTAATTTTTCATTAACATTTACCTATTGTTTCGTTTATGCACAAATAAATCACTTTGTCCGGTGGGATTGTCCAGTGATATGATGTGCTCATGACTCCCCCGTTTATGTGCCTGTGTTAATGTGTTCAGTTAAGTTCAAATGGTTTGGTGACTCAGGTGTTGTTGTGGATGACATGCTTTAGGAATGTTCTCAGGTAAAGAGGGTTGGTTTACTGAGTCTGTATGCAAATTGCAAACCCCGAGCTTTTGTGCTGGTAGAACAGCGTGCCGCTTTTTGCAACGGCACGTGGTAGAAATGACACTTTTTAGGCACAATTCACTTCCCGCGCACTTATAGTATTATGAATACGAACACGCGGTTAGGCGTTTACAGTGGTGGTTAAATTGCCGACAGGATTAGGGGAAACATATGAAAGCTGAAGCTTGCGAGCTTTTATGTCTTACTTCATGAATATAAGCTTCGATAAACGGAAAATAATAAAATTAGGCCTGGTTACTTTATGAACACTTTATTGGATAAAAACGGAATCGGAAAATAGGGGTTTTGAAATTTTAGAAGCTGTGGGAGCTTTAAGCGAAGACACCAATATGAACTTTGAAAAAACACAGTCTTCGGGACTTGTGTTGAAGTGCCGTTAAAACAATTAATCGGATAAAGTTAAAAGTTGCATCAAAGACAACAAATAATGCTTTTACATAAAACAAACAAGTGTACGGAAAAACAGCTTTTTGAGCTTTTACACAGTTAGTATCTTCGTCCGCAAACACTCAAAAATATTCAAGTTTTATAAAGATAAGTTTGTTATTATACAACTGTGATGAAATATTTTTAATTGTTGTTAATCACCCAAAATTGAATTGTTGTAGAAAAAATTTAGCCTAAGCTATAATTTCCCTTCGATAAATACGCGGGTTTAAAAAAAACTAGCTTTAACGTGCGCATAAGTTATGTTTGAAGTATGTAAACAAAAATATCAACATTGTTCAATCTTTTCACAAAACCTACCACAAGATAATAGTTTTTCCGAGCTTTTGGGTCGTTATTTAAAATTAAGGGCTTGCTAAACGTTCGTAAAATATCAACGTCTTAGTAACAAGTCTTATTTACATAAAAGTAATTGTTGTAACTTTCTGGAAGTCAACTTAAAGTTGTCAAAGAATTTTTACCAATATTGTTAGTCTATAATAAGCAATAGTGATGAGGATGCATAGCAGATGCCGTCAGTTTTGAAATAACACCTAATTTGTTTTTTTTTTATTTCTTTAAGAACGTTACCGCGAAAATTTAAGTCGCACCCTAGAGCTATTATTGTATTAATATTTTTATTGCTTGATATTTTTGTGTTAAATTTGATAATTTTTGTTAAAATCTGCAGCTTAAAATTGTCATCCGCTACCTCCTATTTGCAATAACAATTTAATAATTACAAACCTGAAAGGGCTAGTATCTTCAAGTAAAGTATTGTGCAGCTTTTTTTTAAAAGGTTGAGATTTTTGTTGTTTGTACCTTACCACAACTTAAGAGTTTTTGTTTAAATTGCATTTTGTTGCTTGATATTTCTGTCTCAAATTTCATAATTTTTGTTTATATTTTCATCTGCAGCTTAAAATTTGTCTAACATCTTATATTTACGTAAATAAAGGCCTAACATCTCCAACAAAGGTATTGTAGAGCTTTTTTCTAAAGATTGGACTGTTTCAAAATTCGTTAAAATTTATTGATGTTAACATTTAGCCGACAATTCTTGTTTACTTAATTTCTTGATCCTTAAAGGTTTTCTAAAAAGTCGTTGCGGATCATCAGCTTTTACTTGCCACTCGTTTGATGATTTGCATAAATTTTACACCTAAAACCGTTTTTGTACCAATTAAGCCTATTGTCTTGTCTATCAAATGCTTATTAAATTAATCCTAAATTTGTTCTTTTTAAGCCTTAAAGTTAAAATGTGGTATAAAATTGCAGAACAGTTTGTGTTTAATATTTTGGTAACCACATGCTAAAAGTACCAAAATTCTTATTATTACCGCCATAATAAAATTCTCTCACAACCATAAGCGTCTTGTTATCTGAAATTCTGAAAAGAAAATTCTTCGGTTGTTATTCATTCATATCTGTTATCTCTATTTGTTTTTGGGCGACTTTGCCGGAAATTGTGTGGGAATAAAAAACAGTTATTGAAGAGATATAATCAGTAGGTATGACACCAACATCGTATGTATATTTTTCCGGTTCTGATTTCTTTCATTCAGAAATTTCAAGTTTAATGTACCTAATGCTTATATTTATGTTGTGCTGTCTTAGATGAAAGCACCATTATGGTCAGCTTAATTTTAAACGTTTTATTAATGGTGATATGATGTTTCCGATATTTCATATGCTTTTATTTGTATTAAATTACAGGAAAAAGATTTTTGATAAATTTGATTGTTAGTAGGAGAAGAAATAATTTAAAAACTTTGGAAATTTAACTGGTTTAATCAAGTTGAAGAAAATTATTAAATTGTAGACATCTGCTTTAATTTTTAATATTTTTTTCGAATGGTACCTAAATGTTATTAATAAATTTTATTCGAATTGTGTTAATTTGAATATTGACTGTTATTTTACATACAAAATGATATGCAGTCAGTAAATTTATTAAAGTCCTATCATAATCTTGTGATCAAACAAAACTATAACAGTTGTCGTAATAATTGTCGGGTCCATTTATAGCTCTATATAAATTTATTATTTGCCTGCTAATTTAATACTACCACAACTCTTGTTTATGGTTCCCGGAAAATAAAAGCCTTGAAGCTAGTTTGTCATATAATTTGCAAAATTTTCACGTAAAGTCAATTTAACATAAAACAACTATTTCTTTTTTGGTTTATACATTAATTAGTTAACATTTGCGTAGGTGCAAAATTCCCCCGAGTTTTGTTTATAATTTTTTTACGCAACAATTTAGTATACAGTAGAAAACAGGATAATCGCACCAATAAACTACATTCTTGACAATTAACAGATGCGGCCATTATTTTGTGAAAGTTTATGTAAGATGTTTAATTACATACCTTGAGTTATTTAGTTATTCAGGACAAATATGTTATTTTTTGAAAGGAAGATGCATAAATTCCTTATCATTTCGTAAAAAGCCATAAAAACTTCTAATGTATTTCTAACAAACAGCAGATTTAATTCAATACGTTTCACATGTCTTAATCTTGGTTAAAATTTATATTATCCAGGTAATAATAATAAAAATTCAAGAAATATATTGTAGTTAACATTTTTATCGTGTTTCCTGATTAAAATGTTGCTGATTCCCAACCCGTCGTCCTTGCAATGAAAGTCTAGGCTATATCTGATGATTGCTTTATATCTGGGACCAAAATGCAACAAGCTCGAACAAAAACCGCGAAATAAAAACCTAAAATCTGGGAAATCTTTAGGAAAAAAGCTCCGAATCCTTTGGAAGCTTTAAGCTTTCGATTTTGCAAGCAACAGTTGAGCGAGCTGTCAAGAACATAAAATGTGGTCTGCAGAATTAATTTTATAATTCTTCATATCTATAATCTAACTTTTAAGTGCAAATATCGTAGGTTTAACAACTTCCACTTCAGTATTTTATGCTATCTAAACAGGTACTCCAATTGTAAACATTATTTTTGAATTGTGGTATAATAAAATAAAAGATATGTGCATGTAGGTAGGTGGTACACAACAATTCCAGCTTAATTTATAAAGTAGGAGCTGATTTTTTGCGAATATATGCTTAAGAACCATTTTATAGTTGACATAATAAATTGTCTGAAAGTTGATAGAGTTTTCAAGGTTTTAAGGTCTAAAATAACAAGCTAAATGTGTAATAGCGAAGATACACAAGAAAAATCACGACACATAAACTTTGTAGGTGTACAAGTAGTAATTTTCGGACGTTTACTATCTGAGTTGTCAAACCAAATTGTGTACAAGTTATACATGAATTTTTTAGTGTGTTCAGCCGTGACAAAAGCTGTAATTCCATGCATAGCTACATTCGTAATTTCGTGTTATGTCCTAAGTATTGCGATAAATATTTTGTTTGGCCACCCAACGATTTTATTATTATTTTATCGTTTACAAATTTTGAATACTGTCAGCTACAAAATTAATTGAGTTGTGATCGACAACTTTTATACAGTGCTGTATGTCATTTAATGCTTGACTAGCTGTAACTGTTGTTAATGAAAAGTCACTTTTTTAACGATGGGAATTCGATATAAACAAATTGATTGATGCTTTGTAAGTTGGGTTAAGGTTTTTACAGGGTGTAGTGAAAGTGGTTCAGCTTAATTTAATTGGAAATAATATTTTTACCAATATTTTCGACGAGATAATTAATGTTTTAAAATTACCTATTTTATATATTTTTTTAAATTTATTATTGTTAATTAAAAGTAATCAATTTAATGTATAAGAAGTAAATTAATTTTCCAAAAATAATGTGCTGCGGGAAATTTAATAAAATTTTGCAGTATTAGATTAACGATATTAAATACGAAGTTTATGAAATGTCAACAAGACAATTTAAAATACTGTAAAAATGTTGCTTATTTTCAACCAATTTTTCTATACAGAATGTGCTTAATATATTTTCAAGAACTAATGCTAAGAAATCCTAAGAGATAGTCGTCCTGAAAGTTAAGAATATTCAAAATCGGAAAGTTTTACTTTTGGATTATGTTTAACTAATGTTAAAACGTTAAATGTGATAATGTTACATGGTGATACGAAGAAATTAAAGCTCGGATTTGTATGTACGATAAGGTGCGAAAGTATCCGCCAAGATGTGCACTTAATTCTTAGTAAAAAATTATTAATTATTACTTAAAATCGGTACTTATGTGGTAACGTTTATACCGATCTATTTAAGCGACTTTAAATTTTGAATCCGATCTTGATTTAAAAATTGGACTTGAAAGTGTTTTGAGTAGCGTAAATCTGGCCCACCATTATGTGAAATACAAAGTGGCTTTAATGTTGCATTAATTTGTATCTTTGGAATTATCTTCCAATTTTGAATCTTAATTTGGTTTTTAGAAACTTATCAAATATAAAAAACAATTTCGAGCATAGCCTTATAATTCAAATAATAGTATCAAGCTCTAGCACTAGCTCAAATCATCTGCCTGGCTATGAAAAAGCTGGCATAGTAGTAAAATTAATAAACACTATAGCAAGTTAATCAGTACGGTTAAATTGATTGAGTTTGGATCCAAATTACTTAAAGCTATTTTACCAGAATAAATAGAATTCAATCCTGTAGTTTTGCATCTAGTTTTAAATGCGTTTGGCTCGATAATGCGTTTTGAACCAGAGAAAAAAAATGTTATGCATTTTTGTTGTCCTGAGACTTTTCATGATTCAAAATCTATAATTTTGTATCCAATTTGAGTTTTGGTAAAAATTGAGCAATTCCGCCAGAGTTGTCAAAGTTCTGTAGTATGAAGAAAATGTTAATATAACGTTAATTTGTCTGTAACTAGAAAGCTATTAGAAATGTTTTCCTGTAGTTTTGCGCTGCTGTACAATTACTAATGTTGATGTTAAGGTTTTGATATAAAAACCACTTTTGCTTAGCAACAAAATGTATGTTTGTTTGATAGTGTGATATATCATTGTTAATGAAAGTTTATTACAATTTTTTAGGTGAAAAATACGTATTTAGCCTAATGATGTTTTCCACAATGTACATGTTTATTCGTTAATTCTAAGCACATGCACATAAGATTTGTCAGTTAATTTTGTGGTACTGTTTACTAAACGTTATTTTTGTATGCATACGTTTATTGAATAATAAAAATTTGTATTTCCCAACAAATACCTTCCATTTTTTAACAGATTAGTCAGTACCGAAAAACATAGCTAAACGTTTGCAACAATTATAGAATTAATTGAAATTGCCTATGTAATTACTTAAATGTTAAATAATGTAAATTTTCTTGACCGGTTCGGTCGTAATTTGAAAGGTTGTGGAAAATTACTTTCTCTATCGGGATTCGAACCCGAATGTATTTCTCAAGAAAAACCTTTCATTTGTTATCAGTTTAGTTAGTACTCCATAGTCTTTGGTATGGTATCTTAAATGCACATAATTTTTTATAAACGTAGCCTGTAATGCCATTTGTCAAATTTGATCAGAAATAATTTTTATATAAACTATATTAGCTAGTTCATTTATGCAATGTTCAAAGTATTTATTTTTCTGTCAATTCCACCAAATTTTCCTATAAGTAATGTAGGTAGTTGTTCTTGTTGTAATCCCCGCCAGGTCCATGGGTGTTTGTGTTAGATAAGGAGCAATATTACCTCAGCAATTGGTGCCCCTCGCAAGTGTAGGGTTATTAAAAAATAATTATTAATAGAGAAAACGAACCTACCTTAAGTGAAGTTCGATCTTAATTATATGAAACGCTCCGCTCCGCGCGCTATATTTTACAGGGTGCTGCATGGTTTTAGGAACTTAAGCAACTTAGGAAGCACATTCCTTAGGTCATTTTAAGTAGAAAATATCTAATAAACGTGGGCTCGGAAACGCTTCCTTACGGAGTTATAGCCTCCCGAATATGAAATAGTCTAATCACACAATAATTAATATCTCCGTCATAAATTGAGATAGTGATGGTATGAAGAGTATGGTGTTTCAACTCCTACCAATTTCGTGTAAAAAAATTTTCCCCATTCTTACCATACACCTCATCAGTATAGCTAGAAAAACACTTTGTATAGGTAACCTGCTATAACGTATATTGGATGTTAAAAAATTTGATTTCTGAAGTTTGAACTTTTTTGGTTCTGTTCGTGATTCGCGTTAAAGCCGTTGCCGTGCTAAAAATTAGTTTGAAAATTTTTGGTTGGTTCAAACGCAAGTTAATGGTATTGGTCGGTTCTAACCATAACACAATGTTTATTGTCTGAAGTTTTAACAGAACCCAGTAACAAAGGCTTTTCCGTTACCGCAGAAACTGCACTAACATTGCTGAAATCTATATATTAAATCTGAATCCCTTTTACCTGTCTCAACTTTTAATGCCGCCGGGCCCCCACTATTAGAAGCCGCATCTATAGTGGTCAATTAAATAAGGCGCATATTCGTATGTATTGCTGTACAGGGGCCCAGTCCAATTTTCGAAACAAATAAGAAAATTGGTTTATACTGTTTGTTTCTTATTATTCGACATAATCTGGTGTTATTATGAAAATAAACTCCGAGAAGGAAACCGCAGCAAACACCGCCGGCAAGTTTTCAATACTTTACTTTATTTTTCTTTTATTGAATAATTAGGCCTATTTCAATTAAATTTGTTTATATTTTTTTTAAATACTTAAACATGGGTCTTTTTTAACATTGGGGCCCGGTACAACCGCATTACAAATTTACTTCGACTTCTATTAAGTTGTGCTGTATAGATCGCTAATATTTAATAATTGTATTAAACTTCAAGACTTTATAATTATTATTAATGCGTTTATTTTTATAATTACAAAAACAAACCTGGGGCGTAGTTCACGGGTTTCGCTAGTTATAGTTATTTATTGCTATGTAATTTTGTTTAACTATTGCCGAATGTTGTTGTGTATTGCCGAATATGGCAAAGTACCAGAAGCTGCCTAGTATTGCTGAGATTGTGTACCAGTACCTCGGCCAGTACAGTGATAAAAATTATTTGTTAATTAGATTTTTGACTAACCTAGGCCTAATTTAAATTTATTTCCGGATTTTTGTACAACATTACCTTTGCACTTTAAAATTTGTTTTCTGAAGTTCACCCGTCTTGGTTTTGTCGCATTAAGACCAAAAACTGGTACTGTTGTGTGAAATAATTTAGCATATGGGATTATTTTACTGACGTTATATTCTAAGTTATCAAGTTTTTTCAATTTTCCCTACAGCAAATGTTTATTGAATGTTAAAAAACGGTTTTCCGAACCTTAAGTGTAACAGCTTTGGTCGCAAGGCAAGGGAAAATTCCATGGTAAAAATTGATTATCCCAAAAGAATTTTAACTATTCCAAGACTTTAAAAAGTGTTATTCGCCTATTTGTCAAAGACCTATCTCGAGATTATAATAAGAAAATCAGGATGTGTGTTAATAAATTCTCATACACGTATTAAAAATTCGTACTGGATGCAAGCGTTCCACGTATGCAGCACCAACAGCAAGTATGACACTTTAAGAACAAACAAATGGGCCGGGATCGCGTTGAAATTAATTTCGCGCCATACACGTGTTTCAGAGATAAATTTTAAGTTGCAAGTTCGAAAACAGCGATACCAAATTTTATAATTATCGTATCGGAATCTAGAAGAACTGGTTGCGGCGCGATGAGGGTGCTATGTGGCTGACGTGCCATTTGTTTGAGGCCGACCAAGCCGCTGAACGCTGCATTGCTTCACTGTCTGCACTTCACACCAGAAGAGCCCTAAGTAGCCGCCATCCGATGCCATGCATCATGAGATTTGTTGCACTTCTTGTTGCTGCTGAAGTTGCATCGATGCATTTGTTAAATTCACTCAAAAATTTTGTCCAAACAAATCTTTCCTTTAGACATCTGGACGCAAATTTATCCGTTGTGCTTGAGAAAATTTATATTTTTCAATACAGATGACTCACACATATATATTAATTATTTGGTCGTCAAACTCGCTACCATAATTTTATTCAAATCTCTTTTGTTCTTAATTTCATATTTGAACACGCTTTAATTTAATTACACCCACGTTATTAATTTAATAATTATGTTTTTCTAAGATAGGCATTTTAAGAAGATTAACTTAACAGCTCTTCGATAACCGCCCACGTGAGTCGGTTTTACCGAGAGAATTTTACAATTAACACCTTTTGGTTCTCTAAACGACAGGATCGTATTAATTAATGGCGAGTCATAAAAGGCAACTTCCTGTGCTAGGAATTTTAGGAACCCTCGAATGATCTATGTTTTACTACATTTTTGTGGTTATTAATGCTTTTGTTGGTTTCTGGAATTTTTCTTTTCCTCACTTGGTTAAACCTGAAGAAATCGGGAATTGATTTAAGACTGTTTCAAATTGAAACGGTTTTGGTATCAATTTTGTGTTGTAAAAAACCTGCGTCTAAGGTGTAAAATACATTACAGTGAACAAACGGGGAAAATTTGGTAGTTCAGGCTGTAAAATGCCATATATCGGACAAACAGGACGAGTTTTTGCTTTTATTTACAAACCACAACTACAAGTTTCCTGACTTATCGGCGAGTTTCTTAGAAATCCTACCTTAATCAATTAAAAGCAATTTAATCTATTACATTTATTGCTGTTTTATTATTTTTTACAGCCATACTTGCGCTAAAGCTATGCAAATTTTATTCGAGCAACTTGTAATTACGTGTTTTACCTGTTTGTTTTTACAATGAATAATAGATTATGGCTCTGCTAGAAAAATACAAAACGAACTAGTTTTTCCTAACCAATTTTCTCACGCGTACCAGAAAATTTTTGATTTTAAGCAAAAAAGTACTTAAATGTGTTTAATTTTAACAAAACATTCATCATAAAATTAAATTTATTTCTGTGACGGCAATAAAACTGTTTTAATTGTATTTAAATATGGTGATTTTATTGAAAAACACTTAAAAAGGCCGTTTTGGAACAAAATTAAATGTTGTGAAGTTTCTAATTCTTGTATTTTAATGCGTGTTGGAGCACCTGCATATCTTGGGAAACAGAAAAGCACTTATCAGTCTAAATTGGCCTGCAGGAGAATTAATTGCGATATCAAATCACCAGAGACACAAATTTATCGTACATGTCCTTAATAAACACTCATGTGACTAGAAATTTTACAGTTATCTACGTCGTACAAGCCCGTTAAAAAATTAGAACTTAATTTAACATCAAGGTAATTTTTAAATTTTTATTTAATTCTGAACAAATTTTTTTGTGTATTGTTCTGTTGGAATCTAAAGGTGTTGACGGTTTGACTGTGAGAAAGGCTAGCTATTTCCATACGTCCTTAACTTCAGTCAAGTTGAAATTTAATACAGTTAACACACGGCGACATTTGAATGAAGGAAAATAATGTTTTATCTTTTATCCATTAGACCGAGCGCTCTCGCATTTAAACTGTCTGTTGTAAACTCGGTGGATATTTGAGTTTGAAAATAGTTTTGTGATTGAAAATCGATATTAAACTGTTGGTGGTTATTGCACGGTTTTACTGTTAGATTTTCCAACGTCTTGGAAAAATGTGACTTATGCAGAAACGAAGATGAAAATTGTAAGAACAAAGTTGCAGTAATTATTGTAGTATTTAAAATAAAAATAAAAAAGAAGCGTTACTAAAATAAACCGTTCGTGACTCCTATGCTGATAGCTTTTAACACATTTGTGTTACTTTATTTATAACCTGTCTTATTAGAAAGTGATATGTATGAGAACGGTACTCCTCTCTACTTCCACTGTTAAGTCAAGACACATTTTATCTCGGATGTAAATAATTATATGCATACCAAACTTCATTAGCAAAAACAAAACTGGTCGAAAATAAATTGAATACGTTAACTTTTTTTAATGCGGATTATTGTTGACATGTGGGTAACAAAAAAATACAGTTATTCGTGTTCAATACTGATCCTGATAATAAATCTTTTTAGACTATCCACATAAAAAAATTACCGGTTTTCTTTTTCGATAATATTTATTTAAATGGATTAAGACATGCATGTTAAACCTACACGCTATGGCTAAAATAAATTTATTAGTCGATAGATTTTTATCATGTTTGGAGGTGTTCGAAATTATGTGTATAACAAATGATACATACATTACCCAGCTTTAATTATAAGCCTGGAAACGCACAGGACCGGATTCGATGCGCTTATCTTATCGACCCAGCTCTCTTCTACTCGTCCTTTGCTTTTAATGCTAAACAGATCAAGTTTATAAAAGGCACAAGTCAACTCTTTGCTGCCATTAAACCAAAACCGTCTGAAACACTATCAGGGGATATAAATAAAGAAAATGTCAGATTGTGTTTTATTTTGTGTATTTTATTCTCCGCGTTCATAACAAAATTGCTCTTGGAAATTGCTGAAACTTGTTCTCTTTAATTGGTGGAACATTCTCTGTAGAAACACCTGGCTATCTATAATTAAATTTAAAATATCACTGTTCCGATACAACTAGATTTTTTTATGGAGTAGACAAAGGAGGTTTAGTTTACTCCTCCTTCTTCTATTAAATAAAACCCATCCAACCTAACAAACATAAAAATTAAAGAATGACTTGTAAATGTAAAACAATTCATTTTAATGCAATTGTGATAACTAAAACTCGGATTTATATGCACAATGAAGTGTTAAAATATCCGCCTATGTATGCACTAAAAAAAGCTTAAAACATGCCCTTGTTTATTAATAATTATTATTTTAAAATATCCATAAAATCCGTACTTTGATGGTAACGTTTATACCGATCTTTTTTTAATAGGGCTTGGAAGAGTTTCGAGCAGCGTAGATCTGATCACCAGTATGAGATTCAAATCAGCTTTAAATGTTGCATTAATTTGTATATTTTGAATTATCTTCTAATTTTCAATCTCAATTTGTTTTTCGGCGTCGAGTGAAGTTTGATTTGAAAGCGGAAACTTAACGAAAACTTTTTTTTAATGTGCAGAATCATGTTTGGATTTGTTTTTAAGTTTTCTGTATTTTTAAATATAATCTAAATTTCAATCCCGATTGAAAATAAATTTCTGCACTGGGGTTTTATTATTTTGATTAAACACATTTTGTGAATCGAAATTCAAATTAAATTTGAGTATATCTTGATTGACAATAGACAATTACTACTCATTATTTTAAATTGGCACAGGACTAACAATTTGAATCTAAAAGTGCTTTAAAATTGTATGCTCAAGTTACTTCATAATTTAAGCGAAACCTGGATGCATATTTAAAATAATGACTAAATCTGAAGAACTCCTCCTTAGCTCTGCATTCAAATTGGATTGAAATTTTGCTAATTAGAACAATGGTATCTTGTGCCAATTCCTGTAATTTTGAATCCAATTTTGTTCACAAATTAGGTTTGGGTGTGAATACAAACAATTTCAGATTTAAAACTAGTACGCACCTGAATATTTCAAAACTTTCGTTTTGAAATCAAGTCGGTTTTGAAGTTTCAAATGTTTTTAATTTGCACATTAAAGATAACCATTTGAATTATATATAAATAAAAAAGGTGATCGAACCTGTTCTCTTCCTGCTCGCATAATACATAATATTCCATTCATATAAAATAGTTTTTCCAAACATGCACACGAATTTTCGATTTTGAATCGGTTTTATGATCGAATTTTGTCCGTTAACTTTGCTACGATGCTTAATTTTGGATCTAAATTGAGTTGCGATTCAATATACAGGTTTTAGAAGTTTAATACTTTTGATTTTGGATCTAATTTTGAATTCAGATTGAATTTGGATCCAAAATCCATTTTCCAACAAAGTAGGAAAAATGTTTAGATTTTTTGCTCTGAAATGCTTAATGATTCTAATTTTGTACGTTATCTTTGCTCTTAGGCCAAATTTTAGATCCTAATTGAGTTGGGATCCAAAATACAGGTTTTAGAAATTGAATGCTTTGGATTTCGGATCTAAATTTAAATTCAGGTTGAATTTGGATCCAAAATTCGTTTTCAACAAGCAAGAGTAGGAAAAATAAAAATGTTTTATTTTTTTGTGTTCTCAAAATCTTTGTACTGAAGCTAAATCTTAGATCCAAATGAGTTGAATCCACATTACAGGTTTTAGCAGTTGAATGCTTTGAATAATTTGTATTCAGGTTCAATTTGGATCTAAAATCCATTTTCAGTTAGAGTAGGAAAAATGTTTACAAGTTTTTTGTTCTAAAATGCCTAATGATTCAAATTCTATAGTTTTGGATTTAATTTTGAATCCAGATTGAGTTTGGATCCAATATCAATTTTCAACCAGAAAAAGTAAATTGTTTTGTTTTGTTTTTTTGAGGCTGTTAATGATTCAAATTCCATAGTTTTGGATTTAATTTTGTATCTTGATTGAGTTTGGATCCGAAATAAAGTCATTTGATCGAATTAAATACAAGTGTTAGGAGTTGAATTCTGTAGTTTTTGGATTCAGTTTTGAATTCAGTTTGAATTTTGATTAAAAAGGCTGTCATTTTCAATCCGAGTAGATAATTTTTTTGATTTGTTTTAGGTGTCAATAATTCAAATTATTTAGTTTTGTATCTAGTTATCTATCCCGATTGAGTGTGGATTTAAAATAACGTGTTTCATCATAGTAGTTAAAAGGTTTAGGAGTTTATTTTTTTAGTTTTCGGGTGCAATTTTGAATCCAGATTAAATTTGGATCCAAAATCAATTTTCAACCAGAGTAGATAACCAAAATGATGTCATTTTCAATCATAGTACTGTAAAATCTTTTTTTTTGTTTTGAGGCTGTTAATAATTCACATTCTATAGTTTTGGATCTACTTTTAAATTTAGATTGAGTGTGGATCGAAAATCAAATCTCAACTACAGTGGATAAAATGTTTTGATTTTTTGTCCAGATTCAAGTTTCATAGTTTTTGATCTAGTTTTGTATCCAGATTGACTTTGGATCTAAAATTAAGCCATTCCACCAAAGTAGTCAAAATCTCTGATCTTGGTTTTGAATTTAAAACTAGTAAAATATAAAAAATATTTAATTGAAAGTTGTTATGGTCATAATTTCCGATCAACTAATTGACGTAAACGTTGCCAATTTAAATTTTGATATTATAACCAGAAAGTTTAACAACTGTTCCTGTCTGGTACTACTTTGGAAGTGATTTTTTATTTACGAATATTATAATTGACGCGGAATTTTTAAAGAGTAGCTTATTATGTGGGAAATTTTGATTTCAATTGCGGGTATTTTTTAGTATAATATTTAAACTAATTACGGTCCTGTCGGCACCCTATCTGCGATGGTCGAGGGTAGCCATTCTCCCAGCGTGCGTGTTCGGTTTGCGTGTCGAGGGGTAATTACGTCCGTAATCATTTCGAATTGTCATTACTTGTATTAAAACGTAGCAATGCAACGGCTAATGTGCATACGCGTCCTTTATTGTTGCGAGCATTTTCTGATTGATTTAACGACATTGTGGATGTTGCAAGGACAGAAAGCAGTAATTAGTAATTTATAACATTATTGTAATGTAGCATAATACACTAATTTACCTTTTATAACTGCCCATTATTTGTTTTCATAAATTACCTGCAATTAACGTATTACTACGCAATAATATAACCTAATGAATATTCGTTTTAATTAATAATTGCTTCGATAGTTTTCAAACAACGAACGGTTTTATTAATAATTCAAACTGTAACTATACACCGGGAGTTGGTACAACTGCACAACTTCTACTACATGGCTAATGATTATTTAAATCATACACTACAAGTTTTACTGTTACATTTATTATTACAAATTTCTATTTATTCCTTTACAGTTTGACACTTTAAACGTTGACATGACAAGGATATGCTTGAAATTGTTTTAATATTTATACATTTGAATTTTTACACTGAAGATGCTTTATGGGTGTCGAAACACCGCAGCTTTATTTTAGTGAATTAACGGTTAAGTTTGTCGAATTGTCAAATTGATCCTGAAATTAGCATTTCGATGGCTTTCGGCGTTCAACGAGCACCTCAACAACTCGAAAGACTCTTCTACCTGCCCTTTATCAACCAGTATCAACAGTCGAACGGATCAGATAACGGCGTTTCGTGCAATACTTCTTGCACCGCCGCCGCGCGAACTGCTCGGTTCGGTATCCAAATACCGAGATTTAATCTAAAAGTAGGCACTTATATCACTTTTTGATACTGCTCATTTATATCAAGCGTATGTACGTGAAATCTATATCCATCTTTGTGTACATAATTGACCGGAGTGGGGCTCCGGATAATTTAGAATGTTTTCTTTTATCTGATTACGCACGATATTTGTTCATTTTAAACACGCCGCAATTACTGCACCGCAAATGTAAATACAGGGGGTTAATGTGTAATTTTCTTGGAAAAACGACTAATTTTTTGCAATTAAGCTCAACTTAGCGTGAACTTTTGAGTTTCACAAATCGGTTATTCATGTGCCATTGTTTAAATGTAATGTAGTGAGCCATCACTAAGATGTTGACCAGCTATAATTATTTAAACAATGGCATATTATATGTGTGGTATTTCGTTCCAGTACACCACATCAAATGGTGCAAGTTAAAGGCATAAATAAATCAGTTATTGCGTAACTAACGGCTAATTGCGAATTGCAATTTGCGGTAAGAATGAGGATTGTGCGCTCGCTACCATTAACCAAGATTGCTTAAGAGTCTATGCTTGTCACTACTATGCAGTAGTGTAAACAACAACTAATACTTAATTACCGTAAATCGGCTGTATACGTTCTTTACGACTATCCGCATTAACTTACGACCGTACGCCGTATTACACGAGGTGCTCAAACATACTTATCAAGCACTCCAGGACTTTGTATAAAGAAACCAGATTTGTAAATATTTGCATTGTTTGCCGATTAATTTAAATGTTAATTTAAGTAAGTGAAGCTAAGGACAGTTTTTTCTGTAAAATACAGTTTCTTACCGCGCAAAAATAAAGAACCAATCAGCAAATCTGAATTTATTTTTGTAACCACAAGTTCTGTGAATGTCAGTTCGTACAAAATATAGTTACGAAGCTGAATTAATACTAAAAATAAAGATGTCTAATTATAAAATTTTCCCATAAATTAACAGAATGTCATAGTCCTAAATTCAAACCTGTTAAGCACATAATTTTAATAAATTAATAGTCAAAAAATTCATATATTTTGAAGTAAGTTTTATCACGAAACAGCCAATACAAATTAATTATGGAAATACGTTCAATTTTGCTTATTGCAAAACCAGACAATAAAATATGATTTGTTGCTACAAAGCAATGTAATTTGCTAGTTAAAAATTTAATGTTTATTTAAGACGAAATTTCTATACAAAATCTTGAAATCGCATTTTACTTCGATATGTTTATCGTCATTTAGTTGTGTTAGCAATATATCATTTTAATTATTCCTCACTAAACACAATTAAGTTCAATTTTTGAACATGACATTTTAACACCCAATTGAAAATATTTAACAACGTTATTGCGTTCTGAAATTTTGTTTAGTAATGAAACTTATGAATTTAGTGTACGTCGATAAGACATCATAATTATATTATTTAATTGACAGCAAACTATTGCACATGTTTGCTGATTGACAGCTCTATAAACACGCGCAAATTATTGGATGGTTTTGAAAGTAGTTATTAGAAGGTTATGAGTGAAATCTATAACGATGCGTACATTCTTATAAAAAATTACTGCAGAAAATTCATTAATATTGTATTAAATTTGTAGGGTAAAACATTACAATTTTTTATTGAAAAAAAAAAACGCTTTATATTAAACACCCTGTACAAGCAGATTTAATCAATACTGTAAATGAATAATTTTATTAAGAGTAACCGGTATGTAAATTCGAAAATAATAATTACTTAAAGAATATATTTTTCTTTTCCAACCAAACTTGATCTCTCATTTTGAATTTGTGGGAAAACACTGCAAACTTATCAGTTACCATCAACCCGACATTTAAAAGAAAAATTCAAGGGTAATGTAATTATTTGGGTTTGTAGTCTAACCCAGCATTGAAATCACTGTCGCATATTTAAATAAACATTAAATTAACTATGATGTTTTAATTTTTCGAAATTTATTGTGTTGTTTCGAGATGTAGGATATTCTAATGTATAGAGGAGGCGATGAATCAACTTCAAAAATTCCAGTGTCGGCTCGTGAGATTTGGCGAAATACACGGTGTTACCTAAGTACGTACAGAAGCTTAAGTAGGTGATTACGTGGGTTATTTCACGGAAAAAAGTTTATTATCTCCGGAATTGCTTCTCAAGAGAGCTACGTCCCTTTGAAGTGATTCAAAAAAAACTAATTTTTGTAGCAACCGCGAAAAACAAAAATTTTAATTTGCCCTTTTTTCTTCTTTTTTGTTTAATATTTTTCTTTCGCCAGTGGTGTGGATATAGCTCATTGTTATTAAATTTTAGTTTATAACGTTGTTCTGTCATTTTTATTTTAGATAATAAATTAGATAATTAAATTTCTGAGAAACTATAGTCAAAAACATGGAACTATTGCTAAAAATCCAGAACAGGAATAAACAATTTAAACATCAACATTTCCAGCTTTTCAGTTTATGTTGTCAAATTTCTATACTTTCTACTGTGGTAAGTTAACTTACGTTTGTAACTGAAAATAAAATAAATATTTAATTTGATACCGATAACCTCAATGTTAAAAAACTTAACAGCGTAAGATTGCTTCTGTAAAAACGTTCCGAGTTATACAAAAACATTACTTAATTATTGTTGCTGGCAATCTGAATACAAAGTGTAGCAATACAGTGAAAGTTAATTGTAAGAGCACGTGCAAAATACAGGGATATGCTTTCTGAAATCTATTATTCTTTTAAAACATAAATATTTTGTAATTCTGGAGTTTCAGTTATGTAAAAGAAACCACTAAAATAATTATTTCTTGATAAATAAAAACTAAGGCGGAAAAATAAATTTATATTATTTTGTATATTTTTGCATTGCAAGAAATGTGTAATATTTCAAATTGGACTCTAATGTTATATCGAAAAGAAAATAATTTTATTTTATTAACAACTTTTAAATGACTAACAGTGCAAAATAAATATATATCATTTGGGTGCGTGCGGGGGCTCAAGAATTTACTACTTGCTGTTATTGGCACCGTTTATGACTACTTTAATAACTGTATTAAAAAAACTGTTTTAATTTCTCTCGGGGACCGGTATTATTGCTACCATCTAAGATTTACTTTGATTCGTAAAAAAGTCATTTTATTATGTTTAAACCCCTCAAGAACCGGTTCTATTGTCGTTATTTAAAACTACTTTATAAACTGTATAAAAAATAAAGGACCGGTACTATTGCCGCCTTTCATGACTTTTACAAAAGAGTATTCAAAGTTTTTTTAATTATTTTAAAGACCTTCGGAGATTCATTATTCATTACAGGGCCGGTAATATTACTGTCATTTAAAACTACTTTAAGAACTGCATAAAAAAAATTATACATTAGTTTGGGTCATTCAGGAATTAATACTATTGTTGCCATTTAAGATTTGCTTTAAATTTAAAAAGTCGTTTAAAATTATTATCTTTGTGGCCGTCGGGAATTAATTGCAGAACCGGGGGTAATATTGTTGTTATTAAGACTACTTGAACTATATTACAAAACATATCGTTGATTTGGGGTCCTTCAGGGATAAATACAGGACCGGTATTATTGCCGCCATGTTTACGACTTGGTTTGAATTTAAAAAGTCATTAAAAAATTATTATCTTTGTGGCCCTCATGTATTGATTACAGAACCTGGTACTATTGTTGTCC
Source organism: Ctenicera cuprea (assembly GCA_958336395.1). Classification (NCBI taxonomy): domain Eukaryota; kingdom Metazoa; phylum Arthropoda; class Insecta; order Coleoptera; family Elateridae; genus Ctenicera; species Ctenicera cuprea. The sequence continues at coordinate 12,630,679 of OY284492.1, read as the reverse complement.
TTTAAGACTATTTGAACTATATTAGAATGCATAACGTTGGTTTGGGGTCCCTCGGGGATGAATACGGGACCGGTACTATTGCTGCCATATTTAAAACTTTGAATTTAAAAAGTCATAAAATAATATTATCTTTGTGGCCCTCGGAAATTAATTATAGAACCGGGTACTATTGTTGTCATTTAAGACTACTTGAACTATATTAATAAAACTTGGTTTATGGTCCCTCAGGGACCAATACGGGACCGGTACTATTGCTGCCATAATTAAGACTACCTATGAATTTCAAAAGTAATAAGAAAATTTACTATCTTTGTGGCCCTCGGGAATTAATTACAGAACCAGGTAGTATTATCGTCATTCAAGACTACTTGAACTATATTAGAAAACATTACGTTGGTTTGGGGTCTTTCAGGGATGAATACAGGACCGGTGCAATTGCTGCCATGTTTAAGACTTACTTTGAATTGAGTTAGTCGTAAACAGTTATTATCTTTGTGCCCCTCGGGAATTAATTACAGAACCAGGTACTATTGTTGTCATTTAAGACTACTTGAACTATATTAGAAAACATTACGTTGTTTTGGGGTTTCTCAGGGATGAATACAGGACCGGTACTTTTGCCGCCATGATTAAGACTTACTTTGAATTTAAATAGTCATAAAAAAATTATTATCTTTGTGGCCCTCGAGAATTAATTGCAGAACCAGGTACTATCGTTGTCATTTAAGACTACTTTAACTATATTAGAAAACATTACGTTGGTTTGGGGTCTGTCAGGGATGAATACAGGACTTGTACTATTGTACTATTGCTGCCATATTTAAGACTTACGTTGAATTTAAAAAGTCATAAAAAATCATCTTTGTAGCCCTCGAGATTAATTACAGAACCAGGTCTAGGTACTATTGTTATTATTTAAAAGTACTTGAACTATGTTAAGAAAACATTACGTTGGTTTGGGGTCCCTCAGGGATGAATACAGGACCGTTACTATTGCTGCCGTATTTACTGAATTTAAAAGATTTATAAAAATTGTATTATGTAGAAGAAGTTCGGGATTTCATTACAGCACCGGTACTATTGTTGTTATCTAAAACTACTTTAAGAACTGAATTCGAAAAAACAAACAGTTGGTTTGGGGTACCCTAGTGATGATTAGAGCACCGGTACTTTTACTGCCATTTAATTGTATTTGAAAAAATACCTAGCTTTGGTGCCCCTCGGGGATGAATAAAGGACCAGTACTATTGTTGACATTTAACACTATTTTACAAAGTATTACATTACAAAATATATATGTTTGGGAGCCCCTTAGGTATACATTTCAGGATTGTTATTCTTGCTATTGATGTTGTTATAAGACTAATATTTGTGCAAGCGTTAATTTAAAAAACCTATAAAGGCTTTCGTGCTTTAGCAATAGAATTTTATTACCTAAGAAAATTATTTTTAAAAATACATAACTTCCTTTTCATGCAATAATGTTTGAATTGCTGGTTTTCTTGGCATTTCTTGCAATGTAGAGTGGACGTTTAAACTTTTATAAATCGAAGTAGAACCATACAGAATACATAAAGAACAAGAATCTCGGAAAAGCAACAATAAAGCATTTTAGTCATGAGTTTAGTGGCTCAGGTGTGCAAGAGAGAAGTGGAGGAATCCGTGCGATGGAGCGGGCAACACTTGGCGGCCAGCGAGCCGTGTCTTGACCGAGAGAATTCGAGACGGACGCGCGGTTATTTAACATTCGCCAAAACAATGCCTCCACTTTCACATAATATTCCCGGAGAGGAAAACAAAGGACTCAGAGTGGTGCAGCATTTTGGGTGTTGGTGTGCGAGAAACAAGGCACTGAATAATGTTTAGCAACCGACCAAAGTATATAAAATCGATTTCTGGTGTGCCTTTGAATGCTTTACAAGTTTTGATTGTGCCCTTGGCCCCCGCCATTGCGCAAACACGGGTTATTGTAGACATAACAAGGAATGTCAAATTATTTTGAACGACATGCTTGCTTTAAATATTTAATTAACCTATAATCTTTGGTATTTGCACTCTATGGGCGCTTTTACGGAGCTAATAAGGTAATAAGCGACCCTTTTTACGTTTAGTAATTTTTTATGTTTACCTTGGCATGTCCATTCTAAATAAATTATTACATGGCTTGTGTGGGTGAACTTTCTTATATGTATGTAAAGGAAAACACTTATGATTGGAGAGATCAATAAAAGATACAACTTTTGGTAAAGAACTTACTAACTTTGGAAGTAATAGCCAATAACAATTTTGTTTTGCTGAAACTTTCAATGTTCTTTTCTTTTTCATAATGAATTTAATATAAGCGTAGATCATGAAATATTTAAGCGTTGCTAATTGAAATGTGCTTTAGGTACTTTACATACTTCCCCAATAATCAAGCTACTGCAATCTTGGAAACTTTGTATTAAGCGTCACGCCTTAATGGTTAGTTTCTGAAACATCTGCTGATTTTTTAAATAGTTTCCGTTTAATGATTATGGTTTTCCCCTCTTATTTTTTGCTGTTGCTTTATTAATGTTTCTAGGTTCAGTACTGAACAATTGATGAATCAATTTCTCTCCTGACCTTTTTGATTAAAAAAAGTTGATTTCTGTTTGAAACATTTATGAACTTTGATAAAACCTGAATTCTTTCACATATCCAATTAGATTCGAGTTAGAAAATAAATCAGACTTCATGAAATTTGTATTTAGGCTTGATACTTCGAATTTTTGTTTTGTTTCCTGAAGATTTTTTGATGAAAATACGGGAAATTAAAAAAGTGTAGCGTACACGACGGAAAGTTTAGTTTAAAATTATAAATTGTGCCCATATTCGGGGGATTTCTAGAAGGAAGGAGTTAGCTTCCTGAACGACGGGGCTTTACCCTCTTACTCCCACGTTTGTGTTTCATGTTGCGGAATCTGTAAGGTGTAGGTAGTCGCGGAATCAAACCCTAACAAGGTTCAGGTTTTAAAGTAGTGTTGCCTTCATGGATTTTTGTTAATTATTTGGTTTTGTTAGAATGCTACTGGTTATGCTCTTAGGGATATTTGTAATAAAATGTCAGCGCAAATTAGGGTGCTAAAACTAAATTAATTTACAATTTACGTTTTCGACTATCGGAGATTTAACAAAAGATGTTAAAGCCACGACTTTCAGGGAACTAACCCACAGCTTTTATAAAAGACAATGGACACTAATCCGCCAGTTAGGGTACTAACAGCCAGTTAGGGTACTAACCGCCTGTTTGTTAAAGCTACGCAAGTCGTGTGTTTATAGTCCATGTTGTAGTGTTTGCCGTACGCTGCCCGGTAGGTAAGTTGGAAAATGCATATACGGCGTCCATGACCACCAGATCTAACACTTGTAGAATTCAACTTTAATAACAAAAAATTTTATATTAGAATGTTTTGTTGTGTACATTGTGACATTTTACTGCTAATGCTCTCTGGGATATTTTAGCTATAATGCCAGCGTCGTAGGCGCATCAAAGTAAACACTTTCTGACTATCGTAGTTTTAACAGGGGTATACGCCAATAATAGCACCTCAGAAATAGCCCCGTCAAAAATAACGCTAGCAAAAATAGCGTCGGTAAAAAATTGCGCTTGCAAAAATAGCGCTGGTCAAAAATAGCGCCGGTCAAAAATGTCGCCGGCAAAAGCAGCGCCAGTAAAAATAGCGCCGGTCAAAAATGTTTCAGGCAAAACAAAGCGCTGGGCAAAAATTTCTCCGGCAAACATACCACCGTCAAAAATAACACCGACAAAAATAGCTTCGTAAAAACAGCACCGGACAAAATATCGTCGTAAAAAATAGCGCCGGACATAAATGTCGCCGGCTAAAATAGCGCCGGTCAAAAATTTGCCAACTTTGCTTTCTTAATTGTTGCAGAACATTTAATATGAATAGAATTATAATTTTTCCAACACATTTCGATTTGGTTCGGGAGAACAATTATTGGTTTTAGATGGTAGATGTTAGAGTGCTATTTCTGTGTTGACTTCCTAGAATTACCACGCAGCTATAAAATAAAAATTAATTAAATTAACTTTAGTAGAACTGCCTTGTGAATGCGAAGCAATTTCCACTAAAAGCACTTAAGCACTTAACACACGAAATACATTATTTAGTTAGGTTAGGCAGTCATTTATTGATTGATTGGTAACCAATTAGTTATAACAAAAACAAGCTACCTACCAATTATATAACAGACATAACTGTAGTACCTGCAAACAATAAGAAAACGAACCCTCGCATATTCTCATTCTTTGTTGCCTTTATTTTTTTTGGAAAAAACAATACATCCGTTCTATCTAAAAGAAAATGAAGTCCCAGAAAACTCATATAGCCGAGAATACCTGTTATATATCCCTCTGCCTTATGATGTAATATGTGCACGCTAGGGTCGGCGCTAACTTCATTTCAAACCCATATGCGAACCCATGCATAACTTATGCTCTATCTACAATGTTGTACGGATATATCTCGGTCTGCACGGCCCTTCACAATATTCAACCCGAGGGCCGTCTTGCACGTACACAAACAGTTTGGTCTGTTGGAAAACTGTGACTATTACGCCTCTCCAAACTTTAATTTTCTCCTCTCGCTATAAGGAAGCTACAATATTATATTCTAGGTTGGGAATTTAAGATCCTTTAAAGGATAAAGGTATGATCGGACAGAAGAGGTCGCGTTCGATAAATATTTGGTGAAGAGGACTTTAAGGGCACCCAGTTGTTATTTTAGGTCTTGTTCCTACCCTAGTTGTGCCCTCTTCTCCCTTCGCCTTGACCGCAGCTTGAGCGCTTTACTACCCCATTCAAGTTACTGACCATTCATGATAGCTCTCTTCTGTCTATTGTTAGGTTACAACTGTCTACGTACGTGCTTCACCTACATTTTCTGTGGTGAGAAGGATCAACGTGTTGAAACTTTTCTGATGCCTTGCGCTAGGAAAATTTTGAATTTTGTGGGTTTTCTAGCATAATATCGGGCTTGTTTGTCGGTCAAGAGGGCTTATTTTATTTTGTTATAATTTCAATTTTTTAACTCAATTTGAAAATGAAAGTTTTTTTATTTATCAATTATCCATAGAAAAAAATTTAAAAGTTAAATTGAATTCAATCTAATGGTAAATTGTAATTCCGGCCTAAGAACTTCTAGCGGTAAATTAAAAATTGCAGTAATATTATAATAATAAAGCTGTAATTTTGTAATAACTATGTATAAATTTTTTCACAAAAAAATTTAATTGCTATTTTATAATTTCTAGAGAGCTTTGCATTTTCATAATATTTCTTAAGTTTGAGATAGTTTTAGTGTTTAACTCAATATTTATAGCACTGACTCGTTAAAGTATGAATTTTAAAATAGAATTTTTTTAATTATCTCAAAAAACTGCTCTTCTTTAGGGTCAATTTTTCTTATGCAGAATAAAGCCTGAAATTCGTGAACAGTTACCACTTGCAGGGGTGGCGTATTTAAATAACGTCGGCCCATTTCTGCTGCTAGGACTTAACACCAACATCAGGGAGTAATTAGATTTCTAGCCTATATTTTCCAAGTGGAAATTGGAAATTAATGTGGCATAGAAAACTCAAAATTTACCTCATAAAAGTTTCAATTTAAAATTGATAGCGAAGCTCAAATCAGACTCAAACAACAACAAGAAGATAATAATTATTTAAATGAATACATGAAGAAGGATTAATTAAAGAATTTTCCATCTGTAGGGAAAACTTAATTGCAGATAAATCATATAAAATGTGTAAAATTAATTTTTCCTGAAGTACTTTAATTAATTTCTTTTTTTTTTTGTTAGGGATGCACTGAGTATTTAGTGGGCCGAATATTCGACCATTTTTTGGAGCTTGCCGAATATTCGGATAAGCCAAATAGTTTTTCGAGACTGCCGAACATTCGGCGTTTTGTGTACTTGTACTACGTGAAAGCCAAACTAAATTAAAATTTTTTGAAAATTTTGGTGGTATAATTTAGATTAAAGTACATTAAAACAAAATTATAATTTCGCTAGCCAAACTAGATTTTATCGGCTTATGTAAAACAATTAACCTAAACATTTATTGTCACTAAGTATTCGCCACATGGCCGAATAATAGACTCTAGTTAGGTAATATTCAGTAATTAGCCAAATAGTAGGCCTATTATTTGTTTCTTGGCCGAATAATTGGTCTAATATTAGGTATTCGCCTGAATGTTCGGCACTTTGGCCGAATACTTAGCTGAATAGTTTGCCTAATATTCGATATTAGGTCGTAAGAGAGTGGCCGAATATTCGGTATTCGGCCAGTGACCAAAAGAACTATTTTAATAATTATTATTTTCTTCTTGTAGTTGTTTTAACCTGATGATGACTTTTTAGTCGAAACATGTAGCCTTGCTATCAATTTTATATTAAAATTTTATGGGGAAGAGTTTGAATGTTTTCCACTCTACACTAAAGGAGAATTTCAAAAATTACGATAAAGAAATTAAAATCGTTAGAATTTCAGTCTCTATTTAGAGCTTACATTTGTAAGTTAGAAATATTTCAAAATTTATAAATTTTAAGACAGATCAGAACCATTAAAAATTCCTGGCTTATGAGAGCAATTTTGAAAATAATTAATAAACTAAATTTTTGGCTTTTAGATTCTGGAAAATTAATTACGGTTAGAATGTCCCATTTTAGGCTTTGCAAATTTTTAAATTTGCATTGCGCAAAATAAATATAAATAAAATGTTATTTTATATAAATGCTAAATTTGTAAGAAATTAAACTGAATTTCTAAAGAGTAAAATGTGCAAATAATTAAATTAAATTTTCTCACTGAATTTTTCATAAATTTTGCTTTAGGATAAAATTAATATGTTTTGTTCAAATATTGACATTAAAATTTCACTTATTAGGAAAATTTATATTTTAAAAATTGAAATAATTATTTTATTTAAGGAGTTTTTAAATTCTGCAGAGTTTGTCGAATATTCGGATAAGTCGAATATTTTCTCAAATATTCGACAATTTGTGCACTAAATAAAAAAGATTAGATAGAAGACATTGAAACAAAGTTATATTTTGGTTGCCAAATAGGAATGCTATTCGCTTAAACGTGATGCAAGTAGTGCACGCATTGATTCCCGCAGTAATTAGGCACTTGGCTGAATAATTGGCTCGAGTTGGCTAAAATTTGGTACCAAATATTTGGTAGTTGGCCGAATAATTGTTCTTATATTCGGTACTTGTTTGAATTTTAGGTAGATACTTGACCCAATATTTAACCTAATATTTGTATTCTCCGCATACTTATCAGTTTTTAGGCCGTGAGAGACTGGCCGCATATTTGGTATTCGGTTAGTGACCAAAACTCTATTCGGCAAATGTCTGATATTAACCACGTTTGAGTTTGAAATGCAGGTCTTATGCAGTAAATTTTTAGATATTTTCAAATCTAAGTTTGAATTTACAAAAAATTTTGAATATATTTAAGAGCGCAGAGAAACTAATTTTAAACTTAATGTTTTGGTTCCAAAACTTTCATACAAAATACAAAATTTTCAAAGTTTTTGCAACATTCACGTCTATTTTTTGATTATCTGGGCCTACATTTTTTTAAGTAAAAAATGTAGTTATAATCTAATTTTAAAAAAAATGTGAAGTTCTGCAATTTAACATATATTTTCTTCTTTATTTCTTTAAAACTTTGTAAATATGTTTTTCTACTATACAAGCCGAAGCTTCCACGAATACTTATTACGTCGGGAAATTAAGAACAAAATTGGTCGGTGCTAGGCATTGATTATTCCCTCTTAACCCATGTTGGTAACCGATTATTAACAATCTGCCAAAATCTGATAGAAGTCGCTCGCGTAACTTCTAATTCGCATTTCTAATTTAGGTCTAGCGGGTATAATTTCAGACGTCGCTAACCAGATCAGAGTCCATATTGTTCTTGAAGCCCACTCGCTGGTATAGTAACAGCTGAATATTTTACCACTAGATTACTTTGATTGCACTGCCTCGGGATATCAATTATATAGATCGTTATTCCCGACTAAAAACGGAATATTTAATGCTCCCATTTTCTAGAACAAAGGAATGCTGAACCGTTTTGTGTAATAGACTAATAAAGGACGAACGCGATTTCTTTCTAAGCTCTTTCACTGTCTTAGAAATTACGTTATGACGAACTGATTAAGGATAATTTCTTTCGCGGTGGAAAAGCTTTCACGTTTTTACTAAGTGCCCTTTGTGGTGGTTTTGTTTTTATTATGTTAGCCCTCGTTACTTTCATAAACATCGTTGGTCTTATACAATATTTATCGCCGGTTAAAAAAAAATGTTACGTCTTGTTTGTCCCATGTAATATTTGTTACAATTTTTGCTGAACATTTTTAAATGAATATTGTACGAGTAATAAATTTTATTGGCAATTTTACAAACAATTTCAAGAGCTTCGTTGGTATCGTCTTGTTGGCGGTATAAATAATAATACTTAACACAATTTTAAGAGTTTTTTGTTGGACCTACATCGTGTGCCTTACAAGTTTAACTGAAAATTTAATAAACATCATTAACATTATTTGATAAATGCTGTATAAATGTTTTATTATTAAAAAATGTATAAAGGTCATTAGTAAAACTTGTCCGGCGTGAGCGTGACAAGTTAGTAGTCAATTGTGAATTTTAAAAGCGCCTTTAACTGATTTTATATCGGAGATATGAGAACACCTGCCCGGATTGCCGCTGTTATTCCGTAAAGTAATCGCAAATGAGCGTATATAACTGTAACCCGTTCGTTTTCTCGCTTTGTATACCAATCAATTATACTTATTAATATAATTTGTCGGACAAATAAGTTTCGTGCGCGAAAACAAACAAAAAGCCGGTCGTGAGAAATCATGGGAAAAATACCTCCGAACTCAAAACCAAACTGAACAAAAAGCCCATAATTATTGCCGTGATTAGAGCAGTGTAGTGTGGGAATTAGTAATTACAAGTACCGCGCTTGACCAGCCAGTTTATCCGAGCTTTTGGATGACTTTTAGACTGTCCGATGTGCTGAACAACTGCAGGCGGCGCCCGATCCAGCCCTACCCTCGCTTATAATCGAAATTACACATAATTATAAAATTTTTCCTACGAAATGCTACAAATTGATACTTGTTCGGATTTCAAATTTTAACTGCACCTCGGGTGGTTCTTAACAATACCGAGACTCAAGGCGCGTTCCGTGTACACAGGGTAAACACCACCTTCGCAATGTAATTACTGGGACGTTACACAAAGGACGTGTTCTTTAAAATTCACTTTTTTACAATATTAAACTGGAAATTGTCTCAAACGCACAAAAAAATGTAATACGGGAGGATGTGTTATGTTCGTGTCTACCAAATGGTGTCCAAAATTAAAACTAAGCTAAAGTTGTTATTGAAGAAAATGCTTTTTTTATTTTTTTTTATAACGGACTTTGGATATAACAAACTAATTTTTAAAGACTTTTGGATAAACAGTTATTTAAATGTTATCACTCCCACACAAAAAGAATTCCCTGAAAGAAACTGAATTTCCTGATAGAAATTTCAGGAAAGTTATGCCTTTCGGAATACAAATATGTTTTGCAGGAAATGTATATGTCTTTGCGGCTACAGAGAAAATTAATTAGTATAATTTAATTTAACGCATGTAACGAACCATCGGTTACAACGGGTCAAGTACTACAACAGTCTCTTTAGACGTTCCATAAGAACACATAGTAATTTTTAACGCTTATAACGAACCCGTATTTTAAACAGTTACGGTTATAGCTACTCGGTTCTAGTGCAACTTTGTAACTATTACCAAATTTACCGCTCATATTTATTTATTTTGTTGTAAATTGGACGCAGTCCTTCTCGAAAATTGTTTATTTTAACCTTCAGTTCGGTATTTTGAAATTCAGTTGATACTAAAAATTTATGAAGACTTTTTTTTCTATTTTCTCTTATAACCAATTTCATAATCAATTTACAAAACCTATATCCAATTATTTTTCGAAAAAGATTCACCGAAACGGCAAAATCTTGTGAGAAAAATTTCAGAAAATTCTGCCTATTGGAAAAGAAATTATCTTTGCTAAGAAGTTTTCGGCTACAGATAAAATTAAGTACTATAATTTAATTTAGGTTTAGAGCTGGGAATATTTATCGATAATATCGATATTACCGATATAATTTCATTATCGATATTCGATATTAAATTTTCAATGTTGCCTAGCTCTAAACGCAACACATCTTTTGCTTTTATTACATACAAATAACTTCTAACATTTTCAAACAATCGTAAATCATTTACTGCTGATCAGTAAAATGGCCGTTTATCCCTGTGTACAGATTCTATTGGTAGTGAACGAGTTATTATTTTTGCTTACCAAAAAACTTCCAACGAATCCAATAATTTCAAAGCATTTCAGCAATGATTGCACCAACAACAAACACACTAGTCATTTTTTAATCATTACGAATTAACGGAACTGTATTATTTAAAGTTAGAAAACACCCCGACATTAATCAAACGCACGTACCTTTATAACATGCATTAATAAGAAATCGGAACTTTACGCTCATTTTTATTTGTCCCGAAAATAGTCGAATGCCTTAATTGAATGCACACCTGTTACCATATTTCGTCTTATCGTAAACAAGTCTTATCAAGTGCCATTAGAGATTGGACATCAAATAATTGTTGAGAAGAGATGTGCTCGTAGAAAATTGTATTTAATACAGGGTGTACTAATAATTTAAAACAGCGAATCTAACACGTACTAATTTCAACAAAAGTAACAATTATTATGGTGGTGTCCTTGATGTTATAGATATTATCGATAATATCGATATAATTTCATTATCGATATTCGATAATAAATTTTCAATATCGCCTAGCCCCGTGTAGGTTCTTTGTAGAATATTTAAAATACAGTCTTAAGCCTTTTAAGACAAACCCGCATGTAACGAACCATCCGTTACAGTGAACCAAATACTACAGTTTCTTTCTGTAAGAAAACCTAGTAATTTTTACCGCTTATGACGAACCCAAATATGAGAAATGTTCGGTTATAACGGGCCGATTTCAGCTTAGCTTTGTTGCTATAACCAAATTTATTGGCCTTCTTTATTTATTATACTACTTTGTTGTAAATATTCCATAAATGGTTTAGTTGAACCTAAAGTGGCATATTTTTAAATTAAATTTATAATAAAATTTTTCGGATTCGGATACAACGAAACTTTTGGGATTCGTTATAACCGAATTGTTCTGTATATATAAAAAACAATAATTTATTTAATATTATGACTGGCAGAAATTTGTTAAAAGAATTCTCGTAAATAGCAGAATTTTCTGAGAATAACTGTGAATACATCTGATTACATTATTTTGGCTAAAATCAGTGGCACGTAACCTCTTTTTACACCTATAACCCTTTATTTATATGTGACTTCCCCTAACTTAAAAAATACAAAGAAAATCACTTGCATTTGCATACATAAGTATAATATTGTATATTATAATTACTATATTTAATTTTACTTATGTTATGAAGATATTTAAATATAGCCTTAAGTCGTATAAGACGAACTCGCATGTAACGAAACATCGATTACAACGAACCAAGGTTGGGCATCTAGAATATTACATGTAAAATATACTTATTAGATATGATTATTCTGCATGTAGAATAATATCGATGCAAAATCAGACAGTTTAAACGTAAATGAACATGTATACAACTAAACAAGTGCCTCTCCCTACACCTTAGTAAAATAGCAAAACCCGTGGGATAAGCTCCGCGCTTTTATTGTATAAAATATAAATTGATATATAAATCGATAGGTTGCCTAGGGCACAAGTGCTTACTTAAATGTCGTAAGGACGTTGTGAATCTGAAAATTTAGAAAAAATGTACAAAAATTCCCACAAAGAAAATCCTGTGAAAAAGCCGAATGACTTCCCGAAAACAACACAGCACCGGAAAAACCTTTTAAGAAAGAGAACCCTTAAAAAATTCCTGTAACATCCCCAGAAAAATTTCTTTGAAATAAAAAGCGGGATAATTAACTTAGCGAAACTTAGCACTTTTCCCATTTCCAGGGGAGTGCCGAAAACAGAGATTTTCAAGCTATTTTTAGAACTACTAAGTAAACACTAAGAAAAATCAAGCTTCTAATCAGCCGAACATCATCTTTGAACCTGAATTTCTTATCTGTATTAAAAAGTGTAACGGTCCAATGTACAAACGAATTAGCGCCTTATAAATAGACGCCTAAATATTTGGCTTCTAGTAGTGGAGGCCCCTCACCATTAAATGTTAAGACAGGTGGAAAGAATCCGGGTTTAATATACAGACTATTAAATTAAAATTTAAAATATCGCAGAATAGTAAAAAACTAAAAAGCAAAAACAACTGCGACCAGTCTCGGAATTAGGGTGGGGAGAGAGGGGCTTCCGCCCCAGTCGTAGCGATTAAAAGGGCGCAATTTTATTGTATAATTTTTTATGGAGCTGATTTCTGTGTCGTTTGATAGTTGCCGACAATTAAAATTTTTTGCAGTGGGGTACGTTTGAATAGAGAAAAAACAGCGCGTCCGTACCGTTGGAAAGTCGCATGTCACATAATATGTAGAAAATGGTAGATATACTAGTTTTATTTAACATTCAAATGTTACATATTTTACACACTTTTCTACGTGTAATATAGAAAATAATATTCTACGTGTAAAGTTACAACCCTGCAACGGACTAAATACTTCAAAATTACTCATGATAATACATTAAATAATTTTCACCGCTTATAACAAACCCGTATGTTAAAAATGTTCGGTTATAACGTCCTGATTTTAGTGTAATTTTGTTGTTACAACCAAAGTTTGTAGTTTGTAAATTAAATGCATTATAAAAATTTCTGGTTTAGAGAAAATCATATTTAGTTGTTTTTGGTCATAACGAATTTCGGATATAACGAATCTCTTTACAAAGACTTTTGGGGTATGTTATAAACGAACTTTAGTGCATATATAATAAAAATAATTTGTTTAATATCATCATTGTCAGAAATTTGTCGAAAGGAATTTAAGAAAAAATCAGAATTTCTTGTGAAAAAATTCCTGACTTCTAGTTTGCAGAAAATTCTGGAAATCGCAAAAATGTTCTAATAAGAATTGTTCACCGAAAAATTCCAAAAAATTCAGCCTATTGTCAATAAATTTAATTACAATAGAACTATTAAATAAACTTTGTTTTTTTTGGATTTTTTAATACATTTATATATTACCAACTATTCGTTATTGCATTTAGAATAAACAAGGATTTTTGCACAAATTTGGTTATGCCTTAGTAAAAAATTGCCAAGAAAGCTGTTATTATAGCACTTGCTCCCGAAGAGAAAAAGGGAAAATTAATCAATACCATTCAAAAAGCAAAATTTACAATTACAATTAAACGAAGCTAATTAATATGAAAATTAAAAAAAAACACATTCAATAATCAAAGCTTAAATCTTTAACACTTCACAATTAAAGTTTATAATTGCAAGTAATAATTGATCGTTAACTTGTTATTAAATTTGTTAAATATAATTGGAAAAGAAACATTAATTGAAGTTATTTAATTCGTCCTTAATAATAGAAAGCCATTATTAGTTATAATCATTAACCAGCTCATTATTATTTCTTCGAATCACACGAAATTTAGTGTTAACTAAAATCCGTGTCGAAATTTACGGATTATGTTACACTTACGTCCATAATTCCTATATAACAGTTTTTCTAAATGTCCTAATGTTATAGAGTTACACTGTAGATAAACGACCCATCCCGTCTATATTTTACGACCTTGTTTGGCAAAGTCATCGGAAAAATCCGGTAGAAGCCGTTGAATTCGAATTAACTGACAACTTCAAAGCAATAATTTTAAGTAAAGTGTGATATTAAATATTTCTTTTAATTAATTTTATACTCACAACTTGTTAAAAACCTGAAATAATTCTTAGACGATTAATTTCCAAATTTCGTGCCGGGAATTATTAGGGGGATTAATTTTAAATAATTTTAATGCCTTGCCGGTTTAAAATAGGCCTGATTTATCTGTATAAGGAAGTGGTTTTCTAAACTTATTGAGTTGGCAAACTTACAACCGACAGTTTTATCGTAATTATCGTAGAAATGTATCGTTTTCTTTTCTTATCTATCGGCAGTTACGTGTAGTAATATTGCAATAATAAAACTAATAATAAATAAAACCGTTAACGTGCGACACGGCAGTTATTTAATTTCACACGTGGCGTATCTTAACATAGGTAAACATGCAGTTGTACTTTAGCGGGGAGAGTTCTCCAGAATATTTATTTCTCATTATCAGCTTAACTTGAGCAAATACGAGAAAATAAGGCTACTATTTTCGTTTTATCGCTCCAATCCAACGGTTTGATGTAATAAAGAACGTATTTAAGGACAGAAATAAACGGTATATGTAATAATACGCATTTGTATTTGTATTTCCAACATCGGCGGTATATTAAGTGGCATGAAACACAAAACGGACGCTGTAAATTCGAAAACTTACGAGATTTTCAGGATAAAAGGCTATGACATTATGTTGCCATTTTTTACTCAGATTTTGTAATAATAAAACGGATACCAATTTTCTGAATACTTCTTCAAATTTATTCCGTTTTTCCTGTGGAAGTTGGGAAATGTTATAACCCAGAATATGAAAAAGGAGAAGCAAACTAATGATGTAATGCATACCTTGAACTGCTGTAAATTGAATTACAAATACTCGTTTTATTTGATTTAACACTTCGCCAGACTGAATATAATAGAAATTCATGAATGCGGGTATTGGGTAATTCTAATTATCCGATTTGAATTATCAAATTTCTTCAGCATGAAAGTAAATGTGCTGGGAGGAATTATGGTGGTCGCGTTGTTGTTAAAATGGCGCATTTAAGCAGCGCACCTTAAATTATAACAAAGGTATTTATTCATGAGAGGCTTGGCATAAAAGTCCAAATTGAAATGCTATCACAGTATCAACTTTTAAACAAATGTGGCATTGTCAGGTTCGCAGCTGCTTGCGGTTCGAAACAGCGGTCGTCTTTACATTATGTATTTTGCGTCAGAAGTTTATTCAAGTTCCACTTTACGGCCCACAAAAGTTTGAGGATAGAATTATTTACAGAATTATTGTCCCTCAGACGAACTTGTACTACGGAAATTCCGGATGCTTAAGGAGAGGGTACGTTTTGTTACTAGAAAAAGAAATAAAGTGTTATATAAACTCACCTTCATTGTCGTCTTAAGTTCTTCCAGTTCCCTCGTTTATACGAGTAGTAAGAGGCAATCGGAAACGCCAAGCTGTCAAAAAAAGGACGCATTGAGTGCTTGAACAATTTAAGTTGGAATAGTAAACGAAAAATCCATATACTGTACTGGACTTGCAATAATAAATTCAAACTAGTTAGTTAGCTGTCTGAATATAATTTACCGAATTGTTTGTACCATTTAAAGTTGGCTCTAAACAAAATATTCAATCCGACATAATTTTTAAAGATTTGTTGAACACTTGTAGAATTTTAAGAATATCCTTAAGTATTTCAACTGACCTACTTGCTCACCGATCTTAAACCTTCAAATCTTTTTAAATTGATATTTCTCCACCGGCATCTCGACTCGTACTGAGCTAGTAATTTTGGGAAGAAAGTTATTTATTAAAACGGGGGCCTATAGCGCTCCTATAAATTTAAATTTCGAATTTCAGATTTGATTTTTATTTTGTTGCTGATTCTTTTGACTTTTAAATTTTACACCAAGAATTTGAGAAAACATGTGGACTTTTAGGACTATCCTTGAAGTTATGAACCTAAATTTCTATTTTTTATTTGATATTTTTTCACAGAGAACTCGACTCGTACTGAGCTACTAATTGTTCGATGATAGCTATTCATTGTTTCAACAAAAGGGGTGCCCACAGCGCTCATAAAATTTTAAATTTTAAAATCTAATTTTGGTTTTTATTTTATTGTTAATTTATTTGACGTTTTAGATTTTACACCAAAAATGTGAGGAAACGTTTTAAGACTGTTTAAGCTTTTTTAAACTGGCCTACTTGCTTACCAGACCTAAATCTTTTATTTTGGTATTGATATTTCTCCACCGAAGACTCGACTTGTACTTACTTATTAATTTTTAGAAATAGTTATTCAGATCGTTATTTCGACTAAACAGGGCTCGCATATAATTTAAAATTTGGATTTTATTTTGTTTCTAGTTTATTTGACGTTTTATATTTTACACCAAGAATTTGAGAAAACATGTAGACTTTTAAGACTATGACCGAGCATTTTTTATTTTGCTATTGATATTTTTCCAATAAGTAGTCGACTTGTACTTTATTATTAATTTATAGGAGATAGTTAACCAATTCATTATTTTCATCAAACGTGGGGCTGTAGCTCGCATCTAGTTTTTAATTTTGTATTTCAAATTTTAGCTGTAATTTGTTGCTAATTCATTTGACCTTTTAAGTTTTATACCAGAAATTTAAGAGAACGTGTGGACTATCTTTGAAATTTTTCAAACGGCCTACTTGCTCACCGGACTTAAATATTTCATTTTATTATTGTTATTTCTCCACCGACGGTTCTTTATTATTCATTCGTAGAAGATATTTATTCATTATTTCAACGAAACGGCTAGCATATAATTTTTAGTAATTATGAATTTCAAATTTTAGCCTTATTTAGTTGTTAAAATTATATAATTTTTTTTAATTAAGGCGAATTATCTGCGATAGTAAGACCTTTTGCCTACCACGTGAAATATTTGCGCATTTTACATTTCAAACGCGTATGAAGATTTTGTTTTAATGTGCATTTTCTTATTGTTTCAGGGCGTCCAGTGGGCGAGCATGTGATGCGCCGCGATGCCCACTTTGTCCGCGGCGCCTGAGCTCAGTTCCGGCGGCCGCATAGAGCGGCAAAAACTCGAATCAGCCGCCATGAGCCCAGAGCAGGAGGCAAGTCCGCCTCCGGCAGCGCCGGGAGCGTCGCCGCCGCCTCCGCCGTCCACGAACCTACCATCCCCAAGCATATCGCAGCAGGATACTTCGGACGTGGAGCAGTTCTCCGGGAAGATTGTCTACAATCCAGATGGTTCAGCGTACATCATAGAAGATTCAGAAAGCGAAAGTGAAACGACGGCGGTTGCAAGTGTTCCGGACATCGTTCCTCCTCTTCAGGCTGTCTACGTGTCGCGGTTGCTCCGGCAGGCCACGAGGCAAGCGGAGCCTCCAGCGGTGCATAGTTATCGGGTTGTAGCTTTGAGAGACGCGAGGCCTCCTAGACCGGCATCCGTTCCGGTTAAACCCATTCTGATGTGCTTCGTGTGTAAACTCAGTTTTGGTTTTGCGCGGTCGTTTGCCAACCACGCTCAGGCGGAACACGGCGTCACCCTACAGGAATCGGAACGGGATGTGCTAGCGGCGGACTGTTCGGCGATATTGCAGTGCGTTGGTGCCGATAAAATACCGGTAGTGTCCCTGTTGGAGCCCTTGGGAACCACACAGGTGATGGCCGATAACCACATGGGTTCGATGCCTATCAACTCTACCCTATCTGGAAGCGAGCAACCCTCGCCCTCCTCGGAGATGCCACCCACGTCCTCTCGCAACACTCCCGGTAAATCGCCGTCCCCTCCCTTTGTACATCCACCTGCCTTTCTGTCGGGCACCACTATTGGTGTCTGTCCCGAGCATATCCAAGGTCGGCCATCGGGGGTGGATTGCACGAGATGCGAAATGATTTTGGCTTCCGGAAGGCTGGGACCTGCTGGGCTGGGCAATGTGCATAGTCGTAATTCCTGTAAAACCCTTAAGTGCCCGAAATGTAACTGGCACTACAAATACCAAGAGACGTTAGAAATCCATATGAAAGAGAAGCACCCAGAGACTGAGACCAGCTGTATATATTGCATAGCTGGTCAACCCCATCCTCGCCTAGCCCGCGGGGAAACCTACACATGTGGTTACAAGCCCTACCGCTGCGAGGTTTGCAACTACTCTACTACAACCAAAGGAAATCTCAGTATACACATGCAGTCGGATAAGCACCTCAACAACATGCAGGAGTTGCAGAACGGCGGCGCCCCCACACAAGACTCTCGGCAAGCATCGCCAAAGGCACCGACGCTTCACCACTCACCGGTGAGCAGCGGACACAAACCTAAACCCAGCTTTCGCTGCGACGTCTGCAACTATGAAACCAACGTTGCGAGAAACCTTCGGATACACATGACGTCCGAGAAACATACGCACAACATGCTGGTGCTGCAGCAAAATGTGAAGCATATGCAGACACTTTCGGCGCTGCACCACCAGCAACAGTCGCAGCAACACATGGAGAACCTCTACGGAATGTATCCGGGTTTGGGCGACAAACCAGAAGCGGCCTTGGCGGACATGGCGTACAATCAAGCATTGTTGATACAAATGATGACCGGAGGACAGCTGCCAGGTCACGGAGGACCCGCAGAAATGGCGGTGCATTCCGATATGGGCCTGAACCCGGAAACGATGGAACCTCCACCGGAACCGGCGGACCCAGACCCACAGAAAACATACCATTGCTGCGTTTGCAACTTATTTAGTTCGGATAGCCTCGAGGATTTGGGTCGACATCTGGCGCAAGATCGGACGAGATTAAGGGAGCAAGAAATTTTAGCTCTG
This sequence comes from Ctenicera cuprea, assembly GCA_958336395.1. NCBI lineage: Eukaryota > Metazoa > Arthropoda > Insecta > Coleoptera > Elateridae > Ctenicera > Ctenicera cuprea. Next base: position 12,611,902 of record OY284492.1, on the reverse strand, counting down.
ATAGCTGGCCATTACGTGTGTAAATTATGCACGTATAAAACTAACCTAAAAGCTAACTTCCAACTACACTGTAAGACTGATAAACATCTACAGAGACTGCAACATGTGAACCACGTGAAAGAGGGCGGTCCTCGTAATGAGTGGAAACTGAAATACGCGTCCACCCCCGGTGGAGTGCAAATTCGGTGTAATGCTTGTGATTATTATACGAATTCGGCGCATAAATTGCAGCTTCACGCTGCCGGTGGTCGACACGAAGCAGGCGTTGCGCTTCTGAAGTACCTGGAGGAGCGATGCTCTTCGCTTAGACCGGAGCAGCCGCGCGTGTTCCATTGCGTTCTTTGTGGCTTCTCGTCAACGAATCGTTTACCTCTCTTACAACACATCAAATCCCTCAAACACCTACATTTAGAACAGTTACACCAACTACAGAGAAGAGCTGAAGGCAAAGATGCGGCGGCGGAAATCGGAGAAGTGTTCCAAGTTGTGCCCGGACATTTCGAACAGCAAACGCCTGGTGAGTGTCAACTTTTGAGTATTACAATTGACAAAAATTTAGTCAATTACTGTTTGTTACTTTATTGACTACAGTGATGTTACAATTTTTTTCCATTTTTTTTGGAAAACACAATATTTTTGAATAAAAATTGTTGAATTTAATTCTAGAATTTTAAGTGAATTTTAAATTAGGTGGAACAATACAGTTTAGCATGGAAATTATGAACTAGTTGTATATTATGTTCTTTGGAGACTTTTATTACTTACAGTTACGCTAAATGGAAAGATAACATTCTGGTAATTTATTTGAAAATTTGATACAAATAACGCTCTAAGTAAATTATTTATTAGTAGGCAAGCCACTTGTGCATTACATTAATAAAAAGTTTATCGTTAATTTTTTATGCTGCACCCGATTAATTTTGTTATGTAACATTAAAAAATAATTTTTTTTTATTATACAATGATATAAGCCTGTAATTAAAACAACAAACAAAAAATCAACAAGCGGGTATATCAATGCTTGTCTATTATTAAATACTTTTTATAGCCTTATTTTTATTAAGTTTTTAATTAAATTGCCATTGGGCGATGTAAATAATATTATTTTCAATTTAGGGTGACTGCAAGTAATAAAATTCTTCTGGGGACATAAATAAAATACAACTATTTTATATTTTCATTGCTAAACTGCAATGTTCCAGCTAATTTGAAATTTACTGTATTTGGTTATTTAATAGAAATTGCTATTGTAAATACTCGTAAGTTAATAAATATGACACAACTATTTAAAAATATTATTTTTGGTTATAGAAAAACTAAGTTACAGTTGTTAGGTCATATAAAAGACCACTGAAGGTCAATTAAATTCATTAATAAAATTATTAATTGTTGTAGTTCCTAATTTTAGGCAATTTTTCAAGATTCAAGTAGTTCTACCTGGCTTTGGTTAATTGTTGTTGGTATCAGTTGCTTGAACTGATGTTAGTTGCATAATAATTTAACTAACGGTTGTACTGACATTTGTTGTAAATATCAATAATTTCAGATAATTTTCTTGATTTCAAGAAATTTCAGGTTGATGAAATAATTTAATTTCTTTCAGGTCTTTCAGCATAATTTTAAATTAACTACCAGTCGTTGTAAGACAAATTGTTGATTCGAGCGAGCTAGCTATAGGTATAAAGTAATTTGTTGGTATTTTTCCACAAAAGTAAATGAAAGGAAATACCATCAAAAAATTATAACATCACTGTATTTTGATCAATTGTCAAAAACTTAAGTATGATTATTTATTTTACATCCAAAGTAGAAAATTTCGCAATCATCAAGATATTTTTACAGTACATACATTTTATGTGGAACCTCGAAATTTTTAGAAATTGTAACCAAAATTATACCCCTCAGATTTGTCTGACAAAAGACACAACTTTCACGTAACTGTATTAAAGTAACAATAGATGATCGATGTAAATGTTGTGTTCCACCACTTTTCAATATGTAATTATGACGAGTTCGTGAAATTCGAGTATGTAGTTAGCACCCTCGGGTGTACAGTTAGGGCTTGCCATATGCCTTATAATAAGGATAAAATATTTCGGAAAATTTTATATCGGTATATAATTAGGAGTAGCTTTTCAGCCATGCACGTGATGTTTGTCGAGGCGTGCCTGTACGCCTCGGGCTTGTATAACACAATACCCTATCAGAACCGATTGTTGCTATTGTCATTCGACGTCGTGTGCTTAAAAAAATACTGTTACCGTTAATTTTTATTGTCAGACTTTCTAAGTGTGGTATTCAGGCTAGACGTCGAAAGATAAAAGAACCTTTCAGGAAACACTTTCGAAATTCAAATTTTTCTTTTTTTAACCTTTATTAGGGCTTAGGTCGTAACAATTTTCCTTCTTTTACCAGAGCGCAGAGACAGCACGAATTCGGAACCTCATCAGCCGGACCCGAGTAATAGAGATCATTTAAAAACCGAGCCTCACGATGACAGCGAAGACGTAAATCACTCCGAATCAGATAATAATTTACACATGTGTCCGTATTGCAATTACACGAGCGATTCGGAAATGAGAATTCAGGCTCACGTTTTGGCACAACACAGCGCACACAGTTCCGCAGAAGTCACCCTGAACTGTCCGTTGTGTCAAGACTCATTCAAAGAACGATCAAGTCTGGAAAAGCACGTAATGCAGATTCACTCGGTGAACAGTGAGGGCCTTCAGAGGCTGCTGATGCTGGTAGATCAGAGTCACTGGTTGAATCAGGTGTCGAGGACGCCGACGCCGAATCATTCGAATAACCAGATGCAAACGCCGCCGAATCAAATGATCTCGCCGAACTCAGTTTCTTCCAAAGACTACAATAAACTAGATAGGAGCGATTCTAATCATTTGGAGGGCGAAGGTGATATGATGTCTCCGAACAGTGATGAAAATGCTGATGTTGAGTCCGAAAAGTGTGGTACATGTTATAAGAACTTTAAAAATATAGATGAGCTTTGTTCTCACCAAAACGAAACGGGTCATTTAGAAATAAAACAAACGCCTAGCGGTCCTGGGTATATGTGTTGGAAAAAGGGATGCAACCAGTTTTTTCCTACAGCCCACACGTTGCAAATGCATTTTAAAGAAATACATGCCAAAAATTCTATTACACATATGTCAGTATCTGAAAAACACGTGTACAAATATAGATGCAATCAATGCTCACTAGCTTTTAAGACTTTAGAAAAATTACAATTACATTCGCAATATCACATAATAAGAGACGCTACCAAGTGTGTTCTGTGTGGACGCAGCTTTCGCTCGGTGGTGGCTCTACACAAACACGTAGAAAGCGTCCATTCGGAGCTTACAGACGAAGAACTGGCTGCTTACAAACAAAGTTTAATGAACAACCCCTTACTTCTTGCAGGACTTCAAGGCCAGGTGTTAGACAGCTCGACTAATGATATTTTAAAGAAAGAATCTTTGCGAAGCGACGATACCGAATCGATCGATTGCGACGATAGCAAAGAACTCAATACCAGCCATGACGATAGCAACCAAAACGACGGCGAAAATTCGGACGATAGTATCGTTTATAAAGATCAGCAATTCCTGGAAGATTACCTGAACAGCCAGGCGATGGCAGAGGACAGCTACAATGACCCTAATAGAAAATACAAATGCCACCGGTGCAAGGTAGCCTTCACTAGACAAAGCTATTTGACCGCCCACAATAAAACCCTTCTTCATAGAAAAGGAGAAAAACTAAGCTACCCCATGGAGAAGTACCTGGATCCGAATCGGCCATACAAGTGCGACGTTTGCAAAGAAAGTTTCACGCAAAAGAATATACTTTTGGTACATTATAACTCGGTCAGTCATTTACATAAGCTTAAACGAGCCATGCAAGAACAGCAAAATAACAACAACAACCCTCCTGTATCGCCAGTGATAAATCAGCCACAGAATTTAACCCTAACTCCGAAAAGTACATCATCGGATGAAGACGACAAGAAGCGCTATCGTTGCAATATATGCAAAGTGGCTTACACTCAGGGCAGCACCCTCGATATTCATATGAGAAGCGTTTTGCATCAAACTCGTGCCAGTAAACTGCAGGATTTGGCACTCGCGGGCCAGATTGACCTCTCGAAGCCATTGATAGAGCAGCCCGAAGCCATGCAGTCTCCAAAACAGACGAGTCCTGCACCCGGTAGTGGGGAGAAGGCATCTCCCACCCCGTTGTCACCTGGGCCGGGTGCAGGTAGCCAAGGGATGATGAGCTGCCCTAAGTGCGGGGCCCTGTTTAGTTCACAAGATCAGTTAGGCGCACACCAGCAGCTGTGCTGTATGTTTGCCGCCCCGATGGCCATCTTTCAAGCCCAAGAGCCCGGTCAGGCGAAGAGTCCTCCACCTGGAGAACAAGACCTTGTGAGCCGCCTGAATCTGTCAAAGAAAACCAGTTCCCATATGTACAAACATTTGCTTGAAAGCTTTGGGTTTGATCTTGTGATGCAATATAACGAAAGCCACCAGCGGCGCCAAAGGCAGCGGGAAGCGGAAGAAAAATTGGCAACGCCGCCGCCCGCAGATGATGAGTCGGATGCACCCAGAGCCGAGGAGGACGCAGAAAACAACTTGCCAGAAGTAAGTAAATCCACGTGCCAACATTGCAATAAAGAATTCTCTAGTGTTTGGGTGTTAAAATCTCACTGTGAAGAAGTTCACAAAGATTTAGTGCCGCTAGAATTCTTAGAAAAGTATGCTCAACAGTTCAAGAACGAATACGAAAAGAAAACAGTGGTCGTGACAGCTGCAACATCCTCGACGCTAAACACCAATCCGCGGGTCACAACCCCAGGTGCACCGAGTACCTCAACCCCATCAAACACAGATACAACCCCCGAAAAGGAAGAAGACAGTAAAGAAGCCCTACACGCTAAGCTAAATTTGCACACGCCTCCTGAAGCCACATCTACGGCGCCATCCACCCCCACATCCTCTTCGACGCCGGCAAGTAGTACCGATTCTGTGCCCGCTAACATACAGGCGATGATAGCGCAAAGCATGGCTCAGAATCCCATGGCGTTGGCACAACAAATGTCCGAGATGCAGGCAGCCCTTAACGTAATGCAATTACAGCAACAATTAAATTTCAACCCTATGATGCAGATGATGGGTATGGGGTTGCCTCTGGGACTAAATGCTCTCGCGGCCATGAATTTACAGCCACCCTTGGTACCGCTTATGATGCCACCACCACCTTATGATCCCATGACTCAGTTCGGCCCTCAAGAACAGCAGGCTCTTATGGCGAAACAACAGGCGATAATGCAACAGCAAGCGGTAAGTTGATTTAAATATTTTAACTACAAGCATGTATTTGTTCTATACGACAAATATCAATAAAAGGGACAGAAGTGCAAACGTATAACTCAAAAATGAAAAAAAATCATTTCATAAATTATTGACTGTATTTTCTAATTGAACAACTAAATTTCTGAATTAAAACTCCTTGGAAAAAGTTGCCAGCGGAAGTACAAATTGTTGATTTAAAAAAGAGTAAACAAAAGAAAATTATAATTACGATACAATTCTTTTGGAGAAGGTGCTCTTTGCTTACCAATTTCTAATTGTCTATATAATTTAATTATAAAATTTTAAAAAACAAAACCTCAGGAAAGGGTTTACCATTGGCGTAACCACGAATGCTTAAAGTTTTTGTTATGGGAATAGAGAATACAAGAGAAAATTATAATTACAATAAATTGTTTTAGGGTAGGTCGTCCGGACTTATTAATTGCTAATTTTCTACGAAATTTTTATTTGTTTAGATAATTTCTGAAAAAAATACTGCAGGAAAAGATTTTCCATTGGCGTAACCATGAATGCTCAAATTTTATGTTATGGAAATAGAGAAAATTGTAATTACAATAAATTATTTCAGGGACGTCTTCTGGACTTATTATTTGGCAAGTTGCCATGATATAATTTATATTTTTAGAACATTCACCATTGGCGTAACCACGAAGGCTTAAAGTTTTTGTTATGGGAATAGAGAAAACGAGAGAAAATTATAATTACAGTTGTATTATTTTAGAGCATGTCGTCCGTACTCATAAATAACTAATTTTTCAAAAAATTAATTTTTTTTTAGAAAATTGCTTAAAAAATTTGCAGTAAAAGATTTATCATTGACGTAACCACGAAGGCTTTACTTACCTACTGTAGGGCAAGTCGTCTGGACTCACTAATTTCTAATTTTTCCTGTAATAACTAATTAGCAAATTTCTCAAAAAAGCAATTCCAGGAAAAGATTTACCATTGGGGTAACTGGGACGGGTTAAATTTTTTTTTGGGAATAGAGAAAACAAGAGAAAATTATAATTACAGTTACTTTAGAGCAGGTCGTCTGGACTCACTAATTGCTAATTTTTCATAAAAAAATTAAATATAAATTTTCCGAAAAGAAAAGCTGTAGGAAGATTTATCATTGGCGTAACTACTATAGGTTTTAGAATTTTTGGTTTTGATGTAAAGAAAATTATCATTTCAATTTTTTTAGCATTTGTACCTAATTGTACTAATTTTTTACAACAATATAATTTAATTAAAAGAAATATTCCACAGTTTTTTTAAATAACGTCAAAATGTTATGAAATGACTTAAGAATATCAAAATAATATCATGAATATCATATTTCTGCGGGTATTTATTATTCATAGACGAACTTGAAGTTATCTAACAGGTAACAACGTATGCACATCTGTCCCTGCGTATAAGTCAAATTAATTAGAATAGAAAAAAGGAGCTAGTAATGATGATACACAAACCCAAAAATATTAAAATAACAGATCAGAAAAAACAATTTTCAATTAAAAACGCCAACGAAATTAATTTAATTTTTTATATTTTGTACCTGATTAACATTTTCTAAATCTGTGTTAAAACTTTAAAAGTTTTGCAAAATTAATTTGTCTGTACCATTTTGCAACAACACTTATATTACTTCAATTTATTTTGATTGACATATAAAAACGCATAGGGTGAACTTTCTCGTTATAGAAGTTTAAACGTTTCCGATGATTTATCACACTTCAATTTCCAAACAAATTTGATACATTACCGTGACCTAATTAGTGAATTTATTTTTGATTATAAGCAAATGGCGATGCATTTAATTTGTTCTATTGGCGAACGCGTCAATTTGAATTGATTATTTTAATTGGCATTTGTTCTATGTAACCTTGTGCTTTGATTGCTATCTGAATTGATTTATATGGCGGTTTCTAACGATTCATTAATCAGACTAGTCTCATTTACGGTTTGTTTGCACGCTGCATTATATTGGTTGCATGTACATACATGGGTTTATTTTCAAACAGGCCGCTAACGCCGCAGCCAATCAAAAGCGTGCCCGAACAAGGATAACCGACGAGCAGCTTAAAATTCTGCGCTCGCACTTTGATATCAATAACTCCCCATCTGAAGATCAAATACAAGACATGGCCGCCCAGAGCGGTCTTCCTCCAAAGGTAATAAAACACTGGTTTAGAAATACCTTATTCAAAGAAAGACAGAGAAACAAAGATAGCCCTTATAATTTTAACAATCCCCCTTCGACTACTTTAAACTTGGAAGAGTACGAAAAAACGGGGGAAGCCAAGGTTATTCCATTAAACAGCTCGGGTAGCAGTACTGACGACAATTCAAAAAACTCCAAAAGTTCGCCCCCTCCAGGCGATATTATTAAAACGGAGCTAAAAGAAGAACCCATTGAGGAACCTTCTAAATACCACAACGAAGATAAACCTCACGAAGCAATAGATGAGAAACCAAACATATTCGCTATGCACCCTCAATTACTTCATCCCCCACCAAGTCCAGTAACATCCTTATGTAACTCAGAAATTCAAAATCTTTCCCAATCAGCAACTCCCAGTATCCCAAATAGTATCACCTTAACATCCATAATCGCTTCGCAGCTTGGAGATACAATTACTACAACCAGTACACCTAACACCCTAAATCTCACAACGTCAAATAATCATCCCCTAACAAGCCCTATGTTACCGCCAACGAAGTTAAGTCAACAAAGTTTTGCTAGTCCAAACAACCTGCAAAATATTCTACCGATGACGCCCAGTAGATGTTTAAGCCCTAGCAGGGGTGATTTTATGGGAACTGGAGGAAGCAGCAGTGGCAGTAATAGTTCTGGGGGTACAACTGGAAAAAGAGCAAATCGAACAAGATTTACAGACTACCAAATCAAGGTTCTTCAAGAATTTTTCGAAAACAATGCTTATCCCAAAGATGACGATCTGGAATATTTATCGAAATTGTTAAATCTTAGCCCAAGGGTGATTGTGGTATGGTTTCAAAATGCCCGCCAGAAAGCGCGTAAAGTTTATGAAAATCAACCAGCAGTTGAGCCAAGTCCAGGAATTACAGACGAAGCCGGAGCTAATAGATTTCAAAGAACTCCAGGTTTAAATTATCAGTGCAAAAAATGTCTCCTCGTATTTCAACGATATTATGAGCTAATTCGTCATCAAAAGACTCATTGTTTTAAGGAAGAGGATGCCAAAAGGTCTGCCCAAGCTCAAGCAGCTGCTGCCCAAATTGCTGCAGTCTTAAGTTCTGAAGATTCCAATTCAAGTACTACCGTTGAACAAAACCAACAACAACCGCCTCCTCCTCCTCCTCAAATAACCCACAACCCTCAAGTTCCCAATAGGCCTCATAGTCCGATTCAGCCAAATCCTCCTACGACGCCAACTACATCCGTTCCAAATTATCCTACGTCACCAATATCCACTCCAACTCCAACGGATCCGAAAGAAGGCTCGTACCAGTGCGATAAATGTAATTTGGTTTTTCCCAGATTTGACTTATGGAGGGAACATCAATTGGTTCACATTATGAATCCTAATCTTTTTCCCTCCTATCCTCCAGATTCGCCTTTTGGAATTCTACAACAACATGCCCAATTACAACAACTAAATGCTAATTTATCAGATTTGGGTAACAATTCTTCCGCAGCTATTCAACATCCGTTGATGAATATGTTGAATAACGTTGCTGGACAGAAAAGAAAATTCGATGATGATACCGAAAGTGATATCTCTGATCAACCCAAAGACAAGCGATTGAGAACGACGATTTTACCAGAACAGTTGGATTATTTGTACCAGAAATACCAAATCGAAAGCAATCCTTCCAGGAAAATGCTAGAAAATATAGCGAAAGAGGTCGGTTTGAGAAAACGAGTGGTACAAGTGTGGTTTCAAAATACACGAGCACGTGAACGAAAAGGGCAATTCAGAGCACATGCCCAAGTTATAAATAAAAGATGTCCATTCTGCCCTGCCTTATTCAAAGTTAAATCAGCTCTTGAATCGCATTTAACTGCAAAACATTCAGATCAGTGCGCTCAAGGAGAAATTAACATTGATGCTATACCAGATGAAGATGTGAGTCTTGAATCGGCACCCAGTTTTAATTCTACTGGAGATAATAAATGCCTTCAGGGTCAAGGTATTATGCCTCCATTATTTCCACCAATGAATGCAGAAATAGAAAATTCCATTAAAAAATATTACGAAGAAAGCATGAAAAGGTACATCACTGAGTTGCAAGCACACGCCGCTTCAACAAATGGCGATAAAAGTGAAATAAGAACAATTAAAGAAGAAGGTGAGATTCCTTTAGACCTTTCCAAACCAGTTGACCTTTCTCGACCCATGAAAGTAACCATGGATCATGAAAAACACCTTTGCGATCCTGGCCCTTTAACCGATTTAAGTGAACGTTCCCTTTGCGATGAACGCAGCGATTCTATGTCAGAAACGACTGAATTTTTTGATGACGAAAGCAATCCTACATCACCTGCTAGTAGTACCCAAAGTGCGCAACATCGGCATCAATCAGGGGGTAGCGCAAACGCGAGTTCAAAAAGATATCGAACACAAATGTCATCCTTGCAAGTGAAGGTAATGAAATCCCTTTTTCACGACTACAAAACCCCAACAATGGCCGAATGTGAGATGTTAGGACGAGAAATTGGTCTCCCAAAACGTGTAGTTCAAGTATGGTTTCAAAACGCCAGAGCGAAAGAAAAGAAGAATAAAATTGCACTTCAAAAGGTTCTTGGGGGCACCGAACCTGACAATCCAAAGCTGCCCGAGGAGTGCAAGTACTGCTCGTTCAAATATTCCCACAAGTACTCTATCCAAGATCATATTTTTACGAAAGGGCATATTCATAACGTCAAAGTGCACTTGGAGAGTGTCAATAAGGATGGTTCTGGGAGCGATGGGGAGTTTACAATTCCACCAATACCGGGGGCCTCGGGAGTTGTGTCCGCGGACTCCACCACGAATCCGTCGCAGGCGCTCAACAACAACACGCATCTTCAGCTCCTCCAGATGGCCGGTATGCAGATGGCAGCTTCCACCAAGGGAGAAAAGGACAACAACCAGGATGTTCTGTTCCAGCAGCTCTACTCCCTTGGCAACAACAGTTCCTATCCAGCCCAAAACCAATTCCTTCACAGCTCGATGTTCAGTGCTAACGGTAAGTCTTTTTCATGATTATTTTTTTGTATTTTTTGACGTATATTAAAAAAGCTAGAACATATTGAGGGGTTGATGGGGGAGTATAAGAACGCATGTTTAATGCAGTAGTAATATACACACAGTCGCTACTTCCGTACGCTGTTATATTATCTTATGTACTATAGTATGAATTGTTTTCTACGGAAAAATGAGAAATGTCTATTAATATTTCAAACCCCCCTTGTGTTTCTCATATGAATTCGTAATGCTGCTGTGTGGTCGCTTTCGGACGGGCGTCGTACGCGCCGTCGTCAATAATATATCGCGCACGTCGCGGCGCCCCGGATAGATTTGGACTCCTTCACGGAATATTTTTAAGATAAAAGTTGTTACTGCTTCTGCGTAGATGAACTCATTTCTCCTGAACTATTACGGGTAATTAATCAAAACACTAACTAGAAGACATTCGTACGCGTCACGCATTTAATCACTGACCACATTTTATTAGTTCAAACGCCATTTGCGTACACATTTCTAATGCGAAACTATTTAATTATTTCTTGTTGATGAATGCCCGCTGTTAGAGCAACAAGCCAGTTAACATGTCAGCGGAAAATATTATTTTTTAAATATTGCTCATATAAATCTAGGCTAGAGGTGAGTTCTACAGCTGACCACAGATTGTCAAACATTGAAAACGTGAGCAATGTTTAAGGAAAATTGTCTAAATATTACACTTAAAATCAGACAAATTTAATATTCATAAAATGACGTTTTGTGACCAAAAATTCGGTTAAGTTTTAAGCAAAATGTAGGTAAATTTTCTATATTATAAAACAAGATCGTTAGCAGAAACCTACATGACGCCTTCAAATTAACAGTTAGTTTTGTTTACTTGTAAAATTCAAGAAATTGTGGGTTACATTTCTACAAATCCAGAAAATTAGTAGTTAGAAGGTAGGAGATTCTGAATTACAAAAAATAATAATTAAACTGTTGGGATTAAATTAGCACAAATTAAGCTCTAAATTTTATGATCTATTAAATTAATTTCAGTAATTTATTGCAATACATAAATGTACAAACAACAATAGGTGAGATTTGCTAAGGTTTCAATTAGTGCTGTAAAATGTGTTTCGTTTTCAAATCTGGATTTTAAATTATCTGGCATTCGGATAACCCGGAAATCGATAAGTCTTTACTATCCGGATGAAATTCGCTATTCGAATTTATGCAAAAAAATACGATGCCAGGATTTTTTGGAAAAATCTGGTATGCAGGTTTATCTGAAAAATTTTAAATAAGATTTATTCGAAAAATTCTACATCCGCATTAGAATCAACAGTAAAAATCTGAATCCGGATCATCGTAAAAATATCCGAAATTCAGATCGGCATAAAAGATCCGAAATCCGAATCGACATAAAAAATCCGATCCGGATCTCGTAAATATAGAATCCGCAATTCGTGCAAAAATCCAGATAAATTCCGGTACCGGATTTTTTGGTTACGTCATATCCGGCTATCCGCCTACAAAAAATACGGATATCCGAATATCCAAATTCGGTTGCCAACTTTAGTATGAACTTGTAATTTTCTGAAAAATCGTACAACTGCATTAGAATAAAAGTGAAAATCTGAATCCGGATTGACATAAAAAATCCGGAATCCGGATCTTGTAAATATAAAAACTGAAATCCGAGCAAAGAAGTCCGGACAAATCGGGATAACCGTATACCGTATCTGCATTAGAATAAAAGTAGAATCCGGATCGTCATGAAAACATCCCAAATTCAGATCGGCAGAAAAATTCCAAAATCCGGATCGACCTAAAAAATTCGAAATCCGGATTGACAATCCGAAACCCGAGCTACAAGTTCGGATATATCTAGATACCAGATTTTTGTCTTACATACGACTACAAAGGAGCCCGATAAATCCGTAGACCGGATTTTATGCTTACATCATATCCGGCTAGCCGCCTACAAAGAAGCCGGATATCCGAATATCCAAATTCGGTTACAAGCTTTAGTTTGAACTTTGTGTTTTTCCTCAAAATCCTACATCCGCATTAGAATACAACTGGAAATCTGAATCCGGATCGACATAAAGAATCCGAAATCCGGATCTCGTAAATATAATAACTGAAATTCGACCAAAAAAGTCCGGATAAATCTGAATACCGGATTTAGACTTTACCGAAAATCCTACATCTGCATTAGAATAAAAGTAGAATCCGGATCGTCGTAAAAACATCCCAAATTCAGATCGCCATAAAAAATCCGAATCTCGCAAATATTAAATCCGAAATCCGAGCAAAAATCGGGATAAATCTGGATACCCGATTTTTAGTTTACATCCGCATATACGCCTACAAAAAAACCGGATATCCGAAAATCTAAATTCAGTTGCCCAACCTTATTTTGAACAAGGAAATGAAAGAGGTTGCAATTACACAGATTTAGTACAAAAAATAAAAATCTGTCACATTTTACAAATAATAACAAAAACCAATAATTTATTTTTTAAAAATTAGGTTATAAAATTAATGGTGTCGTTAACGTTTTAAGCAGAATTTTGTGTTTTACATTTTTTATTTATATGACATGGAGTTTCGGAAATTAGTATCTCATCATTAGACAAAAATCAAACTTTTTCGTACTTAGGTTAGTTCTGTAAAACGGAAATTAGAAAGGCACTCTGTACGCCTGTAATTTAATTATTCAAAGTGGCTATTTTCTAAAACTTACCGATCGTTTTCGTAAATTTCATTAAATTTAAAATTTTTTTTAAATTTAACGTTGGGTTTTGTTTATCGTATTAAAAAATAAATTTTGATTATCCTTTTAAAAATAAATAAATTTGATAGTTACAAATATGATTATGTATACGCAAAATTTGTAATTATTACAACAGTTAATGTAGGCTACGTTCACACAATAAAAGCAATCAAGTAAGGTTTAGTTCACATTCTTTAATTAGTATTTCTCATTAAATTTTCGATCTATATGGCAATTCAATTATTCTTTTGTAGGTACATAACGTTAGAGGAGTAAAAAAATATAATTCTGATGTGGTATATAAGAGTGTATTACTTGAGATTTTAATTGTCTCGATTTAAATTAAAAACTAATTTACGAGACACATTGTGTGTGTGATAACGGGCGAAACGTGATTGAACCGAGTCATATTTCCGATCAGAAGAGAGCAATAAATTTAAGGAACAAAAGATCCTATCCATAACTAATAACGGAGAGACACCGCATGTGTCGTTTTTTATGTTCACTGGAAATGCGTCACCCGCGGCCCCACACAATTACGGGGATTTATTTCAGGCGCATAAAAAATACTGTCGATACCCTGTCGATACGCGCACCATTGTTGTGTCTCGTGCATTTTACCATATGTTGTGTTGTTGAGCGTCACTCTGTAATTATTTTTCGTACTAATAATTGCGTGAAATTCTTTGAAATCTGATTCCTCTTCGCGAACAACTTGTGGTCACCACGCCGGCGATCCAGATGCAAGACTCGCTCTCTCGAACTCTAATTGCCCGGAACGAGATTCGATATGACCTTGTCGCATCGAGTCCGGTGTCCAACAACAACCACTTACACCTGACTTGACGGAAACTTTAAACAAACACACCGGAAATCTGATAGAAAATCCCATAGTTTTAACCGCAACCGAAACCATACAGTCTTGATTGTTTTATTTTTCTTCCGGTGTTAAACTGTGGCACGGAATTGTAGATTAAGAACCAACGAAGAAATACAAAACACAACCCGAAAGTTTGTTGTAACATAAGCTTCGTTTGAAAATAAAAACTAAGGCATATTTTGCACTAACTCAACAAATACACATTCCTTGTCTACATCAATACTAATTTTTGTTTCTTATTAAAGACTATTTAATGAAAATTCCGTAAAGCAAAGATAACATTAATTTTCTTCCAATAGAGAAGTATACATATTAGAAAGAAATGGAAAAATCATTACAATTCCCTATGAAACTTATAAGCTTCCACAAAAATTTCACTAAGTAGACTCAACAATTAACTACATTTTTGAGCTTTTTACCTGCAAAAGTAAAAACATAAAATTCGTTCAAAAATTTTACGAATTTTTTCAGACACTAAAATAACGCTAAGGAGATTCGGCGAGCTTTCACAAAGCTTCAGAAGCTTAGAATATAAGCGCATTTTTCAGAGAAAAAAATCTTATTTTTTTATATATTTTTAAAAGCTCCGCCGTTTCATTAATTTTTTTCGATATTACAAAAAAATGGACTATTTTTGATAAGCTTCAGAATTTGTATGTAATTATTTATACAGGGTGTTGCATGACTTTTTGTACAAACTTAACACTAACACATTGCCGAGGTAATTTTGAGTAGAAAATTGGCGATTAACATGGGTCCTGAAACGCTTCGTTACGGAGTTACAACCTCCTGCCTAATCACAATATCTCTGTCGTAAGTCTGTCCCAAATAGAGATATTTGTTTTAAAATTTGTATGAGTATTTCATTATTGATGCCTTACATTTTCGTTAAAATGTCTTTATCAGGGGCGTAGATGTACGATTTCCTCAAAATACGTTAAGAAATCTATCTCGTATCCCTTACATATATGCCTCTGCTACGTGGATATAAGTGAAAATAAGCACAAATGTAAACTATCATTGGTATAATATACACACAAAATTAGAATTCAATATTTCAATTCATAGCGGAGATATTAATTAAAGCGTGATTAGACTAGAACCATCTTCGGGAGTCTGTAACTCCGTAAGAAAGCGTTTCTTGCTTTCTTACGGGGTTACAGCCTCTTGGCTAATCACAATAGCTCTGTCCCAAAAAGAGATATTTGTTTTAAAATTTGTATGAGTATTTCATCATTGATGCCTAACATTTTTGTTACAATTTCTTCATCAGGAGCGTAGATGTAGGGTGTGTTCAAAATACGTTGATAGATTTACATGGATATAAGTGAAAATAAGCAAAAACGTATACTATTATTTGTGTAATATACACACAAAATTAGAGTTCCGTAGCTTAATTCATGGCGGAGATATTAATTAAAACGTAATTAAACTATTCAATCTTTGGGAGTCTGTAACTCCGTAAGGAAGCATTGCCGGACTCATGTTTATTAGACATTTTCTACTCAAAATGACCTCAGGAATGTGCTCCTTAATTTTAAACACAGAGGAATGCAGCACCTTGTATATATTAACACACAAAGTTTTCTTGCAACTCTAGTAAAGCTTCAAATTTTTAGAATATTATTCCAGTTGCAGCAGAACGGCCATTACAATGATTTTTAAGTCGCCATTTCAACAAGTGCTTTAAAAAAGAGCGGGAAATTATTAAAGTTTTAAAAATCGTTAATTTTTAACCAATGAACAAAATTTTTTAACTGTTTATTAAAGGTTTAAAATTTTTCAAAAACCTTTCCTCAAACTAACAGAATATCGGAGCTTTTCTTGAAAAGCTCTCGAAGCTTCGGTTTTTTACATTTCTCAAAATAAGTCAGATAATATCTAAACTAAAGCTCTGAATTCCAATAGTAATGTCAGGAAAACACAAAAAATTCCCACGTTTTCCTAAACAGTTTTTACGAAATTCGTCACGCTCTAACTTTCACTGAATTGCCCAAAAAAACAATTCCTTTTACAAAATAACATTACCAATGAAGGTAAACAGAACTTTGAAGCTTATTTCATACAAAACCTTTCAATAAATAGTCCCCAAAAGCAAAACCAAAATGATTAGTGTTTTTGTCATTCATTTCTGGCCGTTCCGGTGCAAATCATAATTTTCGTAAAGATTGCAGCTGCCCTAATGATAATTGGCTCAGGTAGAAAGGATGACATCCCATTTCGTTGCAATCTTTGAATCTTTTATTGTGACCCTCGCATATGGATCCATCCATCCATCCCGCCTATTTCATTATTATTCCACGTGGTTGACAACCGAAAATTGTTATTTTAAGCATACTAAATTATCCAAAACGTCCGTAATTATTCCTGAAGCTTTTGTTATGGATGTTAAGAGGATTGCAAGCAAATGCTGAAGATGAAGTCTTGGTGCTGTTAGGCGGGTAATAAATAAATTCCATATATATATACGCCTTGGCAAAAAAACGCGTATGAACAACGTGCACAAAGCCACAACGACGAAGAGATGTAATACTGGTTTTGGTTTAGCAAAAGAGACGTGATGATTCTAGGCGGGGTTTAAAGATTCATTCTTCTTTTGCAATAAGACAAACAAGACGTAGTTTCTATAGCTACCGGACTACCCGCGTCCATTGGCCAAGTAACGTCCACTGCTATGTGAACCGACAATTATGAAGTTTTCATAAAGCATCTTTTTATCTTTATGTATCTATTATTTATGGCCATATCGGGATTTATTAAGTGCTCCTCGTCTGATACGTGATACAGGCCTCATTAGTATCATTACATATGCAAAAATTCTACGCTCTTTAGTAGGGAAAATTATTAAACATCCTGTTTGTTAAGAATGTTTTACTTCTAATGATTTTAGTTTCATTTAAGTGAAAGAGAAAATCAGGTAAATTGGCTTTTGCAAAGCTTTCCTTGTTAAAGCTTTTTTTGTTAATTGAATGTAATTTTCGATTTCGAGATGTCGAAGACCACGAAAATGTGTTTTTTAAAAGAGTTTTTCTGTGAGTAGGTGGATGTGTGCGCCTCATAATTCCCGAACGGATGGGCCGATTTCAATGCGCTTTGGAATGTGGGGGTATATCAAAAATTCATCGACAACATAAGATTTTAAAAAATCGAAACCGTTAGTTAGGTATTGGTTTAAAAAAAAATTAAAAGCGAATTTTCTAAATCAGAACGAAATTTAATACAAATTTGGCGCTTTTTCTAGACTTTCTAGATTCACAATGGCGGCCGCAACAAGTTTTTTAAAATTTTTGTATTTAACGCCTTATTACTCAAAACAGAGCTCGTCACATCGGATTCAAATTTGATGTTTTTATACTCCTATAAATACACATTGTTGTTATGGACGAGAATTTTCGAAAAGATGAAAACTGCGAAATGAAAAATGTTTAGAAGATTTTGGAAATTTTTAATAAAATTGCTTTAAAACTGACTACACGGTGTTATTTTGAATTTAAAAGTCCAGAGAGGTAGATATGAGCTACAAGTTGGTTGGAATCCCAGACCGCTAATTTTTTGTGACGCCTTCTATGAATTTTTGAAAATCGCAAATTGTTGCCCGTTTATTCAATGAACGGGGGACTACAAAACATTTCTGTATAAGCTAAACTGCTCAAGAATGATACTACAAATAGTATTCACAAATTAATTTTTAGGTGCGGTAGTATTAAGGGGACTCCATTTCCCTCCCTTCTAATGTATGGCTGACGAAATTGCTCTTTTGTCGCTGTTTCTTTTATAAACCTTTTCTTTAAATTTATTATTTTTATATCAAAAAAATTCGGTTAGCTACAATGCGGCATCCACCTGACCGTGCCCGGGGGGCTATGAATGCCTGCCGTTCGCACTTTAGTTCGCTCCCGCTGGACCGCTAGAAGTACGATGTGTAGTCACTGTCAGCGCGTAAAAAAATTAAAAATACAATTAGTACATTTCTAGAGTACAGGAAATCTCAGGTGACGTGCTTCTCTCATTTTTTCTGCTTCGTAACAGCTACAATAATCTCGGAACACAAATTTAAATCTTCATCATTTATAATTTGACTCACGCGAAGAATCATGTCAATAAACTTACCAATATTGATCAATTAATATCATTGCTTTTAGGACACAAATGTAGTTATTTAAAAAGTCATGTAAATAGATTTTGTGCTTAAATTTAAATTGATTTTAATTTATTGATAAATAAATTGACTTTTCTGATTTTTTCAATTAAAATCAATTTTTTACATTTTTAGTGGTTTCTGTATACTATAAGATTGTGATTTAAGAGTAATTTAAATTCAGATGATTCAAAGGGTTATTGTTTACTGACGAATTACGATAGCAAAGTAAGAATGGAAAATCAAAACGAGATGGTAATCCAGGTTTTGCATGGTTTAAAACTTGAAATCATTTGCTTTAAATTGTAGTTGGAATTATAATGTAAAATCAACATGATTTTTTAAATTTTAGTTAACCATCAACTTGTTTTAATCCGTAATCGTTTACATTCAGGGTCGTGGAGTGCCTTGAGGGAAACGCGCTTAGTATGTCTCTTGATTTTAATCACAATTTATTTAAACATCACTTGATTTAAATTGCGATTTAAATCGCTGATCTAAATATAGTGATTTAAATCAAGCATACCCTGATTTGCGGAACAAACCTTCCATTTTAGTGAATAAATTTATGTTTTGCTCTGTCCTGCTTGGGAGAAAACTACGATCATATCGAATTTTAAACCGAAAATTTAAGACGTTTTCAGTGGAACTCACATGAATAATCATGTTAGTAGTCTAAATGCTATTTTACTACATGGTTTGAAACAGGAAGAAACGTAACCCCTACTTTGACCCGTAGATGTAAGATTAATACAACGCAAATTAGAAAAACCGAAAATCTTTTGTTGTTTCAAACTTTCATAAAATTTCATTATTTTGTAAAAATACCAACCCTGCAAACAAATATTACTTAAATTAAATTACTAACTCAATTTGGGATAGATAAATTCCAGGAATTCACTAAAAGCAGTCAAATTTTTTTTTACAATTTTTAAGCTTCTTTGATTTTTAGCACTATTTGATTTTAAGTGTAGATTTAATACAGACCAGCAGAACCCGTGGTCTACGCTTCATTTTTTTTTTGGTAACTAAAAATAATATTAAATGAGATGCGTTGATACAAATACCTAACCATTAAAATGAATGTGTCGCAATTATAATTGTATTATTGAATTACATACAATAATATTGGTAAGTGTACCACCCATTTTTTCTTTAAACTGACACTGTTCAATAGTGTTCTTAATTGTAATTTTCACATACTCTAGCGGTCCGCTGTACAAAGTAATATGCGCGTTATATAATGAATGCGTAAATGTGTTTGTTCTAGTAGCGGGGGCCCTTCACTTAAAAAGTTAAGACAGATGGAAGGGATCTGGATAGATTATATAGATGCACTTAATCTTTTTGCTCACAGTTTTAGTAGGTAGACAAGTTGTACAGGACATAAAGTCCTCTATAATTACACAAAATTCATTATGATTTTGTGCCGAACTTGAGAATTAGAACTGTTTAGTGTACAGGCACTGGTACCGACAGGATAAGAAGCAGTCGCCGCGCTTTCACGATACAAACAGTAGAAACTCAAATTTGCTTCTCTGCGTTGAAAACTGTAGCGGTCCGCTGTACAAAACAATATGCGTGTTATGTAATATGATTGTTCTAGTAGCGGAGGCCCTTCACCATTAAAAGTTGAGGCAAATGGAAGGGATCCCGATAGAATATATAGATACATTTAATTTTCTTACTTACAGTTTTGGCAGGTAGACAAGATGTAAGAGGACATAAAGTCCTCTACAGTCTTGGGTCAGAAGATACGGGTTTTAAAATATTTGTATTTGAGAAGATAGGTATAAAGTTACCAATAAAAGCTGTGCGGACCGACCAGTACTATAAAGTAACATATGAAAATCTTATACAGGGTGTTCCATAAAAAAATTATTCATAAAGTAATACTTTTTTAAAAGGAATGCTATACATATTTTTTTATGTTAATGGAAAGCACATTTAATTCCCATAAAAAAAACCAATTAACTTTTTTTCTAAATGCTATAGTTTTTGAGAAAAAAAATTTCAAAGAAATGGTTAACCAGCTTGTGTGGACCTAAGCGCGCGAGCTATAGGAATATCTATGAAGTTTATTTTTTTTTCTCGAAAACTATGGAATTTACAAAAATAAAGTTATTTGAAATTTTTTGTTGAGAATTAAATGTTCTTTCCATTACGTTAAAAAAATTAGTGGCATATTTAAGAAAAATATTATTTTATAAATAATTTTTTATGGAATACCCTGTATAAGAATTTCATATGTTGGTTTATAGTACGGGTGGATCCGCCCAACTTTTATTGGAAGCTTTTTTACTTATCTTCTTAAATAGCAGAAGTATTTCAAAACCTGTATGTATTGACTCAGACTGTATAATTATACCAAATTCATCACGATTTTATGTGCAGGGTGTTTTATGATAATTAGTTAGCTATTTGTGTGCTTTAACTTTAAGCAGTTATTTATTTTAAGCTTAGTACGTAACCACCACTAGCGAGTTTGTTTTTTTGATAAAAAAAACGTATTTAAAACCGAATTGAAAACTATAATTTTTATCAGATAAATTATGAGCTGCGCGCGCAGGTTTTCCAATTAGTAAAATCAGAATAAAAGTATTTAAATAATAATATTTCAAGACGGTTCAGGTCGTTGTTTAAAATGTTTCGTGTAAGAATGAAGAAATATAAAGATTTGAATAAGAAAGCGAGTATTCGGTGCCGGGGTCATTTGTTTAAGGCGTTCGTTCGCGATGCCAATACTTGAGACGTTAAAAACCAAACTGCAGACTACAATACTTTAATATAATTTACAGCGCTCAGACTAGAGCAAGATGAATGTTGAAAATTCATGAGAGTAGACAGAGAGGTAGGCATGAATTAAACTCAAACCAGGTTATAAATTATACTATACTTATTTACGAACTATTCTGCCTGTGGCCGGCCAAACAAGTCAAGGGAGGTGTTCGAACAACTTTTAATAGCGCGCAGGTGTTTAATATGTGCGTCCGATCATAAAAAAGTTATAATACTTTAACCTAACGCGTTACTCGTGAATAAAAGTGATGTTAATATAAATAATAATAACTTCAAACTGAGTTTAATGTACCTTAAAAGAAGTTATAGGAAAATTCTTTGAACGTGTAACGAATTCCTTTGCGCAATCTGCTAATCAAATTGAAATTTCAGGTTTTACACGACAATTGAATATTCTTTACGGAAAATATTTCAATAGTATAAAGAACAAATAAGCGAAGCATTTCAATCGGGCATACTTAAAAAATTGTTAGGTATTTCATTTCCAAAAGTAGTTTTGTATCAAGTTGTTATGTAGCAACTGTGACTATAAAATCATTGGGGGAAGCGACGAACTCGCAAACTAGTAGCGGCGTCTAGCGGAGGGCGATGCAGCTGCATATTCTGCAAAGACGGGTAGTTAGATGCTGTTGGGGGTGCTGCGGTTTACGAACGCGCTGAAATGGGAGCCAAATGTTTTATATATAAAAAAAAGATTGCATGGAATTAAAGAAGACCGCAGACCAAGAAAAAGATTTGTAAGTCAAACAGTAGGGGACGGGGCAAGTTGTCGCTCCCAATTATTAAAGTATTCAATATTAAGTTATGGCTTAACAACGCAGAATTGATTTCAAAATTTTCAGAAATTTTTAGAGGGCGTCACAGAAACATTAACGCATAGATATTAAAGTCTAATTTTAGTTTGCTCCATAAACAAAAATTTAAAAAAATTCCTGTACGAGATTTTGAGCAATATTTCATTATAGTTTTCTTCCTTTGAAACCTTTACAGTTTTCGTCGGTCAAAAACTGCCCCATATTGCAATATTGTGTCCCCGTAGGGCTACTGTAATTTTATTCCAACTTGCTACTAAGGTGTTAAAGTTAGAACAGACGGAAAGTGTTCTGAGTCAAAACCAAAAACATCTAAGGCAGCATACGCAGTAGCATTCCAGCAAGTACATACTAAAAAAAATCGCTAATAAATATCAAAAAATTAAATATAAATTGACCCCTGTTGGGGTTTGATCTAGCGGCCCAGCGCGGCGCCGTACACGCATTTTTCAATTGAGCTATCGGGCTGCTTACCGTATACGCTGCAACATGGAACATAATCAAGCCACTTACGTAGTTTTAACAAAAATACGGTTATTACCCTGCCTGTCGGGGTAGTATATCCGCCATCTAAAGTCACAGTTTTCAAAAAAAGGACTTATCTCAAGGTATTCAATCACATTATCAAAATTCCGCTTCTGAAAAAAAAAATATGTTTAACTCCCACTTCCAGTTTCAAATTTGTTTAAATACTTATTTTCTCGCTCGATTTTTGGTATACCCCCGCCCCACATTTTAATGCTCATTAAACCCGGACTGTCAGCAGGAGACACGAGTACGAACGCACTCTTCAAAGTACGTATTTCCGTTAAAAATCTGTAAATCTAAAATGGGATAGTGTTATAATTGCTTTTTCAGAATTTCGATTTTAATTTTAAAACAAGACAAAAGTTTAGAAAAAAAATCAGAAATTTCAGGTTTTAATGCCCATTACTGATATTTTCATAAAAAAATGAAAAAAAATATTTCCAACAACTACAACTTGAATATCTTATACATGCAAGAAAGAATAGTAAACCATCGAAATTTCAGTATTTTCAGGACAACTTAATGTCCTTTCTGAAGGCCCTGAAAAAAACTGTATTGCTGAACCTAGGCGCCTTATAACAGACATCTGAAAAAACTTTATTTTTTACAATATTACCTTTCGGATGGGTTTATAAAACCAAAAATATTTAGATTTTTCAGGATAATGCTTTTTGTGCATGTTGTCAATACTAAAAGACTGAAAATTTATTTATATTTTGAATTATCAAAGAAATTACTTATATTTTTGGATTGTATCAGAAGAAAAAATCAGTTTTTTTTTTTCATGAAGGGTCTACAATAATGAACCTGAAAAGTTACAATATTAGGAATTTTTTATACCAGATTTAACAAAAACCTTGAAAATTAATCTTATCTTAGTAATTTTTGTGTTTTTTACGTAACCAAAAGGGTCGATTTTCAGAAAAGCCACTGAATTTAAAATTTAAAAAAATAACAGAATCTGCACCACGACCTAAACTTTTAGGATTTTACTGAAAAATGTCATAATTTTAAGATACTTCAGTCCTAAAACTCTTATGTTTCGTGACTTTCAAAATGAATTTTGATACTCGTCACAATAAAAATTTGAATTATTTCGCAGCTAAGCTAAAGCTTAAATTAGTTAGAAAACCCAAAAGATTTCAGCATTTCAAGGACAACAACCTTCACTTTTAGTTCATATTTGTTAATTTAACGATACTGTTAAGTTTACATAAAAATTACAAATTTCCATTAGAATTTTAAACAACTTTTTATTGAAACATTGTTCTATGGAATCATAAAATTTTACATTTGAAATATAATTTTATAATTTAAAATAGAATAGAATTAAAATTAAAATTCAATAATAAAAGAAGACAATATTCCATGGAGTCATCGAAACGTATTGATTACTTAACAGGTATAAGCATTTGCAGCATAACGTTGTTGTAATTTAAATTCTACGTTTATATTGGGAGCTTTGCATGCATTATAATTTGTTAATTCCAAACGGCATTCTTCTATACACATGTCTTCTTGTTTGTATGCTTCCCTTTATTCTCATTTTATTTTCTTCACTTAATTACCGCTTTAATAATTGCATTTCACGTCGCGTAAAAATCTTTAGACGTCCGGAAACAAAGAAACCTGAGGTACGGGACCGGAATTTTTCACTAATGATAAACCACATTAATTTGTGTTTGAATTTCGTGACTTAGAAGCGAAAACAGTTCTGACAAGCAACCGCTTTTTTTCGAGATAATAATTCTTAAAATAAAACATTGAACAACTAAAGGAATGGTTTTCTGTCAGGAACAGCAAGCACGTTTACATTTCAGGTTTTCTCGCGTAGAGAGAAGGAAAATGGCGTATATTAATGGGGACACAATATAAATGCCTAGAGAAAACCAAATTTTCCGGCTTAAACCCACACGCGTGAGCCTATCGACGCCCCCGGGCGAATGGAAAACGAATTCAGAATTTAAAATATTCCAATTCGAGTTGGACGCAGATAAGTTAGCGGGTAGTCGACCAAGTGAGTTCAGGCCCTTATAATACACGGAGAGAAATTGCGACCCTCTTGCTTGACTGCGAATACCATTGCCATACGACTGCCACCCCTGTTTAAGTAGCGCCATTTCTTTAAATCGCTTAAATTGTCTCTAAAATAAATCGAATTGACGCTTAGCTATGCCCGTTTGTCTCTCGCGAATGGTGAATTGGCGTTGTCAAGGCATCGCCTAACGCGAAAGACTTAAATTGTTTACTTTAAATGTTCCGGAAACACGTCCACGTCCTTTCAAAATTACTTACAACTGTCATGACAAACGCTTTGACACAAATTGAGATACTACAGATAATTACCTAAAGTAATATATTGCATAAAAAAAGAGAAAACGTATTATTTTAAGAAAGAACTGCGGTAATACAACATTCTTTAAATGAAACCTTTAATTACATGATTTATAATTAATGCAACAAAAGCTGGAGCTAAATTTCCAGATGATGATGATGATAAACTAATGAGCTTAAATAAGTACAAAATCGAGTAAAATTTGAACCGCAGGTAGATAACATTAATTAATGATAACTTCCAAAACTTACATATTATATAAGCTTATTACAGCATATTTTTGAGACTTTTTATAAATGTTTCTTCCTTTTAATGGGGTTTCATAAACGCCGACTTGTATGAAATTTTACTTTAATTATTTGTAATAACGCGTAGATGGTGCATATTTTTAAATTTGTACTTGCATATTTATAATTTTACATATTTTGAATAACATTATTGTTTACAACTTCAGATTTTTTGCAAGCATCAGTGTGAAAATAAGACATAACGGCATATTATATGTAGATGGTGCATATTTTTAAATTTTTTCTTGCATATTTATGATTTTGCATATTTTGAAAGACATAACAATTTACAAATTTAGATTTTTTGTAATCAGTGTAAAAATACGACATGACAGCATATTATATGTAGATGTTGCATATTTTTAAATTTGTCCTTGCGTATTTATGTTTTTGCATATCTTGAAAAACATATATTATTATTTACAATTTTAGACCTTTTGCACACATCAGTCCAAAAATAAGACATGACAGCATATATGTAGATGGTGCATGTTTTTAATTTGTCCTTGCATATTTATGATTTTGCATATTTTGAAAAACTTTATAATTTACATATTTAGATTATTTGTAAACAGCGTAACAATAAGACATGACAGCATATTATGTGTAGATGGAGCATACTTTTAAATTTGTCCTTGCATATTTATGCTTTTGCGTATTTTTAAAAACATATTATTACTTACAAATTTAGATTTTTTGCAAACATGAGTGTAAGAATGAGACACGGCAGCATTTTATATGTTGATGGTGCATATTTGCAAATTTCTCCTTGCATATTTTGAAAACATTTTTTATTTACAAATTTAGATTTTCTGTAAACATTAGTGTAAAGATAAGACGTGACTGCATATTATATGTAGAGCTATTATTTGTAATTTTTATAATGATTTATTTTTGCATATTCTTGCATATTTTTCGTATGTAAAAAAAAGGTACGAAACCGACGGTATCGGTGGCATTATAGAGTTCATTAGAAGGTCACAATTTTCGTTATACGGGTGATTTTGTAAAATCTGAGAGGATAAAATTAAAACCATTATTATATGGGCATATAAGACATATTTTTAAGGCTCTTTTATAAATGTTTCTATACTTTTGAATGACGTTTCATAAACGCCGACCTGTATTGAATTTCATTTTAATCACTCGTAACTACGCATAGGTGGTGAATATTTTTAAATTATCTTGCAAATTTTGCAAAGATGAAAAATAGGCGACGGCCAATCGCTTTATATGTTACAAGGTCACGATGTTTTCGTTATACGTGTGATTTTTAAAATCCGAGAGAATAAAACCAAGACTAAAGCATATTTTTGACGTTTTTGTAAATACTTCGATGAATTTTAGAAGCTTGCAATAAACTTCCAGCTGTATTAAATTTTACTATAAATACTCGTAATTAGATGGTGCATTTTAAAGCATATTTTAAAGTTTTTATCGCATTTTTAATTTTGTATATTTTGACTTATTAATATTCTACCAATTTAGATTTTATTAAACTTCAGTTAAGAAATAAGATATCTCAGCACATATTTAGAATTGTTAATTGAAATTTTTTAGAAGATTTATTTTGCATACTTTTCGCAGGGGAAGAATATTCTTGAAACGAAGTTGTAGTATATAAATCAAAATACACATCCTGTAGTAAATTTTGCGCAAAATATAATAATCCATAATTTGAGCACATTTTTAGATCTTCGACCCGCGTAATTATGATTGATGACATTTAAATAAGAAAACGCATGTTTTAAAATATTAGCCTCCGAGGAAGATTTGGAG
This sequence comes from Ctenicera cuprea, assembly GCA_958336395.1. NCBI lineage: Eukaryota > Metazoa > Arthropoda > Insecta > Coleoptera > Elateridae > Ctenicera > Ctenicera cuprea. The sequence goes on along the minus strand of OY284492.1, from coordinate 12,585,013 downwards.
ACCGAAAGTTAAATAAAAAACTGATAGCCTAACCAGCAAATGCATATTAAAACATGTGCAAAAATTTAAATTTTTTAACTTTAATTTAAAAATGAGACGTCACACAGCAGATGTCTTATTTAGCATATTTTTGCATATTGTCGGGGGTGAAGAATATTCCTGAAATAAAGTTTGATACTTTAGAATGTAGGTATTTCAGTTCGTATAAATCTTAACTGCCAAGTGTATATTAAAGCAATTTTTTAGATTTCTTTAAACCAAATTTCTATATTATTTTAATAGCATTCAATAGAGTTCGAACCGTGTTAAATTTTAATTTAATTAGTATCATTTTTGAAGCTTTTTTTGCATATTTATGATGTTGCATATTTTAAAAAATATATATTTTTAATTACAATTCTAGTTTTTTTTTTAAATTTAGTGTAAAAAGAAAGTTATTATTGGAATATTTAATTGGATGTTTTTTGCATATTTTTGGAAGATTCAGAAAATTCTTGAAATACAGTTTTAAAATTTTACTCAAATAAAAATACACATATTGTAGTAGAGTCTGCACATAATATTAAAATCTACGTTTTAGCATATTTTAACGCTTCGATACGCATTTAATTTTATAAAATTTAAATAACCCATTGCATATTTTGGAATATTAGTCTATGGTGAGGAAGTCTGGGCTCGGAATTCAAAAAAATATTTAATAAACAGTCCAACCGTCAACTGCATTTTATAGTTTATTTCTGTAGCATTACTTTGCATTTTTGTTTAAATGAAACATATTTAATTAATTTATTTTTTAAATATTTCTTTTGCTTGTACATTTTTAAGATCTCAATCGCAAAATGCAGAATTTTGCTTTAAGGCATATTTTAGAGCTATTAAATGAATATTTTGGAATACTTTACTCAACACATAAGTTCTCTTCCCTGATTTAACTGATTATTGTACTCTTGTTAAGCTAAAAATGCATATTACTGGATATTTGTACGCTTATACTTGCATATTTTTTTATTGCTAGTACTATTTTAGAAATCTTATTTTACTCATTCTGATTAATTTCTAATTTCCAGAAAACTTTCAAAATGTTTTTAAATTTTTTTAAGATAATTTATAAGTATCTGCATATTTTGAGCAATACGTTTTAATTTCCTTTTTTCTTTTTTTTAGCAGGAGAGGCTTTTTAACTTGGGATTTCATTAAACTAACTACGTCAATTACCTAACCAGAAAATGTATATAGTATGAGCATATTTTTAAAGCTTTTATAAATATCTAGATATTTTTGAAATCGTGAATTATTTTGCATATTTTTATTTTATGTAACGTTTTGAAGTTTTTTTGTTAAACTTTGCTTATTTATGCTAATTAATTATAAGTTGCTGTTTTTTGTTTGCATATTTTTTGTATTTTAGTTTAATATCTCCATATGAAGATCTCATTAAAGTCTTAATAAATTTGTTTTAATAAAAGCTTTCTTGATTGTTATTATTAGCTACACTCATGTAGATAAATCATAAAAACAGTGGAAAATTTTTGGATTTTTTGAGAGATGTCAGAGCTTAAAGATTAAAATGATGTTCCAGATTTCTAGCAGCTTAAGACTTTTACTGACAATAGCACCAGAAATTTCACCAAACTAATATGACACATTAAGATATTTCAAAACTGTTAATTTATCCACATTTACATTTACACATTAAAATATCAACATTTTAATTGAAATTAAGTCAAATAAATTATTAGTTGACTTATTTATTTTTATTGCTTATCTTCTACACATAAATTTGATGAAAAAACTTGATTACAAAATTCACTATCAAAGTCAGATTTGAGAACTTTATAAAATGTATCCTATAAAAATAACTACACGAACGTAAACATCATAAAGCACTTTGTAACTGAAAACAGCAAGCAATAAAAATATAAAATAATCGTAAATAAAGATTTATTCTGTTGAGTAGGAGACCTAGTTGTTCTTTCACTATCAATTCACTAACCCGGATTATCAAATTTAATTGCGTTCTAGTGACATTCTAAATTTTAAATTAGAACGCGTGTGTGTGTATGTATATTGCACTTGTTATCTTCGGAAGTAAACGTTTTCAACTTTTCCCATTATTAATATACTTGCATGGTGCAATATATTATTTTAAACATTTAGTGTAGTTGTAGATAGTGAACAACATTTGTAGTTTTATGTTGTATTATGAATTAATTTGAAAAGTGACAGTGGTTCCCAAATTAAATTTGTGTGGATAGACACCAATCTTTTCTATAAAAAAATATGTTTATATAAATTTTAGAAATTGAAAAGGTTACAACGAAAATATTGCTATGAAAAACTGTTTAAATATTTAATGGAAAAGATGCCCATAATAAAAAAAAGTTGAAACAAATGTACGTGGGTAGGGTTAGATTATAAGTTAGGATAAGTTATATTAATAAATGCAAAAAATAGAAAAATCCCTAAATAAAAGATTTCGACCTACTGAGTCTAGTCAAAACTTTAGAGAACATACAGAATTTTTCTTGTTTCGGAATAAACAAATAAAAAAACATTAATAATTCAGATCCGGCTCGAAGGACCACAGTTACAAGTTTAACTCCTAAGCTATTGTAATTTAGCTGGGCAATACAAGGCGATTCATAACATGTGGGCAGCACTTTTAGGATAAATTCAGAAAATGAGAATAGTGAAAAAAGTTCTGTAAAATATGGGCCCGAAAACGCTTCGTTACGGAGATACAGCTTTCTGAAGATGGACTAGCTTTTTGAATTTTTTGTCGATTACTTTGTTAGTAGTGTCACTTGAAATTTTAGTACAACGCGTGCGAAAGTTATCGGCAAAATTGTTATTAGGCTGGTCCATCTTCAGAAGGTTGTAACTCCATCCTGAAACTGCATCCCACATAACCCTGTATAAATGCTTCTTATTTTACAATCGTATAATAACGATTTATAACATCAACAAGGTAATGTTTCTAAACAACTTTTATTATAGAGCATTTGTTTTTCGAAAATATTCGTAATAAAACATGTCGCACAAGTAATAGCCCTAAACTTTTTTTTTGAGAACGTAAAGCATTATTTTTTGGAAATAAACAATAAGCAAAAAAAAATAATGGCAACTGTAAATCCCTTATTCAGAATTGATATACGGCTCGTACGGCCACAACGGCGGATTTTTCTGTTTTCAAGGCAAAATTTTTCCCAATATTTTCCTAAATTGAGTTTGATTTAATTGTACTTGTTAAGGAAAAGACAATTTATAATTGCTGTAAGTTTTACTATGAGACAGGTACCTACAGATTGGTTTCGGCCTGTTAAGTCTCGTCAAAACCAAAATGAATACAAATAACTTACCACAATCCCTGACTCAAATCCGGCTCCAAGGACCAAAATTGAGAATTTTTGCTAATTTCTACGCAATTCTAATTTGATTCTCATTTTACAATCACTACCTCAATTCTTGAAAATGACCACACATTTTTTCCGTTTAGTTTTACTGTGAGACCTTTAATAATACCAAGTACTCACAGATTGGTTTCGGCCTGCTGAGTCTTATCAAAACCGAACCGAATACAAATAATCATCACAATTCCTGACTCAAATCCGGCTCGAAGGACCAAAATTGCGGATTTTTGCCAGTTCCCAAGCAATTACATTTTGTTTTTTATTTTACAATCACAACTTCAATTCTTGAAAATAATTAGAAAATAGTTTTTCTGTTTAGTTTTTTTTTTTTCTGTGCGACAGTTAATAATACCGGGTACACGCAGATTGGTTTCGGCCTGCTAAGTCGAAACTGAGTCAATTTTTTTTCAGAACATAGAGAAATATTATTCTTTGGAAATACGCAATGAATCGAATAGAGATAATCACTATATTATAATGCCTGATTTAGAATCCGGCTCGAAGGACCAGAATAGTAATTTTTTCCAATTCCCAACCAACTGGTATTTTTTGTGCAATATAATGCTTCTTGTTTTACAATCCTAAGTATCACAGTAATCAATAATCCTAAACAACGTTTTTTTTTTCTAAATATTCTTAACAGTTCATGTTGCACACGTCCGAGTCTCAAAAACTTAACAAAAACCGATCAAACACTCTTAAAGAGAATCGCAGAAAAAGCAACAACAAACTAGAAAATATTTATAAAAAATATATTTAGAATTTCAAATACAAATAATCACCAAATTATAATCCCTGATTCAGATCCGGCTCGAAGGACCACAATTGCGATTTTTCACACTTCCCAAGCAGTTTTAATTTTCTGTGCCAAACAAATGTTTTTGTTTTACAATGACCAGCATCATAGTGATGATTTACAACATTTGCAACCTAATAACCCTAAATAACGTTTCCCCTAAATATTCTTAATAGTTTATGTCGCACACGTCCGAGCCTTAAAAACTTAACACAGCCGATCCAATATTCTAAAAGAGGATTTCAGAAAAAATAGCGATGAGTGTGAATTATAATTATAAAAAAATATATTCAAAGGGGTTTAAAAGTTTAAAAATTGGTAGCAATTGATTAATCGAGGTGGAAATGAAATTACAATTAGGAGTAGTTCTCTGACCAATAAAATTGTTCAGAAATGTAGTGAATGTAAATGTTGGACATATAGATTGGTATGGAGTACATTTATTCCCGGCAATAGAGGTTCGTTTAGCTGAAATTCCTCTTAAAGTCGGTATGGTGGTTTAAGAAAAGGCGTGTTTAACGAATCTGCAGTTCTAGTGTTCCGAGCACGTTTGGGGCAGAAGAGAACGCGACCAATAAGTCGTGTAACACTGAATTCTGAACATAGCGAGCATCCTCGCCGGTAATAAACTCGGCTGGCAACTAAAGAATGCCAAATATCTCAAGAATCACTATTCCGCATAGCCAAACAGAGTTATGACTTGTTATATAGCCATTTGATCATACCAGAGTCGTTATCACGCGCCCAACGATATCATTTAGTGAACTCAAGCTTTATGAGATGTTTTGTGTCATATTTTATCGTCCAGTTCCCTTCGATTCGCCTTCTGGCGTCGGATTTCAGGCGCGCCGGTGCAAGAAGGGCCCCTTAATTAGTTAATAAGGGACGGTAGGGTTGCAGCGGCTCGATGCGAGCTTATGTGTTAAATTCGTAATCAAGCTCACGGTTTGTCCTTTGGCGGAAAGCTCGCCGCCTCCAGTTGGGGTTGGTGTGCTTCGCGCATGTACCATCCAGCGCCGCCCCCACTGTACACCTTTATTTTCCCAATTAGCCCTTGCTCAGAGCTGCTTGGATGGATATATTGCTTCTATACACAACGCATTTTCTGAATGCGAAAGTCGTGGAACGAACGAAAAAATATAAGGAGATAATTGATTTTCTTCTTCCCTGAGCTACCGATATTAACCCCGAGACGTTTTCATTTTTATTTAAGACCAACCTTGCATGTCTCCTGATATTTTGAGTTCGAGCCACCGGCACGTCGTGACGTACCCATAAATAATTAATATTCGAGCTTGTGTAATCGCTGCTGTAAAACATATAATGCCCACTGTCGTGTACTGCTTCCATCCTGCATTTCACGAAGTTGGGTAGATTACGTGCTTAATGGACATATACGGGGTGTTTTTAAAACAAATCTACAAAATTTCCAAACGTCCAACTCAATTAAAAAAATTAAAACAAACTATAAATTAATCTCTTGAACCAATTAGAATTTAAATTAGATGCTGGCTAGATATTACGTCAATTGACTGTAACCGCCTTAGGCTAGTACACTAGTGGCGTCGTAGGCTAACATAGCGCTGGGAATTTTCTACTTTAAATCGCTTTTATCTTTAGAAAGAAGAGTTTTTTTACTTTCAAATAAACTTAACATTGTTGTTAGCCTAATTTAAAAATAAATAAATACGATTTCTTAAGGTGTCTGAAAATTTCAAAAGCATGGCTAAGAAGTGGTTATATTTATTTTGCAAAGAAATGTTTTTGGGTATCCGTGAATAGTCTTAATTCAAGCAGTGAAGATAAAAATGCTTATTGTCTGTCGGTGTTTGCGAGCAAAAAGAGCGAGCAAGCTACCATTTTAAACTCGCATTTAATATCTGGAAGGCGCGCAATCAGATAGTCCTAAAAATAAGAGTGAATGCGAGTGCATTTCAAGTTTTTTCGGCAAGATAAGTAAAAAACCGTAGCCTATTCTGTGAAAGACAAAGATTTAAACTCGTCAACTGTAGACGTCTATCTTGATGCAAACTGTCAGCCATCAATAACTCGGGGAAGAAAATATTGGCTCTAATGACGAAAACCCAGTGCACTTGCGACGTCTCGGACGACACAAAACTTTTGCCGAAAATTAACGAGGCCTTTTTTATACGCATCTCGAATATCAAATAGTCATACATTTGAATTTTTCATTCGGCCAAAATGAAAAATAAATTGTTTTGACAGCCTCGGCCATCTTGATTTCAATAATTAGCAATTCTAAAGTTATGCATTTATTTATTTGTGACCAGACAAAAGGATTGCGGTGACAGATTTAAATATTCAAATCGACAACCAAGACCAAACCAGTCCGTTAATGCTGTCGCCATCACTCAACATTTACAATGAGAAATATGCTAATATGGCATCCAGTTAATATCATCTCAATTTTACCTATGTCTACTACAACTTTTCTCAAGATTTCGTATCTTCCATTGTTTTTTATTCAATTGTTTTTCACTAACGGTAGTTCACTTATTACGCTCCGCCCACTGGTTGCATAATTATACAACAAAATAATTGTTTTATTTGACAATTAGGCAACATGACAAGAAGTAGTTCAAATGTTCTTGGATATTGAATCAAGATTGTTTTCTTTGACAATTATAGTTATTAACTTTTTCTAATTTTGCCTAATTGTCAAAAGAAACAATTTGTTTTTGTCATATCTATATCTTCGCTCCAAGAACATCATTTGAACTACTTCTTGTCGTATTACCTAATTGTCAAATAAATAATTATTTTGTTATATAATTGTGCAACCAGCGATTTAGATAATTAGGGTTATAAATAAATATTCTTTGTATTTTCTAAAATTTTGGCAGAGAATTAATATTCTCTCTATTATTGGTAGTTCTAAATTTGCTAATGTTGCAAAAATATAATTCTGGGAAATTCAGAAAAAAAATTCACATAACAGCGACACATCAAACGAAATCTTTCCGGTCTATCGACTGTATCTGCTCCATCTGTATAATGTGCTATATACAGAAGGGGTGCAAAACAAAGTTGTGTTAATCAATCAATACCTCCAATAATATCGAATGGTTTATTCGCCTCGCCCACGGCTGCTTATGTAGGAGCGGGTTCTGTTAAACTAACCGAATGATTTAATCATCATCAGAGTGGAAAGTCTGTCTTAACAATTTAGCTACCGAATTAAAATCGCTAAGGCTCATAAAGGCCCGTCTTGAAAGTAAGAAAAGGATCGAATTTTAATTACATCCCAAAAAGAGGTCCGCGCATAACAATCCGCTTTTTTGTGTGAGACTTGAAATTTACAGACCAAATTGGAGGTTTTTAAAAAGGAAAAATCGTTCCATTCTCGCTTTGCCCGCATTATTTTTAATTGTTACCCGATACCGTGCTTTTGTGAGACGTTTTTTTCCTCGCTTCAAAACGGTGCGGCGAGGGAAGATTTTAATATGGCAAATATTAAAATTTTAACCTCTGCAAGAATTTTAGTCCAGCTCTTTTCAATTTAGAACATCTCATATGTCAATGTTAGCAGGGTGAGTATTGCGATAGAGCGGAACGCGCAGAGCTTAGTCGTATCAGGCGTAACACTTGCGTTTGAGGAGACGCCCGGCATCGCGACGCGGGCACGGATAAGGAGACGCTGAAATTCATTACATGCTTGGCTTCATAGGGAGATTGTATTTTTTCGTTTTCAAGTATTTTCCATGTGCGCCCCCGGGGCTGAATGCTCGAGATTGCGAAGAACCGCCCTAACGTAGATACCACGGTCGCGTTTCTCTATTCCAGAAAATGTTTTATAATTTCGGGAATAAATATGAATTTTTTTGCTAAATACTGAATAACATTGTCTGCTGAAAATGAACAACTTAGAAAATTTAAAATCAGTGAATGTTAAAGTAATAAACATTTATTTTCTAAAATCAGAATTATTTTGCAAAAAGTTATTTTTCGATAACCCTGAAAATCTGAAATTAAAATACAAATAACACTCCACCCCGATAGTTTTGAATCTGATGCTGAAGTTTAGTTTTCAATATTAATTCATTTTATTCCAGAAGTTGTGAAATACTGTGACATAACAGGTCTATCATAATAAAAAAACAAGAAAACAGTTTCAAGATTTTTCAACAAAAAATTTTGTTTTGCAAATTTCTTGTCGAAAATTGTTAACAATTTACAAAATTTTTTTAAAATTAAATCAATTATTTTCCACCAATTATTAATTGGAAAGATTGCATCATTTCCAAAAAAGAAGATGTTTTTTCCTTTTGGTATTCTTTTAATAATTTATTAAAACTGTGAAAAGTTAAATGTGATGTAGTCGCATTTGGTGCGGGAGCGGTTAGAAGATGTAGTGGCTATTTAAAAAAACTGCTGGTTGCCATAGCAACCAAATAACTAAAAGTATAGAATCTTGACATCAACAAATTAAGACTATTTCTTTTATAGCATCGGTATTTACGAAGTCACAGACATTACGTTTTTTTTTTTACTTCTCCTGTATAACAAAAAACAGACAGTTGGTAGAAATGATAAAGAACGTCTAGCCAATTTTATTTATTTTTATTTTCTAGTGAAAAAACAAGTTTTTTCTGAGCAATTGGTGCTAAATATTGTGCTGAAATGTAACAGAATTTTGTGCCTGAGTCTGTTAGCTTGGTAGGCGGAACAAAAATCCTAGGAAAAAAATACTCTGAAAAACATCGGTAAAAATCTTACGGGACAATCCTACGGAAAAAATTCTTATGGAAAAAATATTTACCAATAAAACGTTTGTAAACCAATAAAACCCTTGTAAAAAATCCAGATATAACATTATATTAATTTTCACTTAAAGGGAAAAAGTTAATATTTTAGGTAGTAAATTACCCCACAACGAGAAATCTGAGCTAACTAATTTTGGCAGCACTTTAAAATTATAAATAGCATACTTAATCCAAAACATAAAAATCGCTGTTTTAAAATAATCGGAATCGAATAGTATGTGCAATTACTCTTAAAAAATCTTGCATGCCACCAGCTTCGTTGGCATTTTTTTAAGGATTTTCCGAGGATTTTCTTTTCTATAGTACATTTTTTGCAGAATTTTTTTTCCAGCCTTTTTTCCGAGAATTTACCAATATTTTTTCCGAGGATGTTTTTTCTAGAACTTGTTTCTGGGCTCCTTAACTTGGAGTCAGGTTAAAAGACTTCATTTAATGATTTAACTAGTCAATCTTAAATTTGTCAAGCTATAACTGTCTTTTTCTGTCTAAAACCTTTCCCTAAGCTTTTTTCTGTTTTATTCAAATTCCCAAACACTCCTAATCTTTAGGATTTGAAAGTCATTCTGTCTTTTGGTAACAATAAATCGATAAAACTAAAAAAATAAGGTTAGAATAGAAATTAATTTGAAGATTGAATGAAAATTAATTTTATACCTAATATCAAAATTTCTAATTGTCTGGTCTATATAAACCGAATTACAATGCGAACAATTTAATTTGTAAATGCCTGTTTTTAGCAAATCACTGTTTTTGATTTTGCATTAAGATGTTTCTAGTTGCTTTAAAACTTACTTTACATTTATTTGTTTGGTTTATAATTTTAGCAATTTTTTATGATTTGTCACCAAAATATGGGATCCTATAAAACTTATTTACCGATTTTTATTCGTTAGTAAAATTTAATCCATCGTCACAATAATTTACTGAAAGCTGGCATATTTATTTAGATGTATTCGTTTGCTTTTAGTAAAAATTGTTTATAACTAAAGCTCTCTCAGTGGAATATTGAATTTACGAAACAGTAAAAATCATGATCCTGCTGTACCTAGTTTTAATAGCATAAATATGGAATTGTCATAATAACATATGTATGGCGAAGAAATGGTTCATTTATCAGTAAATATTAATTAAAGAAAAATAAATTGCTACCATGTTCTACTAACAATAACAAAAATTCCACTACAACAGAAATTTCTTTTAAAAATATCAAATTAAGCTTCTTATTCCATACAACATTTTATATATTTTCGCCTTTAGGGTTTCTGAAACAAATTCCAGAAAAAACAGTAGTCCAATATTCACTCCCAGTGTTAGTGTTTATGATTTATCCCAAACGCGAGCACATTCCTCCAATCTTGTCTACCTGAGCACCCACACAATGCACAAGAGTAACAAAGGATATGAAATCCGTCTTTTGTCCAGTTACCTGGCATGGAACACAGTATTGTCCTGCATCCTGACGCGGATCTATTAAAAATCATACTGGCATCTAACAAAACTATATTCTGGTGTCCTTATTTCTCTGATCGGGCCAGTTATGGATTTGGTTTTATTATTCGTACCATCACGACCACACAGCCGTTTTGTCTCCTCCGACGGGCTCGGGAAGCCCCTTAATATTCATAATAGGTAGTTTTGTTACTTTTTTTCAGCACACGGGGTTGAATTGTCACCCAGCATTCTTTTTTAAATATTTTAGGTGTGCGTGGTATATTTTATGTTAATGAAGCCGCTGCTTTTCGTTTGACCGTTTTGACAGACGATTTATCAATATTTTTATCTTGAATATCTTGAATTCTTAATCGGCTCTATCTTTTAATTAACTTTTTTACTCGCCTCCAGAGACATTAAGAAACGTTTATGGAACTGGAAACTTTAATGGTCGCGTCGGAATAAAAAGAAATTATTTTAATGGGCTAGAAATTTTCTTCTACCCCTATGCATGGAATATTTCACACGAAAGCTGCGTCTAGCACAATTGAAATTATTATTGTTAGTTGAATTTAAAAAATGGTACAATGAATTATACTTATTATTAATAGAAATTGAAATATATCCATTGCTGAAAGCTACATCCGCTGCCTTTATATTAAAAGGGTGATTTTTAAATACAAAATGAAATATTACAAGGGTTCGGCAAGTTTTAAATTTCTCCCTTTTATTTAATAAAAGCCACCCCATTTACAAGTACTGAGTTCCATAAATGCAGAGAACCTGCACCGGCTCCGTTTGCACCATAAAGTATAATTTAAAATTCTGATCCTAATACAATGGTTTATGGCATTGTTTAATACAAGCTTTCAAGGCCGGAGAGGTCCGTCCTAATCCTGGATTTAGAATTCTGACAATGAGGAGAAATTTCGGCGGCATCTTTGACCAGTTTTGTTTGGACACGACTATTTAGTGGTCATACCTAAAAATTTCTGGGAAAAACGTCTGTAGTTAATTCTGCAGACGTTAATTTTTAAAACCCTGCAATAAATTTGTTTACGTTTCCTGTGCAATATTTTAAAATCACTTGAAGGGAGTTAAAATTAGCTTTGTTAAGGGCTGAGTTACCAAGCTTTATACTCGTGCAAAGCAAAACAGCGCGTTTATCAATTTATTTAATTCCATAACACATCTGCCTTCGGTCGCAATCAATAGAATTTCGATACTTCGGTAGCTGCGTACTAAAGCTCTTAATAATAGAGACGAAATTCCGCCAAAACACACGGCATATTTAGCGTCGACAGGGAGAAATTCATTGTTAGAAGTCTTTTGTTAAGGTGTTTGCCATCTCCCAATAGTCCAATCCGTAATTTTGTGTATATAAAAAATGTTTTTCATGCAAAATCCCCTAACTATGCATTGTGTTTTGAATGATTAATGGCTTAAGTTTGGTACATTGCACGAAATTAACTTCCGAATTCAGTAAAGTTCTGCTTTCAAGCCGAAGAAAAATATTCTAGATTAAATCAGATTTAAAAATTTCCGCTAAGAGCAAAAACAAGGGTAAAACTAATTGTGGTAACACTTGTCTGCAATTTCACAATTGTGCTGCCAAACAAGGGGACTACTATTTAAGTCCGGCGAAATAACAGAATTCCAATTTAGCCGGAACGAGTGTTAGGGCAACATCAGACACCACCGGAGTCCGCTGGCTCATTTGAATATAAAGAAATGCAGCTCATTCTATTTTACATCTTAAATCTCCGGCCACAAAAAAGCAGAGCTCAGAATTGAAAAGGATTTAATGTGAAAACTTTAAATTTATTACCGCAGAACAATGATACCAGTTTTTATAGACTTAAATTATTGGTTAAGTTTGGTCATTTAAAATAGCGTTGTTAACTAAGTTATACATTCTCTGGTAATGCTCTGTACTAGGCATTTATTGCCACAAATCGCCTAACCTTCTTCCAACACCGCCTCTGCTCCATAATCCTACTTAATTCTATGTTTCAAATGGATACGTTTACATTACTGTATTTTATTATTCAACAAAGAACTTCTAGAACTGTTTCTGCTTGTTTCGCGATATTCAATTTCCAGATATGCAAATCTTGGTTCGTTCAAAATCAGAATGGAATTAACTGGCAGAACGCAAATTTGCTGCAATTATTGTAACACATACTTATGTCAAATTATTTTTAAAATTTCTACAAACTCCCTTAATATCAATTAACAATTTATTGATTTTTGTTTAGTTTTCAAAAAGGTATTAATTTTGTAATTCTGAGACTAAACCAAATTGGCACAAAGTATTTTTTTATAATTTACTGTAAATATAACAATTCTTAGGGTTTTGTATTTTAGCTTTATACGTATTTCAACGTGTTTACACGTAATTTTCAAAAGCAAGATTAAAAGTAAACACTTGGTGTTGCTATAGCAACAATAAATTTTCATAACTTGATCTTAGTTTTCTATATCTACATCCAGATGCCTTGATTTCTCATTCCAAAACGTCTAATAACGGTGAATTTAAGAGATCAAAATGTTCATTCATTAAAGGTACAGATTTTAAATGTTTATGAATTTTACAATATTTATTATACAATTTTCAGCTAGTGGCAATACAAAGAAAATGTCAATGTAATTCAACAACGAATAAAAAATTATTTCGCTTTCTTTGAACAAATTGGCACACATTGTTAAATTTTCCAGCAAACAAACTAGTATCTTTAAGTTTATGTGTAATTCAACTGGTAATATTCCTTATTGCATTTAATCTCAGTTTGAATACTTAATATAGTAATTATTATAAGACTTTTTTAGTCTAGCACAAAATGGCACAAATTAAACCAACTTATTTACATGTTTTAAAGTTAGATGCGTTTTTTGGCACAATTTTTCCAAAATAAAAGAATTTTAACAATTATGAACACGGTGTAATACAGCCGGTTAAAGGCAAATCGAAAGCTTTTTTTCCGAACGCTCTAGCTTCAAAATGGCGTCTGCTGCACTTTTCGCCTTATTGCTCAAAAACGAGTTGACAGATCGGGATTAAAATTTTGTTACTGTAGTAGCTCTAGGGGGAAGCAATGTTACCACGTACGACGTTTGTTGAAATTTATTAAAACTGGAACGTAAAAAGTATTTTCAAAACTTGTTTCTCGTGAAAATATTGCTCAAAAACTGGTATAAGATTTTTTTGTGACGCCTTCTATGAATTTTTGAAAATTTTGATTTCTACGCCTATTTACCCAAATACGAGTAGAGAGATTAAATTTGATACTACAATAGCCTTAGAGGAACACATTGCAAGAGAATTTTTGTACGAATGAGAAGTGAAGTGAAATTATTTTCAAAATTTTGAACATTTTCATAAAAATATTCCTTTAAAACGAGTCACACAAAAATTTTTAAACTTCGTAGGCTTGGAGATATAGAGATCAGCTACAATTTCCTTGGTGCCGAAGTTCGCTAATTTCTTTGTGACGCCTTCTATTAATTTTTGAAAATGTTGATTTCAACGCCTCTACCCAAATACGAGTTGACAGATTGACAATAAATTTGATACTACAATAAATGTAGCAGAACAGAACAGAATGTAAGAGAATTTGTGTCGAAATAAAAACTGTGAAGTAAAAATATTTTCAAAATTTATGTTCAAAAATATATTTCTCATAAGAAAATTTTTAAACTTTGTAGGCTTGGAGATAAGGATCAGCTACAATTTGGTTGGTGCCGAAGTTCGCTAATTTCTTTGTGACGCCTTCTATGATTTTTTTTTAATTTTGATTTCAACGCCTATTTACCCAAATACGAGTAGACAGACAGAAATTAAATTTGATACTACAATAGCCTTAGAGGAACACATTGTAAGAGAAGTTTTGTACAAATAAAAAGTGTGAAGTGAAATTATTTTCAAAATTTTGGACGTTTCAAAAAAATATTTCTCGAAAACTGACTACAAAAATATTTTTAAACTTTGTAGGCTGGGATATATAGAAATCAGCTACAATTTGGTTCGTGTTGAAGTTTGCTAATTTCTTTGTGACGCCTTCTATGAATTTTTGAAAATGTTGATTTCAACACCTCTTTACCCATATACGTGTTGACAGATCGAGATTAAATTTGATACTACAATAGCCCTAGAGGAACACAATGTATGAGAATTTTTGTATAAATGAAAACTGTGAAGTGAAAATATTTTCAAAATTTTGGACGTTTCAAAAAATATTTCTCGAAAACGGGCTACAAAAAATTTTTAAACTTTGTAGGCTTGGAGATATAGAGATCAGCTACAATTTGGTTCTTGTCGAAGTTTGCTAATTTCTTTGTGACGCCTTCTATGAATTTTTGAAAATGTTGACTTCAACGCCTCTTTACCCAAATACGAGTTGACAGATCGACATTAAATTTGATACTACAATAACCCTAGAAGAACACAATTTAAGAGAATTTTTGTAGAAATAAAAACGGTGAAGTAAAAATATTTTCAAAATTTTGGACGTTTTCAAAAAAATATTTCTCGAAATCGGGCTATAAGAAAATTTGTATACTTTGTAGGATTGTAGAAATGGGGATCAGCTACAATTTGGTTGGTGTCGAAAACTGCTAATTTCTCTGCGACGCCTTCTATGAATTTTTGAAAATTTAGATTTCAACGCTTATTTACCCAAATACGAGTTGACAGATCGACATTAAATTTGATACTACAATAGCCCTAGAGGAACACATTGTATGAGAATTTTTGTAGAAATGAAAACTGTGAAGTGATTATTTTCGAAATTTTGGACGTTTAAAAAAATATTTCTCAAAAACGGGGCACATGAAAATTTCTAAACTTTGTAGGCTTGGAAAGATAGGGATTAGTTACAATTTGGTTATTGTCCCAGTTCGCTAATTTATCTGCAACGCCTTCTATGAATTTTTGAAAATGTTAATTTTACGCCTATTTACCCAAATACGAGTAGACAGATAGAGATTAAATTTGATACCACAATAGCCCTAGAGGAACACAATTTTAAATGCGATTAATTTAAATTAATGACAGATAACGCAAATTGTGTATAAATCTGAGACCTGCGGTTTTAATCACTGGTATTTTTGCTCTGGAGTCTCTGACTTTTTTTAGCCTCAGGGAATCATTTTTCCCAAAATCATTATTCTTTCATAAAATACTTCGGTTTTTAAGTACAAGCAAGACATACCGCTCGTAATGAGTTGGTACAAAAATACTTTTGAAAATATGAAAAGTAACAATTTCGGAGAAAAGTAATCAAAAAAATTATGACTAACACAAACTGGCAGAAAATTATTAACAGGAAATAAACACCCAAAATATTAATCTGAGGTGTCGGCATAAAATGGCAATTTTCGCGCAATATTTAATCATTGAACAAATTTCTACATCAGCATAAAAAGACACAAAGTATTAAGTTTTATTTCCTTATTTTGATGAATTTAATGAGACACCTAATCTAAGTAGAGATTTACTTGACTATGTACATCGCAAAAATTTGTTCATAACTACGCAAAGAAAAGAAAATTACTATCTATTTACAATTTAAAACTGGCACAAAGCGATTTAAACTGTTTCATTTTACGAACAACATTTGTGCCACTTGCAATATTTTTAAATGTTATCAATATTTCCTTTAAATTGCTATAAAAATTGCTACTTGAGGAATTCGTTCAGGACCTCTTTTATAAATGTGTTTCATATTTTCTTGGAAGTAGTGTAGGTATTATCGAAAATTTTCTTAGAAGGAGAGGTACACATTGCACTACACGATAGAGGGAAAAAATTATAGGACACAAAATCCTCGGAAAAAATTCCTACGAAAAAAAAACTAAAAACATCCCCGGAAAAAATTCGTGTAAAACATCCAGTCAAAACATTTTAGTAGTATGCACTTAAACGGAAAACGCTAACATTTTCTTTAGTAAATTACCCACTTCAAGAAATATTTTTTTTTATTACTCCTCTTTGTTTACAATCTGTCCAATTTTTGGACAATAAGTAATTTGTATAGCTAGAATAGTATTAAATGTACTACAATGACTTGCAGGAATTGCTTCCAATGAAGACTTTCCTTTATCTTACAAAAGAAATATAAGCTAACTTATTTTTGCAGCACTTTAAAACTATAAATAATGTACTTAAATAAAACAGCAATAAAAAGTCAAATCCAAAACATAAAAAAAATCGATTTTTTTTAAATCATTGCATACCGCGAGTTTTCTTGGCATTTTATCTAATGATTTTTCCGAATATTTTTTTATGGGACTTTTTTCCGCAAGATTTTTTTCCAAGGATTGTTTTTCAAGGATTGTTTTTCCGAGGATTTTTTTCTAGAGTTACATTACACGGTAGTTATCCTAGAAAATATACACAACATGTGGCACAAATTAACACACAAGAAGTTAAGACAATTTTTTCACATTTTCTGTAGAAACTAAAAATTTTTCGCAGTTACATTATTTTATAAATTTAGGGTCTTACAAGCATCCTGGTAAGTCCTTTGATTGTGTGTGTATTTTATTCACATTTTTTCTAATTTTGTGCATTTTGGCTTATTTTGTGCACGAATTTTACTAACTTGAATTTGTTACTAATTTATTTAAATTCCTTGTTAATTTATGACACGAATACAAATTTTCATTCACATAAACTCGAACACTGTTATTAAAGCAGAAACAATTAATTTAAAGATATAGAACAGCCACGTTTTACAAAGCACGTTATTAATAAATTAACAAGCAAGGAAGGTTTATAAAATTAGTAAGACTGATGTATTGCACGCAATGCCCTGTACATACCCACCGATTTGGGTTTTCTCTTCGTTAAGGCGGTCGTCCTTCCTTTTCCGTGCTGAATTATAAATACGTATTGGGAAATCGGAAACCCTTGCAACAAAGCAATTCCGAGCAAGACCCAGACAAATAAATATTTATTTTTGTATGATAGAACAAGTTATTAAAATGAGTAACGAACGCTATTAAAATCTAACGATTCGGATGCTTAATAATTCAAGAAAAAACGAGTGCATCACACAAAACATAGCATGACAAAAGAATGAGATTCATATTTTTTCGAGGGTTGGGGGTGGAATCACAGCAGTTCAATCAGTTGTTCGGTTTATCCGGCATGGGGTGCGTTTGGCAAAAGGGGGCGCGGGCCACTGTACCACCTTGTACGGGGCATTTTATATTTAAATGTTGCATGATTAACCAGTATTAAATAAACGTAACGTCCTCTTAAAGGTTCGGTTATAATTTATTTTTTATTGTCTCTCGCTATTACACAAACGCGATTCCGAATCCGTTCAGGGGGTGGGTCTAGTTTAGCGGATTTTCATTAATCTTTCCCGTTCGGGGCGAAAAATATTTTCAATTTTTCAGTTGGCACAATAAAATGCAGCGATTTATCAAAGGGCCCATTGAAATGCGGCCCGCGTGCATCGAAACTTGCCGGATGCAGGGTGCAAGGTATTTGTTTAGGTTAAGCTGGGGGGTGTTGCCTAGGACCTCGGCTAATTTGTAACACCGTTCCAGGTAGAAAAATAAGCCTACAAAAGAATGAATGAACAATGTTTTTTTTTGTAAGTGTGCATTTTAAGCGGATGCTGCTGGCCGAAATTTCTGAATTCTTTTAGAGGGAAACAATAGGGTTGAGGACTTTGGGTAAACAACTGAAATTTTTCGATTTCTGAGAACTCGGATCCTTGTATTGTTTAGTAAAGAAACAAAACTTTAAGGTAGGCACTTAAATTCAATAATGGACTGTAGTCTTAAAACTTATTTTGGAAAAACCATGAAAAATTAAAACTGTCATTATAAAGCAGAATTTAGACAGCTATTTTTTTTGTAATGAATAAGCAATCGTGCGCAAAACAACAAGCTGCAGTTGTCTCTTTTGTAATTCATTATTCTACTGCAATTTACTACAGTGGTGACAGTAACAACTTTTACCTTGTTAAAGGCAGAAAACCATAAAAATTGAAAATCTCCACACTTATCGCATTTAATTACCTTTTGCTCTGTTCAAGCCCCCATAGATCTTCTATTATGAACAGCAAATTGTTTTCTTTGCTTGGAACATCGTTTGGGAGAATACTCGGTATATGAACACTGTAGAAAAAATGTATGAGAAAATAACATAAGACAATTAGGAAGAGTTTACAAGAATTCCCAAAAAATGTTTTTTGACGAAACTATGTAGTAGCGGTCATTCAAAAAAAAACGTACGTACGAAAATATTATTTTGAAGGTATTTGTCAAGAAAAGTTCTTGGAAGAAACATAGAACTACAGATTTGCTATTGTTGGTAAGAAAACTGTATCTAATTTAAGCAATACACTAAGAACATATTATTTAAAAAAAATCTTTTATTAGATATACCTTACAAAAAAATTAGAAACATGAGCAAAATCTTTTTTTTTTCTAAAGCAGCTTTAAATAACAACTTCATAAACAATTTTCTGAAAGCAGCTTTCGGAACAACATACTTTGTTTCCGAGGTCGGTCAGTTAATTGTGCTTTAACGTTTGACACAATTTTTGAACAATTTCGTTACTCACACAACATGAAACATAGTTTTGAAAATATTTTTGTTTAGAAACAATATAAGGAAAGTGACAGTCTAGAACATTTTGGCGTGGAAGTTTGGACGCAGGGACGTTCGGACACCAGGAAGTTTGGCCGCAGGGACATTTAGGTGCAAAGTCATTTTGGCGCAGGACTAAAAAAAATATTTGCTTTTGCTTTTGCGCCACTCAATTATTTATTACAATTTAACACGGGATTCAGAACTCATATACAAATAATTAGCAAAGCAACTTTTCTAACACAAAATAATTTTATAATTACGTAAAAATTGAAAAAATACACACCAAAAGCCAAACTTTTTTGTACCGGTACATCGCAATGTGACAAGCGCGGTGGTCACATTGCGATGTACCGGTACAAAAAAGTTTGGCTTTTGGTGTGTATTTTTTCAATTTTTACGTAATTATAAAATTATTTTGTGTTAGAAAATTTGCTTTGCTAATTATTTGTATATCAGTTCTGAATCCCGTGTTAAATTGTAATAAATAATTGAGTGGCGCAAAAGCAAAAGCAAGTCTACCAAGAAATGAAAATGTTCCCTAAAAATTCAATTTAACACGGGTGTCTCACTGTCTCTTACTTTTTTAAACTTTTAATGATGATACATATTTAACAACTTGTTGATCAATGGGAATAGTTCAGGGATTTTAATAATAATAATGAATTATCTACAGAAACCACAATAAATTACACTTGCGCCCAAATGTCCTAGCGCCGAAACGTTGCTGCGCCCAAACGGGAATCAAGGCCGCTGGAATTAACGTTGATCTAACACGGTGTTTCTCAAATTTCTTTTTCGTAAAGTAACTTTTGTTTTCAATAAATATTTAAACTGCGCCTAAACATATAAGGACATGTGTAAACTTAATTTTAGTCAAATAGAGTTAAATTGTTTATTTAAACAAATTATATTATCACAGATTGTTCTATTTTACTGGACACATAGGCAGCTATTGATTGCGACAATAAGTAGAGATATTTGGTGAGCTAAGTGCGGGTCGCGTGGTCATGGATATGATCAAATTAATTTAAAATATATTCAGGTAGTTATCTATGTATTAAAGGCTTGATTTAGCTTTCGGTTGCCTACGCGCGCGGTCGGCCTTTCCTTCATTAATCCCCTGCTGCCTGCGCTCACGTAACATTTACGCCTCGACTGCCGTAGGGAGATGCAGACCAGCGCTCAAGCGTGTTCGATAACTTTTATACTTTTAATACATTTGCTAACAATTTTATTACGAAAAATGCATGGGCCGTAGTCCATGGTTTATCTAGATTTTAGGTTAAAAAATATCTGAAGTCCTCATTTCTTGCTTGACCAGTCTATTATTTTCCGTCTTTGTCGTACTTATTAGGATGATCATCCCTTCGTTGTCGCTTTTATTAATTTCTCAATTTCCAGTAATATAGTGACAACCTGTATAACTCAATGACTATAGTATAAATCAATTCTGGGTTAAATATGTCTGACAGCTGAAATAAGATCGTTTGCTGGACAAAGTATAACAAAATTGTCCGAGGACGTACCCCTGAAGTTTTTCCGCGTACCCCAGTCTAAGAAACATTGCTCTATCAAACGCGATCTGGTTCGAGTTCAGCTCAAGCCCTACCTGGGTGTTGAATAATATGTCTGTATCTGTTAAGCTTCGTTTACATTATAGCGAACATAAGCGAACGAACGAACGAATGGATTCGTTCGTTTGGTAGGGTTCACCTTTTCTTGTTTACACTTAGCAGAGCATTCGCAGTTGTTGATGATCCATACATTCGTAAGCATCGTGTGGGATTCGTGTTGCACTTCTACAAGGAACTGCCGAATGCTCGTCTACGTATTTAAACTGTTTACACAGAGCACGAATTTTCTTTGATGATTCGCTCATTTACCGACACCGGCCGGAACATGACCGATTGCGAACGAATTCGTTCGTTCGTGTACTATTCACCGTTTACATCTAGCGAATTGCTACGAACGAGTTCGTTCGTTCGCTTATGTTCGCTATAATATAAACGAAGCTTTAGATGAGTGTGAGGCATATATGTCGGTGGACGGAAAACAAGCTGTAGAAAAAAGATGCGGAAAAATAGCCGACGGAAAAAATCGAGGGAAACAAATCTAGCCTTTGTTTTGAATACAACTTTATTTTTGAAATGTCTTTTATTTAAGTTAGGATTGGTTAGGTTAGGTTGGGCTTATTATAAGAATTACAAATATTCCAAGTCTCTAATCTCTGCTGTATATCTGTCAAGTCACAAACATTATTTACCAAGATAACATATATAAATTTCATATTAGAACGGTCTATGCCGGGTTCAATTCTCGGCCAAGGCGACCTTGGATGTGTGTGTATGTTTGTGCATGTTAAATGAGAGATCCTAGGTAGTGTTATCGTTTGTAAGTGTAGGAAAACAAAAAAAAATTATATTTTGTAGGCGGGTTCTTTTCCTCTGCTTTTTTTTTGCCGGAGTTTTTTCCGGGGATTTTTCCGCGGCTATATTTTTATGGCTTTTTTATTTGAGATTCCTGTCCCCGGCAGTTGGTACCGCCCGTAAGTGTAGGCAAACAATATTAACAAGAGTTTTTACCTAATCTAATGCGAAAACATTTTTATCAACCACTTTCATAAAAACCAATTTTCTTGACTTTCTTGAGTATGAACCTCTTGCAAAGATACGTTTCTATCTAATTTTTCTTTTACTCTTTTCTGTCATTTCCCTTCTTTCGCGCTGCAGTGTAAAGATTAAGATACTCTATTTACGGGCTAATTCTTATTTTTTGTAGCAGTTTTTCCATATTTTCCTGCCTCATTCCATTGTAGTCCTCGGTATGTAGTCATTCCAAGTTGCTATGGATCTTCCTCTTGGTCTCGTATTTTATTTTTTCCATAAAATCTTGGGGATTACTCCCTCTTTAATACTTACCACTTGACCAAACCATCTTAGCTGGTACTTCTCTATTTTCTTTCGTGTGGGTTGTGTTGTTTAGATTTTTCCTTGGTGACCAAACCTGCTACCATGAATTTTATTTTATCATTGCTCCTGAAAACATCACTTTTTTCAAGTTATTTCCGGTCAACATTTTTTTCTGATAATGCGCAGCTTGATTGTCCTGTTACTTCCTTGAAAATTTTCACCGTTGGCGCGTATCAATATGGCATAGATGGACAACTGTTATTATTATAGTAATCAGGTGTCGAAAAACAGCGCTTGGGTTCGAAACCTTCCACCAATCAAATCAAAATTACAACGATGATTTACACTAGTGCAAACTGTCGTAATGTTTTACATCATGATTAGCTTTGCCGCTTTCTTGTAATTACTATCTCTACATGTTTATAAGAAAAAAAATGAGATTTTGTGAAAATAATTTTGTCAGTCAGGGATTAAATCTAAACGTCAATAAAGTGCGTGGAAAACATTCGGAAATTTATAACATTAGCTTAGGCAAATACTGTACCCGCCCTCTGTGCTGGAGGTTTCGGGTTCAAATCCTAATGGGCAGTTTAATTGTTATATCTTTTATTCATTGCTTTTAATGTTTATGTTTCTTCAGAGATTCTATATACGTAAATTGTTATATTCAGTGTTGGGTCTGGGTATTGTACATGCCCACCCTTTAACGAGCACTTATGATGGGTAAAATTGCATGCACTTGAGATATTACTGCTGAAAAGATTTATGTCGTTATGAAGTTTTAAACGTGTCTTAATGTTCTGAAATTTTCACGCATTTTAACGCTAAAACACTTGTAAATATACAGTTTGTATCAAAATAAATATCGATTTGTAATTTATTTTCAAATACATTCAGCTTGAAAAATTGTTTATTTAAAGTGTTAAGTGTTAAGCTATTTGTGATTATGAATGCATCTTAGTCGTTAATTTTCTTACTAACTGTTTAATCTGAGCGTTGGTTTAAATTACAAAATTACCACATTGTATTTAAAGTAATTTTGGTTTAAGCCAAGGTTGGAGTATGAGCGATAATTATAAATGAGTAAGAATAATTGTTAATTCGACATTTAATTATTGTATCTGACCCTGACATGATTAATTAATTAAGCAAATTTTTGTTGAATAAAATTTTTATTATTTTTGTTTTGAATATTTCAGTGCAAGATCCTTCTCAATGTGACTTTGGATCCTTACTGGCCTCTATTGTTTCAAAGGTCAGTAAAACGAGCTTAATATAATATTAATTGCATAATTAGTAATAAGCCAGGGTCGGATATTTCACTGTATATAATTTATTTCGATTCGTAAATGCTAGACCAGCGATCACTGTCAAATTAGTGTCTAAATCAGGTGAGTTATATCCCTCAAGTTCAAAAACAAAGTGGTCACCATGGAAGGACCTTCAAGCCAGTGGAAAATGGAACACCAAACCAACCCCCGAAGTACTACGTGTTTGGTCCCCATCGGTCTCTTCTCTATCTTTTGTAATTTTTCGATTATATCTTGCGGGGCTGCATTTTTTATGTGTAGAAATTCCGCCACCCCTTAATAAGACTCGAAAAATGAGTCACGCACGTAGTGCACCCTCGAGAAATGAGGCTTCTTACGCATTAAACGCACCCGCGGGTTTAAACTATCGATCGGATTCGTTTCTTCGCGCCTGGAAATCTTTACTTCCGATATGTATGTGGGAGACATGTTCCTGGAAAGAAAATTCCATTTGCAGATGCAGCACCCCGAACTATTAGGATTAATAGCGCAAACTTCAAAATGCGATCTTTGCAGGAAATTCGTATCAAAGATTCGCGCATCCGAGCTGCTAAATTTAAAATAAAGTTCAAATAGGGAATTTTATAATGTGAGGTGGATTTTTAGAGGATTTATTCACTAATATTGCTTAATTGGAAAAAAATTTAAGTTTTTACGAATTAATCTTGAGCACTTCACTTAAATTTTGGAAATAATTTTGATTGAAATAAAAAAAAAACTCAAATTTATAAAAGCGGCAGATACCAAAGTTAAACAAAGTTAATTAGCACATAATTAACTAACTTCAGCGCGTACTTTAAATTTAATGTAATTAAAGAGAATTTTCAGAATTTTATTAATTTTTCTCATAATAATTAAATCATTTAAATGAGGTGTAAACAAAAACTAAGAGGGGCGAAATTTAAATGTTGAAAGCAACACTCTCATTACAGTAAAACCAGCTTTTAATCCCTCTAAAGCCGTAGTTAATTACGTTAATTCCCTTCTTTCGAGTTTTCCAACAAACGGGAGCTAATTACAGGAGCTGAATTTTCCCGAGCTCGCGCGCCACTTAGCTTTTAATGGATTTTAATTAGCCGACAAGGGCTGCTTGCGGCTAATTGTAAAATTAACATCTTCTACCCTTGCAGCCACTTGTTGCTCCGCTTTAAAGGGTTGAATTCACAAGCCTTTCGCCCCTAAACTTATAATTAACAAGTGTCACATTGTTTGCGAATTACGAGATTTACTCATCTGGCTTTAAAGCAGATATTCTGTAATGATGGGAGCTTTTGCTTGAAGTTTTGGGTACAAAGGGGCTTGTTGGGAAGCGGTTAAGTTACCTGTAATTGTTCAAGGCTTTGTTGTTGCTTAGAATTTTCAGGTAAAAATAATTCTAAGAAACATTTCAAACATGTGCAAAATTTCCTGTATTCGAACAAATTAGCAAAATAATTAATAGGTTGGGGTTTATTTAAGTTTTTCCAGGTAAAGTAAAACCTATAATTATTAAAATAATTTTAAATGTGACCTATTAGGAATTTCATAAGGAAAACGAATTAATTTCACTAATTTAAGAATCAAAATTAGTGTTGTGGGGACAATTAATTCAAGACGTTGGTTTCCTTCGAAATTTTTTAATAAAAATTTGAGGAATTAAAAAAACTAGTTTAGAAATTAAATTTGCAGGGTGAATCGGGTTAAATAGGACAAATTAGACATAAATAATAATTATAATTGAAAGCCTGCAAACTAACTTTAAAATTTCAAAACAAACCCAAGTAATTTATTATTTGCCATAAAAACTCCGATTTGGCCCTTTAATTAATGAACCCCTCTAGCCCTAAAGATCGCAGTTTTTATAATTAGTAAGGCCAGATTTATTTTCATTGTTTTTGTGCTGCGATTGTCTTTAATTATTAATTATTTGCACTTTAACTAAGTATCGCTATAACTTGGCTTTGAATTTATAAATTTTTCTGAACATATTCAACTCGAAAATCGCTATTTATTATATTTTCACAATTAAAAACGCTAAAATTTTGATCCTCAAGTTTGTGTCCGTAAATTTTTAAACTAACTCAACCAAAATTTGGTTAATGAAATTATCGCTTAATAATAATTTTCTGAATTTTCTAAATGATCTTTACTGGCTTAGCTAAACTAAAAACTGTCATAATTTGATCTGATTAATTATTTATTGTTGTTACGGCCAAATAATTGATTTGTTAGATTAGAGTTTTTCAAAAAAATTCCAGCGTCTTTAATTATTAAATTTCGTGAGTTTGATATGGCTAAAAAAATTTCATCAAATTAAGAAGCCAAATTATTGTTGATTTTAATCCGAAGAAGTAATAGCTCAGATTTTTTAAAGACATTCATATCAAAAATGGAAGAAAACATTCTGGAGCTGCTAATTATAAAAACTGCTTTATAAAACGACCTTGTAGGGACTACATAAGGTTAGAAAATTTCATTAATTAAAGAGCCAAATTAGGGTTTCCAAAGCAAATAATTAATTGCTTGGGTTTGTTTTGAAATTTTTAAGGGTTTTAATTAAAATGATCGATTTTGTGATACTTTTAAAATCAGACGCTATATATTGTAAGCAATTAAAGATTCAAAGTACTGTTAAATGGGCAACTACTTAATTACTTGGAATGGTTTACAAATTTGGAAATTTGGGCTTGAAAATTGTTTTGCAATTTTTTTAAGTGAACTTACTGGCTTAATTAATACGAAAACTGTCATAATTTAACTGGACATTGTAGTGTTGTTAAAGAAAAATAATTAAGTAGTATAGGAATTTTCAAAAAAATTCTATCGCCTTAATTATTATACTTTCGAACTAATTTTTTCAGTTTAATATGGCCAAAAAAATTTCAGTTAACAAGCCAAACTAGTTTTATCAAAGCAGGGTTATGCGTTTTTTTTTTAAATCTAACCCAACGTTTTTTTGGGGGGTTTTGTTGCGTTGAACTGGTCTTTTTTGTCATAATCCTCATAATACAGTTTGTTCCACTTGTTTAATCACATCACCGGCAGGTTGCGTTAAAATAACCAACCTTATAACAACCCCCTGTCATGGGATTAGTTTTCAATGTTTTCATATTATTACGCCATAAAATAAATTAAAGGAATGCGTCAAGTCAACAGTTGCTAAAAAAAATTAATTTTACTGCTTAGGGCCAGCGGGTGGTCTAGTGGTTAGAGTTTCAACCTCTAGAACTAGACTCCCAACGGCAGTAGGTTCGAATCCTCTGCCCGTCGGAAATATTTCTGAATAGGTTAAACCCGGCGTGTCCATAGACGGTGTACCACACACACCGTCCATGGACACGACATGTATGTTGGGTTGCATGTCTTTCGGGGTGGGGCATGTTAGACCGGTGAATAGCGCTGAAGTGCGCTGAGCCCGGGTAAGGGGGTGGGATGGGAATCATGGAGTCGTGCTCACGCACGGCCTCATGATTCCTAAAAAAAACTTACTGTTTATGTAGCTAAAAAATCCTAAAAAAACCGTTTGTAATTTTCTAGAATTTGTATACCACAAAATATCCACTAGGTTTTTAAAAATTGTACCCACCCCAAAAAAACACTAAAAATCCATTATAACCCACCAATAAAAAACAATGTTTTTTTTTAAATTGTACCCACCCAAAAAAGAAGCTAAATTGGGGTTTTTACGGCAAATAATTAATTAATTGGGCCACAACTAATTAATTAATCGGAATGGTTTATAAATTTGGTAACAAAATTGATCGAATTACTTTCTAGGCCTAACAATACGTAACTAAAACTTGAGAAATAAAATTGTAGGGTCTTTTATTTAAGAAACCAATTTTAGAAGTAACGTTTCAGGAGTTGAATTAAGTTTAAAAATTCTAATTACAGATAAATTAGTGCTGTGTTGTATTAGTTTAAAAATTTTCAAACAGAAACACGAGAAACTAAATTCTACTGCCGCTAATGCGGTTTTGGAAAGGTTAAAAAAATTCATTAAATTAACAAGACTAATTAGTGTTAATTAAAGTGCAAAATCAAGGGGAAAAATTGCGCTCCTAGTGGTAATTATAAAAAAAGAAATGTGTGCCGATCATGCAACTTCTAAGTGAAACTTTTTAGCGTGTTTTCACTGCATTGCCAAAGAAGCTAGCATAGCTAATACGGTTCTCCCGTTAATTACAACGAGAAGAGATCCAGAGACTGATCAAGGCTTTGGAGTTTGGTCATTTTCCAGCATTTTACATTTATTTTGTTTTTAGGTTTATTATTAACGATAAAAATATAAAAATGGTAATGTAGCACACAATCAGGGTGTAAATCTGATTTTAAAAATTGATCTTTTCTGGGCTAATTAAATCAAAAAACCGTCATAATTTTGTGATTTAAATTAGTGTTGTTAGAACCAAATATTAAATTACTTGAATTTGGCCGTAAATCTTGAACAAACGATCGCGATTTTGTAAATTTGATGCATTTTTACTGGCGTAAGTAAGCCAAAAATTTCATTAAATAAAGAGACTAATTATTACCATTAAGGACAAATAATAAATAAAAACAGATAATAATATTAATTAGAGATTCAATACAATTTTCGCTAATTAAAAAACTGTTTCTAGGGATTTTGGGTAACCCTAAAAGGTTGATTTTGATTAAATTTAAAATGGTTTCAAATTGCAAGAGTTCTGCGTAAAAATAATTATGACATTTTTTCCTGTGGCTAAATAAAGTCATGGTTATAACGATGTTGTATGTAATAAGAGGCAATTAAATGCGTAAGCAGTTAATTGTCCTTTCGTTTGCTTAGCAATTATAGCAGAGATTACAACGCCTCCACCACAATAATTCGTGTAAATTGTGTGTGTAATTATTTTAACTAGTGTATCCCTATTAACTGACTAATTATATTTTATTAGGGATGGTTCACACTCTAATTAGCCGTGACGTCATGTCCGTCGTCCCGTGCATCTTCCTGTATTCCTATTGTTTTTAATTGACAGTGATTTTTCGGGTGGCCATGTTTCTTACATACGATTTAGGTTGTCGTATTTGTTGGAAGAAAAAGTGTATAAGTGTATAGCACGAAGACGTAGGATTTTACAACCGGAATATTGCCTGGTTTTCTTGCCAGAGCAAGGGCAATTAAATTATTCTGGCTTTCCGAACACACTTTGTGGCTGTCTCTCTCTGAAAAAAATTCTGAAGTTTATTGCTTTATTTATGATTGTAAAGCCAAAGTCGCCTAAAGAACATAAATATTATATTGATTTTATTTTACGGCCAACAAAATTTAAATGCGCGATAAAAGCAAATGTTGGCTAAACGTTTATATGCAGACTTACGCCCAGTTCTCTTGCTGAATTTGTGCTTGCGGTGTCGGATTTATTATTGTATCTCGGTTATGAACGGGAGCAATTTTGTTACAAACTCATTACTGAAAGTTACGACCGATTCTGTTTGTGGTTACGCAAACGCTTTGAACTTTTAGGGCCTAACATAATAATTACTATACATATATGTAGCAATTAAATTCACGCAATGAAGAAACAATAAAGTACGGCCCGAATTGAATTATCTTCATCTGATTGGATTGCCTTATTGGAGCAATCGTTTCCAAAATAAGAAACCTCCTGTAGATTTGAGGGTGTTAATAAATTTCTTTGGTAACCGTTACTGGCATAAATCAAAAACTCAATACTGCCCACTGTTTAATTAATTTAAATGCAAATTATAATTTATGTGAGTGTACGAGTTGGTTTTCTCTTGTTCAACAACTTGTTTTATCAAAAACTGTCGCTGTAGGTTTTAAGAAACCATAAAATGCTGACTTTTACTGATTTACCTATTATTCGAGCTTTGGTAACTTTAGACAGTTTGTATCTATTAAAGATGCAAATAATAAAAATTATTATTTAATTTTTGTTGTCAAGCGATCACAATTTTTATACAAATTTAAATGTTAACGAATTTCTTCTTAAAATAGCTTAAAAATTAATACTGACGGTTTACTTTACCAGTATAAGTAACTGAGGTTCGGAAGTGTTAACTAGGGAAGGAAAAAAATAACTGTTGATTGTTTTGATTATACTAAATGGTCAGTATTCTTGAAGGAATTATATTTACGGAGTAACAATCACGTTTTACACCAATATATTATTTTTTGCTTTTATCATAAGGAAGTTCAACAGCGGTTTGGTGGCAAGGAACTTTAAAACAATTCAATTTTTGTGCCTTTACTAGTTTTTTCCTTTTAAATTAGAAAAATTTTTTTAGCGTTAAATTCCAGAGCCCCAAGTTTTTTATTTTAATTTTAAACGACTTTTTAGAATTCAGAAATTGTAATTTTAATTTTTTAAATTACTACTCGTTTTTCGTGGAGGCCGAGTGGTTAGAGCACTTGGCTGCTACGCGGAAGGTCTTGGGTTCGAATCCGACACTGGATGCCTGGCGGGCGGCCTACCCAGTCGCTTTTTAAAAATTGAGAACCAAACCCTTCAAGGGGTGAGGGAAGTAAGGCATTCGTCTAAAGCGTGGTGCTTACCACGCGATGGTCCGGTGGCCCTGACCCACCGCATTGCAGCCAAACTCCTCATTGGAGTGTAGTGCCACCGACTTTACTTTTACTCGTTTTTCGCAACTTTGCCTCCTAGTTTTTCACAACATTGTCTCCTGTTGGTATTTAAATTTTAGTTGAAAATTAAGACTTTAGAAAACGTAAGGAACACTTCACAACCAAAAATTCGGCTTAAGCGCAAAAAATCAAGCATAGAAAAAATTATGAAATTACAATGTACAAGAAAAATTTCAAACTAAGGTTGAAAAATGAGAAACGTACTTCTTATACTTAAAAAATAGTTACTTGTATGTATCAACGTCTTACGCACCAACAGTGACTATAAGATCTCACTACAACTCTAGCAGGAGCCTACGGCACATCGGAAACGTAATAGAGATCTAGGACACAACGGCCATTTTGAGACACAACGGCCAGTTTGAGACACAACGGCCACAGTGGTCCAGTGGACACAGCGGCCACATCTTCCGGTGGGCAAAGTCGCCACCAACGGCCACCAACGGCCACATAGGTCTGGTGGACACAACGGATATCTTGGTCTAATAGACACAACGCCCTCCCTTTTAGCTGGACACAACGGAAACCTCGCACACAAGAGCCACATTGGATTAATGGATAGAGTGTACACCTTGGACACAACGACAACGACGCCCAGTGTTGGTGGTCGTTGTGTCCACTAGGCATCGTTGGCCGTTGTGTCCTAGGCCGTTGTGCCTAAGGTAGCCGCTGTGTTCAAAACGGTCGTTGTGTCTAGCTGAAATTGTGGTGGTTGTCTCCGTTAGACAAACATGGCCGTGGTGTCTACCTGAAGGTGTAGCTGTTGCGTCCAAGGTGGGCGTTGTGTCTACTATATTAATTTGTCGTTGTGTCCAATGGCTGTTGTGTCCAGATCCCCGTCATAGCCATGGCGACGGTCAGCTTCATACTGTACTGTGGTTATAACCGAATTTCCACAGAAAAAAAAATTTTTATTTGCGGAAAATTCCTAAAATAAAACAAAACCAGAAAAAAAATTCAAATGACAAAAATTGGGTGGTAAGGGGAAAATTCCGAAAAAGGATTTTGAAAACAGTATTGTTACACAAGGTAAATCGAGCTTTCTTAAAAAAAATGTGATGGTTGGCTTGTCTTTACTTTAGGGAACAAAATATCTCAATAATAATACTTTAATGAATTTTCAGAAAATTATCTCGCTCTGAACCCCAAAATTAGTATATAATTTTACTCACTTTAGTAGAAGCTTTTCCGATCTTGCTTTATTTTTAAGGAAAGCTTGAAATTTCCGTTTCAGAGCTTTTCTAGCTTATTTTTTTGTGACGTTTGCTAGGAAAATAATTTAAATTTTAATTAAGTTTGAATCTCGTATTTTATTTTTCTAAATTCATCTCTGAAAATATTTTAATAATGATGTTTTTTATTAATTTACCATATTTTGTTGTTTACTTATTGTTCGTTATATACTTTTGTTTAGAAGTGGAATGTAAACATTTCAAATAATAAGAATTGTTCTGAAAAATAAGTGAGTGAAGAGCAAAAAACGAGAGAAGTTTCAATAATGATTTTATATAAAGCGCACGTATTCGGGACGAAGATATTTTATAATTCAGAAAAACTGAGCGTCGGAAGCAAAAATCCATATCTCACCCCAAGCAGCCCTCCCCTCGCTATTATAACTCGCGGAGCGAAAAAGTAAATTTTAAGAAACCCTCGCCCTTGCGCTCCAGCCGTCCAATTTCTTATTAAAAGTTTGTTTTAGGGAAAGCTCCCGCCTAGAAATTGGTCCGCTGCAATTAAATAGGCAATTTATTTTTTATGTGACTCCGGATTTTTTAATCAAACCGCGATATAATTAAAAACTGGCTCAGGCGTAATTTTGCGAGCAGTTATTTTGCTGCTGTTATTATTCTTTATGTTAATGGAGGACGATTTCTTCCAGCACGGACTTTTTGGCTTCACGACCTACGAAATACAAATGGTTCTTGATTGTGTTTTTATATGTTCTCCTGTTTGTATTACACGTGTTTACATGTTCGGTTAATTGAGTGATCTGTCAGTCGGTCTTTTCCTTGTCCTTTCTTGTGCTTGACACAAAAACATTGCTTCGTCCGGTTTTTAGCACCTCTACAAAATTGCGAGAGCTGCTCATTTACAGAAAAAAAATTTGGTTAGTTAAAAAATGATTCAGGATATTTCGGGAATCATGTTTGATCTTAGTTTTTAGGCGAAATTTTAATTTTAATGACAACTTTTAGTTCCACTACAAGCTTAAATAAGACAAGAATTGCAGTCAAAGTTACTACAAGTAAGACCCAAATAACCGTTGGTTTTAAACCCTCGAGGCCTAAATATTTTGTTCCAAAGCTGTCACTTTATAAGTACTTGATCATAAAATCAAAAAGCTTTTGTTAAATTTAAGTTTGCAGATGGGAAAAGAAATGTGTTTTTAAATGTTGGGAATTTTACAAAATTTGGGGCAAATATTTATTGCAGCAGTTTATAAAAGGTTGTTGGGGCTTTAAGCATATGGTGAGAAAACTTGTTAGTAAAATTTATGTTGTAATGGGGTAAAGTCAACTTGATCATAAAATCAAAAAGCTTTTGTTAAATTTAAGTTTGCAGATGGGAAAAGGTATGCGTTTTTAAATGTTGGGAATTTTACAAAATTTGGGACAAATATTTATTGCAGGAGTTTATAAAAGGTTGTTTGGGCTTTAAGCATATGGTGAAAAAACTTGTTGGCAAAATTTATGTTGCAATGGGGTAAAGTCAAATTACTATAGTAGATGTAACAAGACTGGTGTAAAAATAAAACCGGCAGAAAATAACAAAAATTCACATTTAAAAATAAAATTTATTTAATTGAATTCTCTAACATGATTTGAAAATGCTCAACTTTAATTTCTTCAGGTAATTAAAGAGTGGAAAAAATTTATTTACCAATATTTGTTTTATAATTATTATTAACTTTGCAGATGAGCAACTTTAAATTTTACATTTTCAAAATTAGTTTTAAAATGAAAATTCAAGTCCAATTGGTACGGTAGATGATTTATAAAAAAAAACTTAAAACTAATAACACTTAATTCGATTATTTGAGTGTATGATTTTAATTTCAAATAGATTTCTACCATGTTTATAAGGGCACTTAAAGTGAATTTGCAGTAATTACAGATAATTTTAAATAACTACATCAGTTATAAAAATTAAAAAATTTATTGTTATTGTTTGTCAAATTTAAAATAATTTATGGCCAATTTAAAATTATTAAATACCATCGTTTGTATAATTTTATAATTTTACCTGACCTAAGTGATTAAGTTCACGTTACATAATTTTACATGGTTCTTGCTTTCCCGTACATTCAGTATTAAAATGTTTCGATTTCGATATTTTGACGGAAATACTTATTTTAGAGCTCCAGGAACCCAAAAAAATTGTTTGTTTAAAAAAAACGTCTTGCTATGGTGGTTGAATATGTGTGTGTGTGGGGGGTGCCCCATATCTCTGGGACGGATGGTCTCATTTCGATGAGCTTCGGATTCTAATGGTATATCAAACCGTTACCAAGAACATGGGCTTTAAAAAAAATCTGAAACCGGAACCGAAATTTAGACCCATTTTCTTGATAGCATTTTTTCAAAAAAACATAATTTCTAAATCTTAACAGGAAATGAAATCAGAGGTTTTACGGCTAATCTAACTTTGTCTCTTGAACTTTCCAGCTTAAAAAAGGTGTCCACTAAAATTTCTTGGAAAATTTTGATTTTGATCCCGTATTGTCAGATCGGGATCAAATGTGGTAGCGTAAAATAACCTTATAGAGACACAATATTCAATATTTTTTTAAACATATTGCTTAAAAGATGATCACAACATTTTCTTAAAATTTCGTGGGCTCGTAGACCTAGGCATGAGCTTATAATTTGGTACCAGTTCGCCATTTTGTTTGCGACGCTTTTTATTCGTCTTTGAAAATTGACAGTTTATTTCAAAGGGGGTAGGATAAAACATTTTAGTATAAACTAAACTGCTCATGAGTGATAGTAGAATAAGATTGACAACTTAATTTTTAGATGAAGCATTACTTAGGGAATTAACTCTCTCCCACCGAAAACCTTGTACCAAAAAATAAAAAAATCGTATTTTTTTCACAATAAAACTTGCGAATTCGGACTAATGACGTTATACCTAAGCATCGGTGGGTATAGCTTGGTTTTGATTATTATATTTGATATAATCTCTTGTTTGTTGCATGATCGGTATCTCAAATTTTATATATTTGTATGGCGTATTGCGTTTGCCCTCTGCAGGCAATTACTGCCACTGCTGTTATACATAATTACTTCTGAAAATAGGAACAGTAAAAGTTTTTTTAAGTATAGGCGGAAAGTCCAGGCGAAGTGCTTTGCACATTTTTATTTATTCGAAACCATTATTATGACTTTGTTGGTTGCCATTAATTGTCACTCAATTTTAGTCCATAATTTTTGTTAATGTTAAACAATTTCAAGCAGATTTTGAGCGATTTTATAGCAAATTTTGGACAGCTTCAATCGATTTCGTGCAATTTGAGGTGATTTTGATTAATTCGATACAATTTTTTTCGCACCGAATCAATTATCTTTCGTTTCAGTCAGTTTCATCTATTTTAAAACAGTTTTTAACCAATTTGTGTTATTCTGGACAATTTTCAGCGCACTTGATGTAGTTTCAACTGCAATACCACATGTGGTTTAATAATTACTAGTGTTACCCCAGCACACAATGCACTGACAGACAGCGTTGACAGAACCGGCGAAATGTCAAGTCACGTGATGCATTAGTTCAAATAATGACACGCGACGTTATTGTAGATGGCGCCCCAAGTGACGCGCGTCTAGCCGATCTTCATATATATTATAAATTAAAATAATTATTATTGAAAAATCGACGTAGAATAAAAATATAAAAATGTTTCATTTTCCATCTGAGGATAGAGACCTTTCATTGAAAAAAAAAATGGTCCAAATTGGTG
The DNA here is from genome assembly GCA_958336395.1 of Ctenicera cuprea. Taxonomy (NCBI): domain Eukaryota; kingdom Metazoa; phylum Arthropoda; class Insecta; order Coleoptera; family Elateridae; genus Ctenicera; species Ctenicera cuprea. The sequence goes on along the minus strand of OY284492.1, from coordinate 12,550,192 downwards.
AAGCGGTAGCCGCTGGAGGATCCGGAGAAAAAAAAACCTTTGTGCTTTTATATATGTATGGATTGATAATTCTGTCGCTTTATTGACAATGAAATTGTGTTGTTGCTACGCAATTTCAAGAGTCCGAAGGACGAGTGATGTTACCGTGCATCAATATGATTTAGTTTGTTAATGATAGACAGAATTATAGATAATTTTTAATTCACGAGGGGTCTTTTTTAGAATATTCCACGAACAAAAAAAAATTATTATTTAGTATAGTTATTTGCAAAGTACTAACGCTTTGTTTAAATATAAAATGCAAAAATAAAAATTTTTGTTGACGTTTTGTTCTGGTGATACAGCACCAATAACACCGGCGTTTCCTAAAAAAAGAAGTATCGCGGCCAGTCAGGGTCTAATTGGCCACGAACCTGAAAATAAACGACTGCCATTGGCTGTTACAATGCGAGTGAAATATTCATGACTATTTCTAGACCGCTTAGGCAAATTTCAGGTTGTTCGCATCATTTCAGGTTATTTTGGCGATTTTAACGAATTTTGAATCGTTTTCGATGATTTTAGTTCATTGCGTTCGATTTCTTCTAATTGTGCCTGATTATTTGATTAGTCAGTCGATTTTGTAATTAATTTCTGTCTATTTCTGGCTCTATAGACTTTAGTTATAAGTTTTTTAATAATTTTATTTAGTTCTTCGAGATTTTACATGAGTTACAATTACTTTTAATTAGTTGTTTTTAATTAATTTCTGGTAATTTTAAGCCATTTTGACGAGATTTAGTATGATTTCTAATTGATTGGATCATATTTCAATTGGTTTTTGGTCAGATTATTGTAGTTGATTTTGGTGAATTTAAAATGATTTTAGGTTTAGGACGCTGATTGGTATGTTGATGTATGTTCAAATGAACCCGTTGCAATAAAGATCGTACATTTCTGATCTAATCTACGACTCGGCGAAACATATCATATTTCAAGTTAAAAAAAAAACATTAAATCTCAAAATTAAATTTATTAAATACAGAGTGGCTAGAAACACCCCGGCCACTTTTCTTGCGGCGGTCAAGAGATGGCGCTTTAGTAAAGAAAAATTAAATTAAAATACTGGCAACAACGCAGAAGCCAAGACGTTTTGGTTGTTTTGATGGGGCGTATTTAATAACTAAAACGTCTTGGATTCTGCGTTGTTGCCAGTATTTTAATTTAATTTTTCTTTAGTGAAGCGCCATCTCTTGACCGCCGCAAGAAAAGTGGCCGGGGTTTTCCTAGCCACTCTGTAGAGTTTAATAAATTTAAATGAAATTTTTTTTTAGATTGTAAATTTAGTTCGAAAAATTACAAAAAGACGTGGAAACTAAAAATAATTTACATTAGGACAAAATATTCAAAATTGAAGGCCATGCCTTAAAAGAAAATTTGTATTTAAGCGCGAATATAAATTTTCCTACGCCACTGTGTTGGATCACAGAAGTCTCCCTTCGTTTTAACGTGTCGTATATGTTTGAAAAACGATGTCGCAAACCGTAGGTGCAACTATTAACTATCCATAAAACTAAGAATATTAGTGTTATGACACATGTTAGTATTTTATTAGATTTTAAATTCCCGGCAATAAACTGGTATCATCTGAAAATTAATATAAGTCAATAAAGAATGGGCAAACAGGTAAATCTATTAATCGAGTGATTTATGCACGGTATGGCCCGTTCGCTGGCCAGTCAATGATCCTTATAGCGCGTCACCAAAATAAATGTTGTTGTGATTGAGTGGGCCGCGATTTAACTACATTTTAATCAGACTCAATCTAAGACACAACGGCGATACAAATTTATACAAGGCTGTGTTACATTGGGCTTGCCTCAATTCCAGTCCTCCATGTTGGGGCTGGGAGGCCTCGCCAACGGACATTTCACATTATTTGACTGGCCCGCTGTGTAGAATGTTCAATTTAATGTATTGACAAGTATGTTATCTCCTGCATACGATTCTAATGGCGTTCTTTATTTATTTCGGAACGTGTGGAGCATTTTTAATGGGGCCGTTAGGGACTTATGGATTTTAAATACGTTCTATAATCAGGTTTGCTGATAAACTCGTTCGGTGCATTCTTAACCCAATAGTTTTAATCATCGTAGATGTTTAAGGACATATGTTGCCGGTAATTACGTTATAAATATGTCAGTTTGTATTTCTGAATGTCTACGTATATGTGTATGGGATATAATAATGACATTTTTTTCTTAATGCTCTTCGTGATTTATAAGTTGCTTCTTGTAATTTGTATTTCTAGGTTTTCCGTTACCCAACGTACAAGCGCGAAAATGAGTAAACTTGTAGAGAGGAGCACAAAACACATTTAATAAAGAATCGTCTAACAGAATAAAAAATTGGGTACGGCACTGGTCGGAATGACGCACCCACATTAATTTATTTTAACGACTATGCATTAAGAACACATGAATTTTCGGAGAACTGTTATATATAGCGTTAACGAATTAACACTAAAATTCAAAAATAATTTTTCGTTTAATGTTCAAACACTAAAAACGAAGTTGAAAAAATCTTCCACGTGCTAAATTAATTTTTCTCAATGATTTTCATAACAAGCAGTACTTAAGTACTATTAGCGTGTTGATTGTTTTGCCATCTAACCTGGCGTTGAAGTCACCGAAGGCCACAAAGTTTAAAATGCGGTAATTATCTCTTTAATGAATTAAATAAAAGGATTTAGTAGTTATTAATGTCTGGTGTCTGAGAATTGTCATATAATTAACTGAAATCGTCGGTAAGAAAACAGTGGCGGTTCGTGGCTGGTAGAAAATTTTAATACAGTTAAACCATAAATAATTAATTTTCTATTTTTATTAATTTACTTTATTTGTTAGATTTGTTAGAAACGTGATGCTAACATTCTTATTAAGGTTGGGGCAGGTGTTTTTCGTGGCCATGGGCCTACATACCCTGTTTTATTTAAGTGTGCAAGTATATTTAATAATTCTATGTATGTGTAAAATAGACAAAATGGCTTCGAAAGGGGGCACGGGAATTAGAATTTTTTCGACGTTTGGGGAAACACAATTTCCATGTTAGGGAGAGGAAGGTGTAGGTAGACGCCCTTACTGCGTCAAATAATTCTAGCTGACATTGTTAATTTGGGTGAATCTAAATTCCAGATGGAGAAGGTGTCTGTCATGGCCATGGTACGGCATATCCCGTTGTATGTAATAATAATTTAGTAAGTTATGTTTATGTTACTCATAAAAGATGCCACATTAAGAACCAAATTGCGATAAATCTAGAATTCTGGATGCCGATTTAGGGCAGGTTCCTGTCATGGCCATGGTACTGCATGCCACACTATACAGGAATGTTGAACTATATGCAAAATGCACGGGAAATTATATATTTACATATTTTATGTCGCCAGTATACTTTGGCTAAGAATTTATATTTTATTATTGATATTAGCTCTTATCAGAGCCGTTAAGTCAAAAAATTATAATTTTTACATGAAAAATTAACCAAAATCTAAATAAATATTAATAAATTCAAGACGTGACTTTTAATTCGGGAGTAACAGCAATACTTTCTAATGTTTTGGTGGCCACGTGCTTGAGGTGCCGTATTTTATGCAGAAGTCCGGTTTCTAATCCTGGGTTGGATATTTAAAAAGAATGTTTTATTGTTTATAAATTTGTTTTACACCAGTTCTACAATCAAATAGTAAAATGATCACGATTTGTACAGAAAATAATGTCAACACATTAGGTAAAGAAATAATGAAATGAATAGGTATTTCATTATTATAACATAATTAACTAATAAAACATCAGTTATGAGAAGATGGAACCAGTTCAAAAATTAAATAAACAGTAACAAAGAAGTATAACATTAAAGGGGAATTACACTAGTAACTCCCCCTATTATGTACGGCGAGAAAAAGTTGCAAAGCAACAAACCGGCAACTTTTTCTCGCGTACATAATAGAGGGCGTTACTAGTGTAATTCCCCTTTAATGTTATACTTTCTGGCATATATCTGCTTGTTTGCTTTTGGTTTCAATTATGGTTAGAATTATGTCCACCTGATGAGTTCAAATAAGAACGAAACATGTAGTGGTCTATTCTAGCCATAATTGAAACCAAATCTCTTCGTTCTTAACAAAGAAGTATGTCTTACCCAGGGCTATAACCCGGGACTTCTGCATAAAAGACAGCATTCTTGAGGACGTGGGGTATCGAAACATTAGAAGATTGTTGCTACTCTTGGATTAAAAGTACAAGTTTTGAATTTATTAATATTTATTTGTATTTTGGCTTAATTTTAAATGTAATAATTATTGAACGGCACTAAGAACTGCTAATAACAATAATACAGTTTAAATTCTTAGTCAAAGTGTCTTCGGGACATAACTTTCCTGAATAAGTAAATAAGTGGATTTAATAGTTTTTTTTATTTATAAAATTTAATAGTTATTTAAGTATCAAGGAATGTAAGGACGTAATAACATCCGAGGTAGGCGAATACGAGCTGAGGCGGAGCCGAAGCTTGTCGCCTGCCGAGGATGTTATTAGTCGATACATTCCGTGTTACTTATTAAATTTTTCACGCTACCGGCAGTGTAAGTAGGCCTACAGGTAGAAATTTAATAACATTTTTAAAAGTTCGTTTTGACAGCTGTCATCGGAATTATTTTTTAAAAGCTCCATTATTCTAAGTTGTCTGTGTTTGTTACCATATCAACGAACAGTTACAATCAACATTATTTTCCTAGGAATGTAAGTGACACTATTAAGTTCCGTCGTCAAGGGTAACTAGTACACGAATGTTATCAGCCACTTACGATCCCTGTAGCTATGGATGTAAGGCCTACTTACATTGCTGGTAGCGTGAAAAAGATTTTTCTTAAAGTATTAAATCCAGCTGACAATGTATAATTTTCTATTTATGTATAAAACATGAAATATGCCACGTTTAAGTGGTCAAATCTCACTCGGTACTACAGAAATCGAGATGACGGCTGGGACAGGGGCTTGTCATGGCCATGGTACTACATGCAACATTTTATATAAGTAGTTTCATCTATAAACGGGAAGGCTTCGTTATTAGGTATTAAATTCCAGCTGAAATTGTAAATTTCGATAAATCTGAATGCCTAATGGGACAGGTTTCGGTCAAGGCTATGATACTGCTTATCTGTGTTTTATGTAATATTGTCTTTAGCACACATATTAATAATGTAATTGTCCTGTTTATGTATGCAATAGAAAAACTGTCATGTTTAGTGGTCAAATTTCACTCAGCACTACAAATTTTGCCAAATCTGGATGCCGCCCGGGGCAGGTGTTTGTCGTGGCTATGGTACTGCATGTCCCGTTTTATTTAAGTGTTTAAGTAGGTCTACGTATAAAATAGAAAGGATTTCTTATCAAGTATTAGGTTCCAGCTGGCAATGTAACTTTTGGTACATCTGGGTGCCGAATGGGGCAGGATTATGCCATGGTCATGGTGATGCAAATCTAATTTTATGTAAGATTATATCTTAAGTTTCCTAATCTTATTTACTAATAAAATAGCAAGGGTGGCAGGTTAAGTATCAAACTCTAGTTCGCATTAGAAATTTCAACACACTTGAATTCCGGCTGGGGTAGGTGCCTGTCATGGCTATGATACTGGATATACCGTTTTCTAGTTTTTAGAAAAAATTGCTGGGATGGTGGGTTTTATAGAAAATGCGGAAACTTCCGTATGACTTCTCTTGCGGCATGATAAATAAAGGTTGAATGATGAACAAGTTACGAATAATAAAATTTTATGATTTTATCTATTGGAATTCTCGAGTGGATCTTGATTGTGTGACTTAATATTTCGTTTTATTTGTTTCAGGAGGAACTGGAGGACTACTTCTAGACACGGGTTCGGGGCCATCGTTCCTGCCGCTTCCGACTCCGGTGTTGGAGCAGGTGGCGGCCGGAAACCCGGAGCCCGGCGTGACCACCATACGAATGCCCGAACCACCGACCCCACGTCCGGCAGAGCTGCCGGGTCGCGAGATAGACGTCGAAGTGTGCTTCGTGTGCAAGAAGTGTCGCGTAGCGTTTCCGGGCGAATCGCCATTGCTCATTCACCAGCGTCAGTGCTTCGGCGGAAATCTGGGAAGCCGCGGGGCTTTCCGGATAGTGCAATTCGGCTACGAGTGCAAACACTGCGGCGCCGAGCGGTTCAAATCCTTCCAGGACTTCAGGAGGCACTGCGAGAGCGACGCCCACCTGAAGACCACCGCCAAGGTGAGTTCGTCTCTTCCTCCTCCGTCGGAGTCTCCGCTCAGCCACGAGATGGAGGACGTGGTGAATCAGATCACCCTTCTGGCCGCACGAGCGGCTCAGGAGGCAGGGCCGGAGTCAGCCGCCCGCGTGGTCGACTCCAACTCCAACACCTTTTGCCAACCGGCCGATCCCGGCAAGCGGCGGTTCTTGTCGCCCGGCGACGTAGCCCTACCCCTCACTAGCGCCGGGCACTGAGCCACCATCACGTTCCCGATATTTTGACGTTGTTCCCAATTCGGACAATACACATATGTTATAATATCGGCCGCATCCGACCACCCACGATAACCTAATTTCTTACAATCATATTCGTACAGTTCCTACCGTGTGCGATCGGATGCGGCCACGCATAGGAACTCGAGCCGAAACAAGGCGTTCTGGATCAAAAAAAAAGAACAATGAATTAAGAACTCCAACTACCAGTTTTAAACGTAATAAGCAATTTGAAATATAATACTTTATATTTACAGCTGATCTATATTTTTAAACGTTATATCGTAGATGTGTCAGTGTAGTTGTATAAATGTTGTATAGTCGAGTAGGTCCGATGATTCCTATTGCAACGTATAGTTACTACGACAATGAGTGTTTCAAATGTCGCCTAAGTATAATTTACAAAAAAAAAATGAAACATATACTGTTGGCCGGAGTAGAGTGTACATAGATAGGTAGGGTAGACGCAAGAGTTCCTCAAAACGATTTTTTCTAAGCCGGCGAGCCGGCCTAACAAACTACGACATAACAAAATGTTCCTATCGAGATGTAGTTGATGTACTGCATGCGGCACTCTAGCGAGGGTCCAAAAAAGCCCGCAGCCGGGCCCGGGGCTGGGCCCGGGCCATCACACGGCAGCCCAGTAAAACAAGTTCCTATTGCCCCCGTCCGACAGTTCCTCAACAACACTACTCGCAAAATCGGACGCGGGCACTTTTTTTATTGATTATTATTACTATAAATTATTACAAAAAAAAACTTTTATTATTATTGACACATTATTAAAGTTAAAATAAGACAAATGCTGTATTTATCATATATATGTATATGTATATCAGCTGGTATGGTACGCGGGGCCGCCCCACGTTCGCTTCATGGATCACCCGTCATCCCACAAAACTGGTACTTTCATGCCAGCAAAAATGAAAATTGGTTCCTACTAATTGCTAATAATCGATTACTTATATGGTGTTTAAGTAATAATAATATAGTTATGTTTTAAACGTTGGTTTTCACCGGCATTGTACGTATATATAGTAGTAGAAATTATATTTAAAATTTTAAATATAATCTAGGTTTACGTATCCAAAAGAACTCAAACTGGGAAATACTTCGGTATGACCTGCCTCGCATTTTAGTGAGTTTATTTGGAACTAAGTGTGATTGTTGATATAGCGCGAATCCGGCCGGAGTGGAGCGGGGCCCGCTGCGACACCCCACATATCTAATCTAATATTATTTACATCTAACACCGAGCTTTCCACTATTATTAATTTATTCATTACGCGGGTTCGCTTTTAATTATTACAACAACAAAATTGTTTGAATAAATCCATCCTCTTTAACCTCATCATCTCCAGCAGCGCCGCTCTCGCCCCGCCGGTTTACCTCGCAACTAGCAATGCTAAGTGAATGTGACACGTGGAGTCTTAAGAGCTACCACCTTCTGACGTATAACACGATTATTATTACTATTCATATTATATTATTAATTATTGCAACTTATATACTTAGGGCAGTCAGTGTGTATTATTGCATACCTATTGGTTTCTTGAGCATTGCAGGACGTTTATGTCCGAAACGTGGTTCCTAATATATTTCATATCGCAATTTATTGATGATAAAAAAATGATGACAACTCACACAGAAATAATGTTAAAATTTTATACATTGCGTTTTATTATTCGATCTCACAAATTTATATTTTTTGGTATATGTTGAATGGGATGAACTCGTTTGAAACGACCTCGAATCTCGCAGCTCTCTAAATTTAACAAAATACTCTCATTGATTTGTTTTGTACGTACTGTCCAAATATATATTTTAATTATCACCAAAACGTCGACTCGCTTACAAATTTGAAAAAAAAAATTAAGCAAATAATATAAATGGTCAAATTTTAACACGAACTACATTTTCTACAAACTTAAGTTTGAAATAGTTTTGGACATTTTTGAATTTATTCTGTCTCCTTAATTATGAAGTCGCTCAAAAATGGACATCTTGATTTTTCAATTTTGATACTTATTTCAAAATTGAAGTTTTATATCTGAGATTTTTAAAGAGTGAATTAATTTTGAAATTTTGGGTTTAAAGTCCTAATTTAAATATTTTAATCTAAAGGTCGCATGTTTGAGATTATTGTCGAAATTTCAGATTTAAATTAAAATATTTACTATCAAAATTCAAAATTAATCACCACAAAATATCACTTCTAACCTAACATCGTTTTTTTTAATTAACATCAAAATTTTGACCTCTAAAGTACAAGATTAACTAACAGTTGAGATTTCAGTCGAAATTTAAAAATCAAAGTCGAATTTTTTTAGAAATTTAAAATTTTCATGTAGAAGTCGATTACTAAATTTTTCCACTATGAGTCGAAGTTGTGTAAGTAACGGCCGCCTTTCAAAGGTTTGTAACAAACTGCTGAGGTCAAGATCCATACTTCTGGTCGAAATTTCAAAATTACAATTAAAATGTATTTAACGTCACATTTTTTTTAATCCAAAATTTCAATGTATTTACCTGAATATCGACTTGAAATTTTCATTCTGAAAACAATGTCGATTTTGGATGGTTACTGCCAAACTCTTGGAAGTTAATGACGAATTTTCTGGTCGAATTTCAATTTTACCATCTAAAATTCATATAATATTGCACAGTTATTTTCAAAATTTCTGCTTGAATTCTAAATTCGTAAAAAGTCGACCTTAGAAGCTTAATGTGGAGTTCTTGAGGTTAATGTCGAATTTTCTTTTCTAATTATGATATTACCTTACCAACTTTAAATTTAGTGCTAAAAATTGAAAATATTACTTCAGGGTTACTATCGAAATTTCGGTCTAAATTCTAAAAAGTCGACTTTTGAAGGATAAAGTCGAACTCTTGAATTTAAAGTCGAAATTTTGAAGTCGAATATCAAAATTGTATTTCAGTTATTATTAAAAGTTTGACTGTTTAGTGGACATTCTAAAAATAACGACTTTGGAAGGTTAATGTCGACTTTTTGAAATTATACTCAAAATTTCAGGTTTAATGTTTGCTGTTTAATTTTGTATTTTTTTTTTCAATACTTTGAAAGTGATTCGATCATTTTGGTGTGAATATTGCCGGTGATTTGACATTCTCTCATACATATTGCTTCAATTCTGCTTGTTTACAAAGATGCATCCTGATCCTTTTACATCCTTTCAGCTAACGCACTAACAAAGCTTTTGCATGAAATGTGTTTTCTTCCTGTACTGATTATATATTTATTTTGAATTTTTTTGAATTGATGGATTTGTTTTACTGGTCCCGTTTGTGTATATATTATTGTTAATTTTGCGTCTTGACCGTTGTTGGGCCCTCATTTTGCGTTTCGTTTTATTAGTTCCATTTTAAGTTCTGCGTGCAGTTTATCCTACACCTTTTTGTCGGCCATAAATGTGTTAATTTGTTGTTAATATCCTGTTATTTTTGTAAATGTTTTTCTTTATGTTGCCGACAAACGATGTGTGTGTTTGTATAAAGCCAGTATATATAATATTTTTTAATTTGAAGGAACATATCGCAATTATGCAGTAGTTTGGTTGCATCTTTGTAAATATTATAACCGAATCGCGCAGGCATTAGTTTTTATTTAAGTTTATTTAAGTTGTATAAATTATTTTGTAGAACACGGCTTTTTGTAGCGAAAGCTAACTTTTATTTGACGCTGCGCTAAGACTTGAAACAGTGATTTAGGTTAAGTTTGCATAAATTTAAAAAACCACTAAGATAATTTATTTTTCGTTATGTGATGTAAATATAAATTTTTAGCTAAGTTAATTTAATGACTGCGTATGTGTGAGAGATATGTTTCGCAAAACCGCTCATCAGCGCTATTTTTTCAAACGTTTTCCAGAATCTATTTTCATTTGTTTTATTGTTAAAGAAATATTGCTTTATTTTGTATACAACTTTAATCCAGTTTACTGTTCTAAAACTGCTAAATTTAGAGTTAGCTATTATAATGGACTGTTCTTGAATTTTATGTTTGTTTTTTGCACAAGATAAAACGTTTTCAATAAAAATAATGTTCCGTTAATTTGCAGGACAATTAAATCATGAATATTAATAATAATATTTAATAGGTAAATGTTTGTATCCTACGGCTTGTGCCGCCTCTCAATTTGTGAGTGTATATGAAAGTCAAATAAACTACATAGTTTATCATAATATTGTCTTTTCTTTACCTTTGCAACCATTCTGACTCACCCTGTACATACATTGTATGGAACAAACAAAGAATATCATTTATTAGTGATTTTGCTTCAACCCCAAGAGGAACTTAAGCAACACAAGGTATGTATTGTATGTACGTATTTTTCACACAAATATTTAATCAAAAATTTAAAGTACGAAAATTTAATATAGTTATTTAGGTGAGTTTATAGTACCAAGTTAAACCGAGGCAGGTGTAAGCCATCGTGAACACTGTGATATTGTTATTTGTTATCATCAGCTGCAGTCGTGAGCATAAATGTGTCGGAAGCAAGATTTTTCATTTTACTCGTGTGTACAGGGATTTTCAATCATCCACTTTCTCTCTAGAGCGGCAAACTGAAAGCTCGAATGCTTGAATGATAAGCAGTGAGGGGAGAACGTTGAATGTCAATAATATTCCTGAATTTGAAATTGTTTGTTTTAAGGAATCGAAATTTAAAGGAAAAAACTACCAACTGAAAATGTGGCGAGCTTGTTTACGCTCATCTAACTTGAGTTGAAATTAATTTAAACAAAATCGCTAAAGTATAATAAAAACTATCAACTATTATTAATTTAAGGAATAATCAATCAGTGAATATGATATGATAAGTTTTGCGTTGATATTCAAGAAAATCTAATTATTAAAATTTTTCTAAAGTGAGATAACATCAAGTGATCAAATAGTTCCGTCTTTGTCTTAAACTTCAGTTTTTTTTTTATTTTTTTTAAACTTCATTTATAGCCAAGTGGTTCTAAAACGTACAATGAGCATCCGTAAAGCGACTCAAAGGTAAGTGAAAAACGAAATTTCATTTTATTTTGATTATTTACTTACTTAAATTTAAATAATTTTCCTATTGCTGTAAAATTGCAAATTTCACTAATGTAAAGATTTCAATGTATGACATTTATGTAATAGTCGTACGTAACATTTCACATGAGCAAATTTTCAACGTTTGGTTTGGTTCAAATCTACGTATTACGTACGAATTATTATTACAGAATTCGCAGATCTCTGATAACATATAATAAAGTATAATATATTCAGGGTGTATATTAAACCTGAAAAGCCTGCAAAACCTGGAAATATCAGGAAATTTTTTAATTCCCTGATTTATCAGGGAATTTTGTAAATATATTGAAAAATGTAATATTTACACATAATGTATAGAAAATTTTAAATAATGAAAACAAATCTTGAAAAAATAATTTGAAATTTATATCCTTTTTAAATTTTCTACACCGATTTAAATTTTTAATTTATGGCTAATTTTTTATAGTCTGTTGCTGTCGAAATCAGTTATTGTTAAAATCACAATTTGGTATACACTTTATATCGATAGTGAACGGTTCAGTTAACGTGCATACTAATTCAGCAAGAATCTCGGCTAAAATTTAAGTAAGAACTATTGTTTAAAACTTTATTATTAGTAGCATACAGGTCAATGATACACAGCGCTTTAACAGTTTCGTTAGCTAAAATTAATTATAACCAGCAGAAACCGTGGGCTATGCCCCGCACTTTCCTAAAATAGTAAATAAACTGTGTGTAAAGTGTAGCGAACCTAGTTGTATGAATTTTATATAAACATTGCTTTAATTTTGTATAAATCGATTTTGACAAATTTGTTCGCCAAAATCAGGTAGGGAGGGGAAAAATTAATCTCCCTAAATATAGCTGCACCTAAAAATTAAGTTCTGAATCTTATTCTACTATTACTCGTAACCACTTTAGCTTAAACAGAAGTTTTTTTATCGTCTTCCGTTTATTAAAGAGAAGAGCATGAATTCATGTTTTTCAAAAATTCATAGTAAGCGTCACAGAGAAATTAGTGGATTGGGACACGATCCAAATAGTTGCCCTTCCCTAGCTCTATAAGTTTAGAAAGTTTAAAAATAATCGTGTAGCCAGTTTTTCGGCAATAGTTTTTTGGCAGTGTCCAAATCTTTGAAAATATTTTCACTTCACAGTTTTCACTTGTAAAGAAACTTCTTTTATCTAGTACAATTTTGTTCCTCTAGGGCTATTCTAATACCAAAATTAACCCTGATCTGTCAGCTCGCTTTTGAGTAAATAGGCGTTAAAGCCGAACATTTACTGCCGCCATTTTAAAGCTAGAGTGCTCTTTATATTTTCATACTGGAAGTATGGGAAAGTAGAAAAGCGTACGGATTCATCTAGTTTATCATGCATTGCGAGCTAGTAATGTATAGTTGTATATGCAGCAGTTTTTTTACAAAAAGTTTATATTGTGACTACTCCCAATATGAAACCAATAAAATACCTAACGTATATTTGGTTACTTTGTAAAATATCTATGAGCTATTCCCCGGCAGGGTTTTGATATTAAAAGTACCATAATTTCGCAGCCTTAGGAATAACAATTGTAACACTGTTCTATGTGCAAACGTATTATTGTATTAATTGTGTCTTATTAAAAGAAATTGTTTAAAATAGCAAAACCCGTGCAAGACACCTTCCCTCCCGCTTTTTTGGTTCCGAATGGTTCTTTCTCTGAGTCGTTCTCAGCATCGAGAACGGCACCCGGAAAGAACATACCGTAGTAAAAATCGAAAACAAAACCGAAGAACAGCCCCGGAAAAGAAACGGAAAACAAGGTCCGGAAAACAGCTTCGTAAAAAATAACCTCGTAAAATCAGCAGAATAATATCCTTCGAAAACAAATCCTATTAGAGACCCAGAAAATTATTTAAAAAGGAAGCGGGGAAAAATTGATTTAAATATCACATTACTTCAGTTCCAGGGGATTGCTTTAACACCGGTTCTTTAAATGTTTTTCTAACCAATAAATACGCAGAACGAAAATTCTATTAGACTTATGCATGTACTTCCAAGATCGAGCTTATTCCCAGAAATCTATCAGAAAAAAAACACGTATCGTTTTAAGGGATAGCTCTTTTTCAATTAGTAACAATCCACCAGCAGGTATTTATGAACAATAAGATCATCCTTAATAATTGAGGTTTAGTTGCAAGTAATTGGTAAGGGGTGTATGAAACCCTACGTTCCAACAATAAAGAATACGTTTCTATAGTGTTTATGTATTCATAGTGTAAACTAACGCCACGTGTAAGAACGACTTTGCCGAAGCTGTTCGCTGAGCTATAATGGGATTATTTTGTTAAACTTGCTTCACGTGGGCTTCGTCTTTAACAACAGGCCGATAAACACAATTTATTGCCCAAATACAGCCCATAAACTGTGTCGAGATGTAAAATACATTGGACAAACAAAAGCGTGCTTACCCAAAAAGGGATCTCTGCTTCTTATTTGCAAGTAAAAATTAACTGTCGGAATGTATACACAATTATAACACTTACACACAGCTTCAAAAGATACATTTTTATAGTCCAAATATTAGACACTGGCCGCGTTTAATGATTAGATTATTAAACAAATTGCATATAGTAATGTTTATGATACTAGACTTGATAATACATTAATTAAAGGAAAAGATTATAAATTAGCCATTCAAAAACTGTACCCAAATACTTCATCCGATACAATTAAATACGCTTCGATTTCATGTCTTGGCGACATCTGAAAAAAATGCTAAAATTATAAATAAAACAAATGAATATAAAGTAATTTTTAAAACAACCAAAAACATTTTACACTTTGTTTAATACAAAAGATAAACAGGTGATTTGCTAAAATCAGGTGTTTACAAATTAAATTGTTTAAATTGTAATTCGGTTTATATAGGCCAGACAATTAAAAAATTTGATATTAGTTACAAAGAACACGTACGTTGTTACAAATACAAACACTCACATAAATTCAATTACGCTAAAAACTTATTAGAACACAATCATTCAATGACGTCGAATAACACTATAATATTTTTACATTTTTTTAATGATAGACGTAAGTTAGATATACTGGAAGCATTTGAAATTCACAAACATTTAAAAACTGTACCTTTAAGAATGAACAAATTGATCTCTTATTACGATTGGACGTTTTTGAATGAGATATCAATTCTTCTACAGACAGATAACTAAGATCATGTCACCAAGTTCTATTGTTCCTGTAGCAGCAGAACTGTATTTTTTTTAATCTTCGTACCTTTGACAATGGCATTTAAACATCTCGAAATGCGGATAAGGTGGCAAGATTGCCTCTGAAAATGACATGTCAACATGACGAAATACGTATAAGGCTAAAATAAAAAACCCGTTCAAGAATTAAAATAAAGTAATTTATTCATAAATTATTTAAAACAATTCTAGTGCAAACCTTTGATATGATAACAGACAATAAAATAAGATGCAATGAAATAAATAATGCAGACTTGCTTAACATGATCAATTTTTCAGTATGAGCTTCAATTAAAATATACGTATAAATTGTTATTCGAAAAATGTAGTGCAGATTATTAATAACATAATAATAACAATATTTTTTCTTATACTTTAGAAACTTGTACCTTTTACTGTATTCAGAATTGTTTTTGTACACCGTATAAACTCTGCAGTGGTGGCAATTGTAACTGCACGCACGTTGATTACTTCGCAAAGGGAAAAGGCGAACGCCATACAAATATATCCTATATTTTATAACGATACCAAATTTGATTCCAAACTGTAAAGCCGTTTTTGAGTAATAAGCTTTTATAAGCCAAAATTTTCAAACAATCGTAGCGGTAAGTTAGAAAGTGTAGAAAAAATCGTTGGTTTTGCCTCAATGTCTTCTATCTGATTATGTTTTTAGATTAAAATTTGTCTTCTTGCTACAAAAAATGTCTAACTCCTGCTACCAGTTTTTTATGTTCTAAAAGCTTATTTACTAGAAAAATTGTTGATAAACCTCTGTATTCTAAAGCATTTCGAAATTATTTCATCCGTTAAAAAGTTACGGGCGCACAGTTTTGCACACCCACCCACGCACAGTCATTTTTTTTAAATGACTTGTTGTCAGTTCCTGAATGTCCGAAACAAATTTCAGATTCAAATTTGAAAATCGAAAATGCTCATGAAATGAATATTTCATTATACTGAGTGTACAGGGAACAAATGTATATTGAACAATATAACTTGATGACTTGATCTTGTTTATCTATGTATGGAGATGACTTGATTGAATGGGGAAATTGATCTCTTAAATTCACCATTATTGGACGAGTTGGAATAAGAAATCAAGCCATCTGCAGACATAGATGACCAAGATTTCTTTGCTTCTATAGCAGCACCAACTGTTTACTTTTAATTTAAAAATACGTATAAGGCTAAAATAAAAATGTGTTAAAGATAACAATTGCTTTATTCACAATACATTAATATGAACTTCTACGAAGTAACGCTAGAACGAAATAATAAAATAAGATTTGATAATTTTTCACAAGAGACAGATAGAAACTTCAAAGTGATTAATTTTAATTTACCTTTATAGTTCCCATCGAAATATTTTTTTATTCTATAAAAGTATAATTGTAAAATTAGCAAATAAACACACAGACATGATCAATAAATCTGTAATACGACACTGTCAACGATTTGTAAAGTGAGCGCTAAGTTCTATCCCTAAACTAGCGGAACTCGTGTTTCTGTTTTTGTTTTTTTTAATAAACTAATTAAGTATAGATATTGTAGCAGACCGCGGATCGAAGTCCTAGTTTTATTAATTATTTAGCGATTAGTGTAACTCTTTCTATATTGCAATGATATGCGTGTGCATGTACTTACTAGAAAACAATTCCCTAAATGCCCGCAATTCACGCAATTCTAAATTATATTTTCTATGAGACTCTTTATTAACTTTCTCAAGGTCGTTATTTAGCTTGTAAGACAAGTTATTAATAAATAAATTTGAGATAGAATAAACACAAAACAATATCAACGTTACAAAAAAAAGGTTTTATTTAATAAATCAATTTTCTAATGAAATTTGCGGAAAATAAAATGATTTTACTAAATACTATCGTCCTTTTAAAAGAGAACACTTATCTTAACGTCTCCTTATTGGGATATCCTTCACTCGAGCAAACGATGAATGCCCAACTTCTACTTCACTAGTTTGCAGGTTCCTCAAGTAACCACAAACACTCGCCTTTAGTCTGAATCTTTCTCTGGTCTGTTTTATATTATTTTAAACTTGGTTTTACCATCATCACAACTGGAAAAACTTTCTGGATCGCTTTATACTTGTTATTCTTCTGGACTTTTCACAATTCGTTGATAATTAGTTGTATTATCGTCTTCTATATTCACAATCACTTTTACATTACTTTTAAACTCGTTTTTCCTCTTTATTCATCCAGAGGATATCAAAATCTCTGTCTTTGTTTACAAATACGACTCGTAAGTAACTAAACAAAGTTTCCATTCTTTTGTCTTCCTTCTTGTTTCCCATTTTTTTGAACAAACAAATAAATCTCGTGACAATGAGTATTCTTTTATACGTTTGTGACATTGACACTGACATCCATAATGACATTAATCGATGCACAAAACAGGTAAGTCTAAAACTTCTTATAAATTAAACCTTTTGAACAATTCTGAACTAAATTATAATTAAAACTAACATAAATAAAAATCGTATCAATCTGATTGTATTTCTCTTTTCTTTCAGTAAAAACAAACCTCACAAATATGAAAAATACAAATTATTAGAATTTATAACAAGAAATTACAGCAATAATACGCAACCCTGAGTTTAAAAGTTAGAATATCAAAACCTTACAGCCTTCACAAACCTCCAATCTCAAATTGAATTGTAGCAAGCATTCCAAAAATTGCCTTCCAGAAACTACAATACCGCAGTAAAAACATACACCTCCAAATATCATAGCAATATAGTAAATCCAGATCTCTTCGACTTGTCTCAACTTCAAAGGAATACGGCTACAACTGAGAATATGCAACCCAAAAGGCGGGCGATGGGTGTTATTTCTACAACAGTTACCAAAAACTGAGCGGCGTACTTTCTCTGGACTTTCCAATACGTTTTGGTTATCACATTTTTAAAAGTATTTTAACATTAACATTTCACGCCGCAACATCGACTGCCATATCATCTCACCATTCTTATTACTGGACCGAGAGCATAGCTGCATAACAGTCACATTACAAGAACATACTACATGAGACTGAAGCTTACACATAAAAATATCAGTATGAACTGATGAAAAAGTGTTTTGGAATAAAATTCATTGGAATTAAAGAAAATTGAAAATGACAGGACAAATTCGTCTGCCAGAAGTTGGGCGGGAGCGAAAAATTAAACCCTTTAGTTTTGCCACACTTGACAACTGAGTAACTTATGCTACTATTACTCGAGCAGTTTAGCTTAAACAAAATGTTTTGTTGTCCCCCACTTATTAAACAAAGGGGCATACATTTTCAATTTTTTTAAATTTATAGAACACATTACAAAGAAATTAGCAAACTGAAAGACAAACCAAATTGTTACCTATCTCTATGAGCCCGCAAAATTTAAAAGAAATCGTGTAGCCAATTGTAGAGCAATATTTTTTTTTTTAATTTTTATGTATATTTACATATTATATTACCAAATCGTATCCTTATCTGTCTCCTCGTTTTTTTTAACTGATTTGTTCTGTAAATTTTTGAAATACTTCTACATTTTTAGGCTCATCAAAATCGGACTATCCCTTCGGGAGTTATGAGGCTTCACACACAAACACATACCATACACATTTTTATTTACCATATTTTGGGTTTCTGGGGGTCCATAACTTTACTTTTGCATGAAATCAGTATAGGAAAGTAAAAAAGCGTAGAGCATAGAGTTCAACTAGTTTTGCGTAAATGCCTGGTAGACGCGGCAGTTTATTAACTTCTCAATGTTTTTTATTAATTCTTAGCCTATTTTGAATGATAAGCACAAATCTTTAAACAGAATCAACACAGTTATTGTCATCTCATAGCTGCAAATAAATCTGAGATGGCCATATTTATTTTAGAAGTTTATGAGATCGCTTCTAATTTTAATTGGTAATGCAGTTGCCCGAGATACTTTTATTTCTTACCTCTAAAACAATTTTTCAATTTAAATATGCTCAATTCACTAAAGTTTATTTGAATAAATTGAGGACAATTTACTGTCTTTTATTTTCGATCCACCAGAATTAAAGTAAGCCATCAATAGCTAAATTATACCAACAGTGGAAACTGCAACATAAGCATTCGCGCAAAACAATAAACTGAGCGAAGATGTAAGGGCCCGTCATCGTGTTATGGTGAGACAGTTAGGGATTTACTATATATATATTAGAAATGAGCTTAAAAATAAACTAAGGATAGTATAGTTATTTGAAAAATTAAAAGCTGGTGATTTGTCTAAAGTGGGCAGTTCTGCATATTCCATTTTACTGCAAGTAGCTCCCTTTAATAGACTTTGCTGAATTTGCAACAATGCAGAAATTTTAAAGATATTTGTGATGGCAATCACGGCTATTCGTTATCTAAGACGAGTAATTATAATAGCTATAATTATCTTGATCGATTTAGTGTAAATGTAAACATTGTTCCTTTTAAGCACTTTAACATGACTATAGATTTCCAAGGAGGACGGCGTTTATTTTGTTACATTATTTATTTATTTATTTATTTTCGGTGAAAGCAAAAGTAGGTTAAATGCAGTAAAAACTTAAAATAACAAAGCATCTTTATTTGAAAGTACTTTGTCTATGAGCCACTTTTTTAAGAGCAGTTTTCCATCTTGGCCTGAATAAAGTCATTTAAATTTATTTAAAATACAAAATAAAAAGGGTTAATAAATAAGACCCGCTTTTAATGAAAGCCTTTTTCTCCGCGTTTTATAAAGACTAATTACAGACAAGATAATTGAAACTTAGTACACAAGAATTGTAGCCACTTTCTCTCACGTAAATGAACCAAATTTAGCATTGATTTAGCGGACGCAATTAAAAAATGGTGTGACTAAAATTGTAATTAAATTTAAAGGAACCACAATAAGAAAGTACAAGCAATGAAATATTAATAATAAACGAACGTTATTGTTAAGTTTTTGTGTGTAACAAATTTACCATAATAGATTTCCTGATAATTAAAATTATTTTTTTGCTGCTGCAGGCCCAACTTTCTCAAATATAATCGAATTTAAAAACCTTTTTTTGGAAGTATTTCATTAAAATCGTAAAATGACGTAAAAAACAACACTGGTGTAATAACTAACCACAGACAGAAATGACGATTAAGTCCCAATATAATACCGCTCCGCGAAAATATTCGCGACTGCTATACATGTATGTATTTTCTATAATCGAACCCCAAATAGATATATACGTTAGGTGAGGATCAAATAGCAAGTCGCTCTGTGAAGTCCTCAGAAGAAATTGAGGGCGTCAGGAACAGGACGCGTTTGGTCCACTGCCCGGGGTTAAAAATCCTCCTGATGAAAAATAAACAGGGCTTTCGTTTTCCCTGGCAAAGCAGATTTCCGCGTCGACTTCCAATAGCCTTTTAAGAAGAAAAAGAAGGCCTCTTATACCAATAATTGGTTGTAATTAAAAAATACGAGCAGAATTTATATTGCGGGAAAATTACCGAATTTAACAAAAAATTGAACGTTTTGGGTTTGTGTAACCAGAATGACACTTTTAAAGTACGTGATTAATAATTCAAATAAAACCTTGATAATACATAAAATAAGTGAAAGAAGGGAGTTTCAAGGGCAATAAGTTAAAAACGTTTGTTTGGTGTCGAAATAGGAATTTTAATATTTAGCATCGGCAAATCAATTCTGAAAGAGATGACATTTCAAAATTGTTAAATTGATGTTGAGTCAAGTGTCAAAGATCAACTTGGCAACGCTTGATGAAATACAGAAAATAATAGCTTCGTGAAAATAGGTTAAATTAAAAGAAATTTTGAAAATTAAAGATTAAAATCACAAGAGATAAACATTAAGATTGTGTTAGTTAATTATACTGAACACTACCGGTGGTCTACCGGTACGCATATTTGCCTTCAAACCGGATGGCTCGGGTTCGCATCCCGAAGCTGCATTGTATGGATGCATCACTGTACTATCTCTCTGAAGAGTCATCGCGTAATGGATGTTCGCATGTTAAAAATTCCTACTCCGTAGAAAGGGCTTGGTTTAAATTCCGAATATAGTGGTGTATCATTTAGAGTCGGTGATTAGTCTGAGTAGCAGAAAGAGACCAACAATAAATAAATATAAATAAAACAAGTAAAGATATTTCGAAGGCTGTAATTATTAAAATATCACGAGGTTTACTTTGTTGTATACCACATATTTTTTTTAACATACATGTATTTATTTATATCTTATAAATGATATACCAAAATAAAAGGCAAATAATAGGCTATATGTTCAAAAAAGAATCCACGTCGGTAGGTCTTTTAATTATTAACCTAGAGCTTTGAAAGTGCTATCCTTTATTATTTCTTCGGACTGCGTAAACGCGTGCACCCCACTTCGCGACTATATGGGTACGGATTGATGCTAGAAGGTTGAACAGTTGGTAGCAGAGAAAGCTGGTCCGATCTGTGTATCCGCTACACTACGTTATAGCTATTTTCGTTATGGTACCTTATCCCACGATCGCATGTTGCACCAGCCGGCAAAGACGTTTCACTTCAAAAATTTGATTATATTATCACATAATAAACCTTTCTATTAGGTGCAGTACGGCGCAGCTGACTATGTTGGTGACTATGATGTCCCATTATGCCGTACGCCCGCTCGAGTGGTAGGAGTAGTACGATCTTATAGTCACTTTCGGCGCGTAAAACGGTAATAGAAAAATACTTAGAAAATAAGATACGTAACGTAGTCTAGGAACGTGCAAGCGGAGACTGTTCATTTTTCCCTATGACCGACCTCCTTTATAAATTTTGGTGATTGGAATTTATCGTTTTGTAATCATCAGAGTGCGGATTTATAATCATTTATTGTTTGATTTGAAAATAAGCTTGATAAATCAGAAAAAAAACATGAAATATCACATAATAAGCAAAATAAAAAAAAACAAAATTTTTATTTGTTTTTCATAAGAATAAGGTATTGTTACAAATATTTCAATACAAAATAAAAACTAGAAAATGGAATTAAAAACAAATAAAAATATACTTTGATATAAATTTCCTTGCCATTCAAACCAAACCCATGTTTTTATTAAAAAATTAACTAAAGCATATTATGGGGAAACGACAGAATTTTTTTTAACCAGCTTTTGAAAACATAAAATATTACAAAGGCGTAACTTACGGTTTTCATACAGCTTCTGCAAATATTTTGTTTTTTTCAATAACCAATTCGGGAAAATCTTTACGCCAAGTTGCTGATACGGATTTATCCTTCACTTTAGACATTTTATAATTTCAAATTAAAATTATTCACAAAACATCACAACACAATGGTATGTTCCGAATTACTGGCGTTAACACAAGACAAAACAATGTTTTTTGCCTTTTTGTTGCCTTGTCGTTTAAACCGAAAAATTGTAAATTATATAATGTTCTAAAATTAGGTTTTTTAAACTAAAAATTACAAACGTTAAATTCATCATAAAAATAGCACCAACTAGCTGTATAAAAGCTAAAATAAGCGCATACAAGCGGTTTAAGGAGCAAAATGAGCAAAATAAGCAAAATAGAGTAAATAAGCAAAAGACAAGTGATGTCAAATAATTACATTTTTTATGAATCGTAGAGATACAAAAGGATTTTCATTTGCTTACAGTAGTAATGCATAAGCAAAATGCTTGAAATCCACGCTCTAGTAATCATTGAATAACTTATTTAAATTTTTAAAAATACAGAATGTAAAAATGTTTTAAGCATGAGAAAGTCCAGGCGATGTGCTTAGACAAGTGTAAAAGTAAACCATCTATTGTGGTACGCTAATGTGGGCTGCTTGGTTCATTTTCCAGAACTGGTATAGCTTGTCGCGGGTTTGTGCTTGTACGTTGCTCCAAATTTTGGGGAAAAAGAACGCCTAATATCACACATTAGGTAAGTTTCTTTTTATTGGTAGTCTTGGCAATGTAATAGAAACAACATATTAAATTACATTAAATTCTAGAATACGATTTGTTTTAAAATTCGAGTGAAAATGTTAGAAAAACTTCAAAATAAATAATAGTCAATTTGACAATCCAGTACGGAAACCGACAAATTAATATTTATTGAAACCTATATAAATATTGACAAGGTAAAATTAAATAGGGATAATTACAAGCTAAAACACAAATTTAAAAATGCAAAATCAAAACGATAAATGTCTGTAAACTTGAAATTCCTTTAACCGTAGGCTATTTTTTCCAGAATTTTAATGTATTAAGTTTGTAATTTTTTACACATGCAGACATACGAAGCTACTATCAAACACCATGCAAAAAATCTCCAATAATGCTGTTGAAGCTCAGCTTTGCATTCTGTTTTAATATCCTAATGGAAACCACCGAAAGCTGTGCTTAGCGATGCATAAATGCCCCTCAAAGTTCTTTTTACCATTTAAAAACTTGATATTTAGTCTGATTTTTATTCGTATGTACAAATATCCAAAAAATGTAATTAAATTTAATGTTCTATTTATTCAACCAACTTATTTTAAATTATTTTTGTTAAGACCATAGATATATTATATTTTATATGGGAATTATTTTCCGATTAAAGTAATTTATGCTTAATGCACGTTTTTTCCATTAGAAATTACGTAATTTTCTAAAAGTTATACCACAGCGTTCTGATTCTTTGCAACAACAAATTAGATCGTGAATAACTAATTTTCTGTATTAAAAAATAAAATTGTGCATTTCCTGAACGTTTCAAGTTATAAAATTCAATCCATTAATTTTCAATTTCATAAGCATCGCATTTAAATTACTTTACGAGTGCAGTAATTTGCATTATTCGAATAACAGGCAATTAATAGCCGCAATAGTAATTATTTAACTACTAGGTACGATTAAACAGCGACATAATCTGGACTTAATTAGCGGCAACTGCTTGTCTTAATGCACGTTTTGAAAAACTTAATCATAATTTAGAACTTCCGCACAAAACAAAAACTTCCAACTTTAGATTGTATCTAATAATTAAAACTAAAACCGTTAAAACGTTCTAATTACACTAATTTATTATCAATGCTGAATCTTAATTACTCCAGTCATTTACGTTTCTATTTCATAAGTCGGCGCTACGCAGCAGCAGCAACGTCGTTAATGGGGGAAGATCTTGCAGGAGTTTAGGAAAAAGCTTTTTTTCCCGAAGTGTTTCTGATGTCGGTGTTCAGGCGCTTTCTTGCGCGAGCCGGATGCGGCTGTATATGCATGCATTCCAATAAGATTGTCTGATTGAGTCTCTCAAGATGGCGCTGAGTGCAATGAATAAAACATCAAGAGCTCGTAGGGAAATATTGAAAATTGAAAAGAGTCTCCCAGGAGCCGCGATAGACTCAATCGAAGTCGTTATGTAAAGATCCCATATACGGAATACTGATACCATCGATATGTAGGATCTTATACCGGAAGTAGTACCGAGTCACGAGCGCATCGCCAAACAAACTCACCTTTACACGTTATTTATTGTAAGCAGATAAAAAATCAGCCGAAATTGACGAAATTGAAGAGAAAAAGAGGTACAGAACTGGGGGAAGTAAAATTTATTTACAATGAAAAATTCATCAGAATATTTAACATTGGTTAAGATCCTTAAGACAAATTATTAAAATTAAGATAAACAACTTGTGAAAATTAATTTAGAGAGATCAAAAAATATTGATGTAATGGTTGCGAACTACAAAATTTGTAAAGCTTTGTTTTCTTTCACACTATGTTATATTGTTGCAAAAATTTCGAGGAAATTTGAGTAAATTTATTTCTTTTCTACAATTATGGAAAATTGCAGTCAGTAAAACAAACATGTTCAATATGTTCAACTTATTTGGAAATCACACGGAAGTAACGAAGTTAAATTGTGTAAAGAATGCGTCACATTCTCCTTTGATACTGAAAAGATTATCTGATACAGATAACTTCGTAGATAAAAATTACAAGGGGTTTGATCTGGGTATGTCGATGGCCAAGCCGCGTCTATGCCATGTAGTCTAAGAATCGGTTAAAAGTTATTCCACTGTTAAATGTTTTGTGTTGAGAGCGAACTTGGTGTAGTGCTTGAAACATTGAACTTCTCTACAAATTCCCTCGGTTCGATTCCGGGCGACACCCAACTCAGCTCATCCGCTCGCTTCCCCATTACAAGACAATTTGTAACTAGAGAGACACAATGCAGTATACTTTCCGTGGTTCGGAGCCCACGTTAAAGACGTAATATTCATTAACATATGCACAGGAGCGGAAGTAACCAATTTGCGGTACAAAGTATGGTACCTTAAGAGGAGAAAGATATCTTTTGTACAATAATTTTGATAAGATTTCTGCTGTTGCAACTGTTCTATGTTGACTTCAAATCCAGTTAGAACAATACAAACTGCTGACTGCGAAACTCCACCTGGAAAAGAAAATCCTATTTTTAAAGTATAGCTGCGTACAGAAAAATGACAAAGCAAACTGTAAATTTCGGTGACCACACCGTACATCTCTCAATATCCATTAGAAATAATTCTGTAGTCAAATGTATCCTGCAAAACGTTTTTTAGGATTTTCCCTGTATGAGGCGTCTTGGAACTAATTCTTGACCTTAAATCCGTTTCGAAACGATATAAATTGCTTTTTTTGAAAAAGATAAGCCGCAAAATTATGTAATTATGGACAGCCTCATCGATAAAAACCAAAGAAGTAATAGAGGTTAGGAAGGAGCTTATGCACATTGGCCAGTAAACCTTAAAGGTGTCTGAACATGGCTGCCAAACTGTGACGTAGAGCAAGTGTCACCAGTGGCGGCGTCAGAAAATTATATTTAGGGCATATCGAACAAATTATAATGCTATATGCTGTTTTAGTTGCCAATTTATTATAGAAGGAAACAAAATACAAGTATTTTATTGCCCATTAAACAAAATTAAATGGGTTAGACGACTTCTTACACTATCCTTAACAGATAAATTCCTACCAATATAAAACAATCGAAATATTGACTTCTCCGCCACTGTCTTAACTTCAAACGTCAAATTGAAATTTATTATTTACATTTGGTAAAATACTTACCTATGGAAAGTTATTCCTTTCTGCTTGTTAATTTATGTACTCGAGCAACCACAGCAAATACAACTAACCATATTTAGTAACAAAATTTGTAAACATACACAACCACCACCGGCACAAATGAATCACCAAAAGTGTCTGGATATGGCGGCGATGACGTCACATCCGTCACAGTGCTTTAAGTGCAACTAACTTGAAACCCTCCTTCCTAACCTCTATTACTTCTTTGATAAAAACAATAAAGATTTAAATCTGAGGATATTGGTGGCCACACAGATCTGTATATCGGTTGCAAATTAAACTACAGTCAAATATTTAACGCAGACAAGTTAATATGATGTCCGTTATATGTGATCTAACATCACCCTATTGCAACTCTTCTATGCTGACCACAAATTCAGTTACAAATGACACAAATTGCTACGTAATAAGTTTACATGTCAATAACAGTGTTTCAGGTAGCTTTCTACATGAAACTTACAAAGATTTAAATCTCAGAACACTGATGGCCAAACCACTTCTCTGTCATACCGGTTGAATATCTAAGCCATACTTTGTTGATTTCAAACCTAATTAAATATTGCTCTATAATCAGTCGCTTGTAATTTGAATTTTATAAGTTATTTTGGGACTATTTTAACTCTCTCAATCGTAGTCTAAAATTCGACCTGGTTATGTCAGACCACGAATTGTTTGTTTCTATAAATTTGTTATTTCAATGCGAGCGTCAAGTTATTATTAATTTTTAACATTTATGCTTTCTGCATGATTGTTTAAGTTGGTAATTGTTTATTGGTCAATATTTATTTGTCCGATTATTAGTTTGAGTTGCATTTATCTTACGGATTTTCCAATTTTTAAGTGATATTGTATAATATTCAGTAACACGTTTTGCTAAGGAAATAATGAAAGCGCACGTGTTTCCACACCCAATTTTTTATCAACAAATTGCGCTGACTGGCTCATTAAAAAACTTCTCATTATGATTGTTCATATTTTAAACGTTTCAAAATTAGGTCAGCGTACAACTTTTATGTTCTGAATTTAAACTGATGTCGAATTGGCCTCACCGAGTAACATATTGTAATGATTTAAAGGTTTCTGTTTAAAAATATGAGCTCCGTACGTTCCCAAAAAAGCTTCGTTAAACAGTGATAGCGACTTCTTTGTCGTTTGATTATTGCCAACATTCAAAGTTTGTTGCGATGCGATACGTTTGAATAAAAAATAGTGCGCGTTCGTATCGTTACCGAGTAATGGAAGTGTTCGTGCCTTCACACCTAACCTGTAGTCAACGAATTGCGTTGACCGGCTCATTGACAACGTTCTCAGAAATCATGTTTGAATTTTACATTATTCAAAATTTGCTTCTTTGTTCTGAATCTAACCGATGTCGAATTGGCCTCACCAAATAACACATTGTAATGGTTTTAAGGTTGGAGTTTCAGTCAGTACCGGAACTAGGGTGGAATGAGCGGGGCTTCCGGCCCCGTAAAAAACTCAATTTTAATGCAGAAGTTTTTATAAAGGCGATAATTCTATTTTGTTAAAAAATAAAAGCTCCGTACATTTCATGATTTTTACAGAAAAGCTCCGTTGCACGAAGATACCGTCTTTTTTGTCGCTTAATTGTCGCTAAAAATTAAAACTTGTTGGGATGTAGCACGTTTGAATGGAAGAAAAGCTGCGCGTTTATACCGTTACCAAGTACATGATGTTTTATTACTTTCAAAATGTACCATCTATCTTTCCCAGTTTGCCGTGCTCGTTTTGTGATTGTTTTTGTAAATCTTTGTATCTGCCATGCAATTTCTTGCAATTATTAAATATGTCATTGTACATATATAAACGTGTCACTGATTAAATATGCTTAGTTACGTTGTAGGGCGCTATTTTCTACCCCGGCAGCAACATTACCTAGTTTCGACACTGGTTCCAGCTTCTCTGTTCTTAAGCTACGTGTTAAGGTGATGATGTCAAGTTTCGTCAGATGTTTGCCGTTGTTTTGGTTGTAAAAGAGAAAATAGTTTTCAGAGAGAAACATTCTTTATCTAACAGATCCAATTACAGCCAACCTCTTTAGTTTAACGTGGGCACCTAGCGTAAGCCTTATCCGCGACGTTCCTCTTCGGGCCGGATTGAGTTACGCTAGCAACGGTTCAACGAGAACAAGCTACCAGTTTTGACATCAGACTGCGAGCCCTAAGTCCCCACTGGTCGGGAGAAACTACCTAAATATCTACCGCTTCTGTAGATAAGTACCCGAGCTGAATCGCAGCTCACCCGCCGAACCGTACCAAGACGGCCCTAACCTGCATAGGCTTACTTAACACTGTCTCCAAGAGTCGGAAGCTGCTATTCCCCCGCGGGCTCGGACTTGGTCTCTGTGCTAGCAGTCAAAGTCACTGGTTGGACTTTCCGGAGCAAGCACATGCCGAAGCAGTACTGGCCCTACCAGTTTAGGATAGTAGCAATGGCTCGGACTTGGTCTCCGTGGTAGCAGTCAAAGTCACTGGTTGGACTTTCCGGAGCAAGCACATGCCGAAGCAGTACTGGCCCTACCAGTTTAGGATAGTAGCAATCTTTAGTACAGCAGCGGATGTGCAAATGCACGAATTTCCTGGGTCGACACTTTGATAGTGGGCGTAAGCAGGCAAAGTGAACTTCACCTCTAGAACCTAAGTTCGTAATGCCAGTAACCATTCTACTACTTCCTGGAGCTCACCTTCACTTAACTAACCCGGCTTCCAACCACCCAGTATATCGCCTGGGAAAATTTATAAATTTATAAATCGTAACGTAGCGCCGACGTAGTGACTGGAACGCAGACAAATTTGTAGCGACGGCCAAGAAACAGAAATCTTACAGAGGATACGCCGCCGCTCAGGTGTTAGTTACCTATACTAGGGGCTAGCAACACCTCCCCCCGTGAAATCACTCACCCAGTTCTCTATGGTCCCAATTAAGGTAAACCTCGAACCTCTACGAAGAGAGGTGAACGTACCAAGTTGGAATCGTCGGAGTGACTGTTACAACACCGGTCCCGCAGAAGGTGTCTTTGTCTTTCGCCTAAGTGAAGGTCCTTGGCTGTCCCGCACGACTTTATCTAACAGTCGGGAATCATTGATCACCCCCTTAACCTCTTTTCTTGCAGGTTTGTTTCTCGACGAATCTCGACTACAACAGAAGGACTTCTTCCACATGCCTAGCTTAGCTCCTAGAGGATCAGGTGCTTAAGGCATTTTTCTGCTGGTTTGCGCCTCAAGGAAGATTATCTTTAGCAGGAGTAGTCTTTTCCGTTACCTAGCTCAGTGCCTCCACAAATCTCGACTGCTTACGGGCTCTCCCTGCTGGTTTGCGCTTCGAGAAATCTCAGCTGCAGCGAAAGTCTCCTTCCCCTTTACATTTTCAAAACCTTAACCTTGCAGGTTAATTGAAAGAATTTATTTGTTTGAAAAGCTTAGACGATCCACTTGATTAATCTTAGTATAACCTAAGTTACAATGATCTGCCCCGTGATAAAAAAATATTGTAAGAGTTGCATCAGCAAGGCTAAATAATAAAGTTTTAGCAAAATCAATATGCAAAAAGGGGGTTTCTCTGCAATCTTTACGATATTAGTGATTAGTTCCGCCTTTCCTTTAGGTTTGATGGTTATCAAACCTTCAGGCCCCCATTCAGAACGTGATGCTTTGATAAAAACACACCCCCCGCGCCCCTAAGTTCACGATAACATATTAATAATAATTGCTAGTAATTTACGCACACTGCTTACCTATTTTGTAATTATTAAATAGAAAAATCGTCCTATATTAATTTTCTGAATTTGCAGGCCCTAGGCACGTGTCTAGTGTGCTTAGACGGTAACACGTCTCTGATAGTTATCAAAGCTGATGCAGTATAATTTAATTTAATTTGCAGTTTTCTAGAACGTTATTAAAATAAGACCATTAAGTATAAAGTTGTTTATATGTGAGAGTTCTAATTCTATTAAAAGTATTACATCACAAAATAAATAAAGAAAATTACCATTTTCTGGTACCTATTGAATATCAAACAGATATTAAAGGTTTGAACGTTTGAAAATATCAAGATTGCGGTAAAAGTGGAAAATTTTGTTTTTAATTAAAACACATTTATCATTTTTTTATCTCTTTAAAGTAGAACCAAGCGTATACAGGATGTATCAAATTGCGGGATCTCACTTATTTGAAGAGATACGACGATGGTTGAATTAGAGAAAAGTTGTGGAATTGTATGCTCATTAATAATCTGAAAAGAAATTGAAACTATCATGCTTAGTTTCTGAAAGAACTGGAAACAACTTTTGCAAAAAATAACTTAACCTGCTGCCGACGCTCAAAACAAAGTTTCCTGTAATTTTCGCGTACCTAATGTATCTAAAGACCAAAGTAAGTAAAAGTAGTGTTATGTTCTACTTCCATCAGTTTATAGCCTACTAGAAATTATTCAAAATAAATTAAATGACGTTGTCTTTCCATGGCACTCCTATGAAATTTTTATTTTCTGTAATAAAATGCTCAAAACGTAAACAAAATGCAAAGTGCAACACATCGTTAAAATCAGAATTAAAAACTTTATTCAAATATAAAAAAATTTAAAATGTCGACCATAAGAAAAAACAAGTTCACAGTCGACAATGAGCAATGGTTACAATTATACCAAATTTAATCAAAAATTTAGATTCAGCATGAGAAATATGTAATATAAATGACAAATGAGTTATAGCCAAAAGCAAAAATCCAAAATTTCAGTTTTTTTTTAGTTTATTCAAAAACTAAACAAGAGAGCTTTAATTTTTTTTAGAATATTAATGAGCATAAAATTTCACAATTTTGCTCTAATTTAACCATCGTCGTATCTCTTCAAATAAGCGGGATCCCCATACTTAACACGCAATTTGATACCTCCTGTATATTTAAATTTCCTCCAAGAATTCGTATTTTTGCAAACATTAAATTAACAATTGAATTGCAACATCGACAAAGTCTACTATATAACCAATGCCAAACGAAATGTTTTGTGCGCAAATCATGAATGTTCATCGATTGCAGTAAATTTTCACCTGTTACCAAACCCAAAAAAAACACTTTGTAAAAAATGTTCAAAACAGCGAAGGGGAATAATTACAGAGAAATTACTAATCACCTCCCACAAAATTACTGTAACACGTGTGTTGAAACCATCTGCTTGACAACAAATACAAATGGACAATTACAGAGAACACCCAGAAGAGCTATAACAGACCACAACAATAGAGAATTATAAAAAATGCCAACTGAAGATGGAAATCGGGAAAAAGTTGGAAAACTTACAAAAGCGTTAATTATTTAAATTTTTGGGCTGTTTTGATTTAAAAGAGAAGTGAAAAAAAACAAATACGATACCCTAGCTTTATTAGATTTTTAAGTAAAAAAGAAAACTCATGAACTTCCACAAAAAGCGCTATTTTTTCCATTGCAGAAACAATAAAACCTTTTTTTTTTAATTTAAGTTTTGCATTACAATAACAAAAATGTTAATTTATACTTTCATATACTTTCAGTATAGGGAAAGTAATGAATTCATGAAAATTTTCGAAATCGTAATTTTGACAGAAATACCTGTTTTGAGCCTCCAGGAATCCAAAAACTTTGTTTCAAAATGTCTGTCTGTGGGTGGGTGGGTGGGTTCGTGGGTGGATATCTAGGTGGGTGTGTGGTACGACATAACCAGAGCGCGGATTTTGTTTATGCACTATTGTTGCAAGCAAATCAAAATTGTATATCCACGATTCATGAAAAATATAATCATTTGACAACACTTTTATTTTGCTTATTTTCTCGTT
Organism: Ctenicera cuprea; assembly: GCA_958336395.1. Classification (NCBI taxonomy): domain Eukaryota; kingdom Metazoa; phylum Arthropoda; class Insecta; order Coleoptera; family Elateridae; genus Ctenicera; species Ctenicera cuprea. The sequence continues at coordinate 12,518,432 of OY284492.1, read as the reverse complement.
TTACTTTTAAAACTGCTTTATAGCACTTATTTTACCTTTTATACAACTAGTTAATGACTTTTTATAAAAATTTTACCGATTGCAATTTTTGGTTTGAAAAATCTTGTTATTACATTAATTAATTTACTAAATTTCGGTTGAACAACTCCGCGAATTATTACCGAATGTTTTTACACCACATTGTAGAAATGCCCTGCACTAGACCAACAAAAATTCCTTACAGAAACATATAGTGCGCTCGGGGATTTACCAAGTTCTGTGTTGTACCGAAAGCCACATACAATAGTCTATCGCGTTTAGATGCAAAAACGTTGCTTTGTCTTGTCGCAGTGTTGCCAATGTGTGAGGAATTCCCCAAAATGCAGGGAATTTAAAACTTTTTTTAGGGAATTCTTGTTAGTGGGCATTTTTTTCCATTTTTTTGTTATTCTGACATACACGTTTATTTAAAATAGTTTTATCGTTAATTATTTTTATATTTGAGTTTGCTTCACAGTAGTTGTACTTTATAAGTAGTGTTATTGGCTTGTAACCATTCTGAAGCTGATTTTCTAAATGACGAATTTGCTCAATGACGTCATTGTTTTCTAGACGAACGCGAGTAGTTGCCACTATATTGTAAATAACAAAATATTTTGCAGAAACTGCATGACAACCATAAGTTACGCCATTGTATTATTTCCTACTTTTAACAACCGAATAAAAATTTTCTATTGTTTTCCCACAATATGTTTAAGTTTAATTTTTAATAAAAACATGGTTTAAACGGCAGGAAAATTTATATCAAAGTATAATTTTATTTCTTATTAATTACATTTTATAGTTTTTATTAGTATTGAAATATTTCCAACAAAACCTGATTCTTATGCAAAACCAATACAAATTTTGGCCTTTTTATTTTGCTAATTTTGCGATTTTTCACGCTTTCTTTTCGATTTAGCAAGCTTATTATAAGCGCTTATTCTCAAATAATAAATGCTTATAAATCAGCGCTCTGGTCATAACAATCGAACGTACGGTCGGATTTTAATGAGCTTGGGAATCTGAGAGTATATCAAAAATTCACCAACTAAATAAACATTAAAAAATCTTAAACCGGAAGCGGAAGTTAGACATGTTTATTTGGTAACACTTTTTTCGTTGATTAAATTTTATAAAATTCATTACGGAATCCGATAGGAATCTTCAAGACAACTCCAGCGCTTTTTTTCCGAACTTTCTAGCTTTATAATGGCGGCCGCACCAAATATTTTTAAAATTTTGATTTTAGCGCCTTATTACACCAAAACAGGTTAATGGATCGCGGTTAAATATTTTATCATAATACCCCTTTAGAGAGACAATGCTACTGCGCACAAAAAATTTTGAAAAAATAAAAGGTATGATGTAAAAATCATTTCCACAAATTCGGAAATTTTCTAAAACATATTGCTTAAAAACTGGCCACACGATTTTCTCTAAATTTTGTAATTTTATAGAGCCAAAAAGGAGCTACAATTACGTTTGTGTCTCAGCACTCAAATTTGCCTCTGACGCCTTCTATGTATTTTTCAATATATTCTTTGAGGCTTTCCCGGTTTCTCGAACTGTCAATATTACAATTTACTTTCGGCTTAGACCGCGTCGTCATTTGGTAACTACAGCCAGCATAATCAGGTAAGGACCGACCTGTAGCTTGTCTGCCTTTACAAGCATTTGCTCTAGAAGTCTGAGCAATATTTGTTCATAGGCCCTGCCTGCCTAAACAGGGCCGTGTGCTTAGCTTATTTGAACCTTAGGGCGGACAAGGATTTGATCTTAATGTATTTTGTGTGCCAGGACAATAATACTTAATCGACAGAGTGAATAAAACACTGTGTTTTATTCACTCTGAAGATGCAAGCTGCAATGTCTTGCGAAACGTTAGTTTGTATGGGTTCACAAACAGCAAACAGGCATAAGCCGATTAAGTATTATTGTCCTGGCAAACAAAATACATTAAAATCAAATCCTTGTCCGCCCCAAGGTTTAAATAATCTAAGCACACGGCCCTGTTTAGGCAGGCAGGGCCTACGAACAAATATTGCTCAGACTTCTAGAGCAAATGCTTGCAAAGGCAGACAAGCTACAGGTCGGTCCTTACCTGATTATGCTGGGTGTAGTGCCCAAATGACGACGCGGTCTAAACCTAAAGTAAATTGTAATATTGACTATTTTTCAATATTTTAGTTTTAAGGCCTCAAAAACGAGTAATCAGATCGAGATGAAATTTGATATTAGAAATGCCCTAAGGTTACACAATGTTACAAGCTACTAGAATTTTTGTAACTACTAAAACTGTGAAATGAACAAAATATCATTATTTTGACTTTTTCAGAAACATACTGCTCCAAAAATGGCCACATGATGTTTTTTAATTTTTTCTTAATTATAGAACTATGGATGACACCTTCTATGATTTTTAAAAAATCTAGATACCTTACGTCATTACCTATTAAACAGGGGGCCATAAAACGTTTCTATTTGGGTTAAAGTGCTCATGAGTAATAGCAGAAAAAGGGCAATATTTGGTGGGGCTAATTTTACTCCTGCCACCATAATATTTCGCAGGCGAATTTGTCTTCTCGCTTTTGGTTTTTTAATCAGGTGAAATCTTTTTTCGAAAAAAACCAACAAATCGATTATTTAAAACAAATTTCGTCGTAACATTGATGACAACTGAGCGAGGTAGATTGCGAAACACATATGTTTAATAATAACCTAAAAATAGTTAATACCATGACAAGTAAAGGTGTTGAGAAAAGTAGGTAAAATCTGTAGACAATTTAATGGACTGACCCCTGCTGTTACTGCACTAATTCTTTAAAAGGTCTTATTTTTTCGAACCAGAAAAGAAGTTTTACAACAGAAAATCTTGAAAAAGTATTAGTTTGCTATATTTCATTTGTAGGTAAAAGCTTTAATTTTTTTTTAATGCTAAGTATAAGATACAATAAATACAATATATTGCCTATGCTAATTTTATTTTTATAGTGTTTCAGAAAAATAAATTATTAACAATGTTGTCAAATTTTGGCTATTTGCTACACATTTATTTCCCACATTTTAATACTTTTTTCTGCCTATTTAGCTGCCTGTTTTGACTATACGGTGCCTGTTCGCTGCCTATAATCTATTTTTGATGCCTATTTGCTTGCCTATTTTGGACTCTTTTGGTGCCTTAAAATCCGGGCCTTAATGGATAAGTAACAACATCTAAAGTATAGGAAAGTCCAGACAAAGTGCTTTGCTCATTTTTATTGTTGTCTGAAACTTTTCAATCTGAAGCAAGCTTCTGCTTCTTTGTCACGTCTGTAGCTCCTTTATGGTAGTGTTAATATTAAATAATTTAGATATTTCATAAAATTCAAGTTCAAAGATTTCTATCAGTACGTTAAATCATGATGCGGTGATTTCAACCCCAGGTATTAAATTTTACTGTTAACATGAAAGTCAAGCAGTAATTACAATAATTTTTACGGGAATTTTATTTTACCTGTTATTTAGAACCTATATAGGGTTAAAATAGTTTTCCATTATAATATATTACGTTACATAATGTAAATCTAACAGTAACAAAGGAGTAATTTGTGGTAAATTTTCATAAAAAGTGCATTATCTAATTGACATAATGAGAAAGTACCATCACATATGTCGTGCCAACGGTTCCCTTTTCCATTACAAATAATTGATAATGATAAAGCCTCCTGATACTAAGGCAAGACTATTTCCAATTCTGCCGTCTTTTATCGATTCCAACCCATTTTGAACTCAAAACTAGCTTTTTCCTTATATCTACATACTGGAGTGCTATTCAAACACGCCATCGGGTCAGCCGTTTCGAGCTCGAAGAGGCACATATGGAACGACAGTCGCACACCTGGTCCGCTGTCTTCGTAAGATGCAGCTTTCAATTTAGCTAATGACGTTTCGTCGGCTGTCACGAGCACACGTGGAATGCAAGTACGAATCGCGATTTTGTAAAATAATAGCGTGTTGAATATTAAAATCCTAGTAACGAGACCGCATTTTACTAAACTATCCACCGAAAGCGAAATTCCATCAAGAAATAAGTTCAGAAAGTTTTTCTGCTAAAATAATTAAAAGTCACTAAACAGAAAGATAACCAAAATCTCTAGAGATCATCTGAAACCCTCGTTTCTCCCTACTCATTGATGCGTTTTTGTCAAAATAGCAAAACTGTGAGGGTTTTTCTTAGTTTCCTTGCAATTTCAAATTTTGATTAATAACTGCGGTCTTACCTTAACATAAAGTATTTTTCCTAAATTTTCTATACTTTAAAACTTTTATATTTCCAAAAGCATTTATGCACAACGTTGTAGTACTAACAAAATTGGCGCGTTTAAGCGAAAGTTACCATGGCAAGGAAAAAAATTAAAACAACAATAAAATAAAATAAGCAGGCAGGAGTATCGACCGAATTCTGGTAAATATGTATTTGGGGCTAATTGAATATCGCACAGGAGTCAAAACTCAGTGAATATTTGACCGATACCCAATAAGCCCTAAATACAAATAAAATAATATAAAATATTATACTAGTTGCACTAAATACAACGTCAATAATATAGCAGCAGTGTGGAATCACACAGAAATTTTCAAGCAGCAAGGGTTACAAAGTTCCATAGCTCTTAGCTCAACCACTCAATAGCTTGTATGAGGTTATGTTACCTCTGTACCAGACGGATGATTCAGAGAAGCTGTTATAGTTGCCCGATCGACATCTGTAGTTGGCCCAGGCCGCATTACCCTTTTTGATTTAGAAAACAAAAATTTTTATGAGAAAAACAATAGAATCTTTTGAATTTTTGGAAACAGGTTTCTTAGTATTGAAGACAACCCGAGACGGCATAGCAAAATTATCAGTCAAAATTTGGGAGTGGGAGAGGGAAAGAGGTAATTATGCAATCGTAGAAAGCCCCAATTTATACCAGATTTGTAACCCAATCAGCTTAAACAATTTAAAAAGTAGGTGAAGCATTTTACTTGGGCTTTCCCATACTTTAGATATTGTTACTTAACATTTTACCGGCACTCCAAAGCGAGCGCAGGCCGTAGAGCGCACTAGTAAACAGGGATATATATTGCTATGATATTTAGAGGTGTTTGATTTGACTGGGGTATTGTGGTTGCTGGAAAGCAATTTTTGGAATGCTTGCTACAGTTCAATTTACATTTTGAGATTTATGAAGACTTGTAAAGTTTTTTGAAACTCTAACTTTTAAACTCAGGGTTGAGTATTTTTGCTATAATTTCTTGTTACATATTCTAATAATTTATATTTTCGTATTTGTGAAGTTTGTTTGCACTAAAAGAAAAGAAAAACACAATCAGATTGATACGATTTTTATTTATGTTAATTTTAATTATAATTTAGTTCAGATTTGTTCAAAAGGTTTAATTTATAAGAAGTTTTAGAGTTACTTGATTTGTGCGTCGATAAATGTCAGTTTGGATGTCAGTGTCAAATGTCACAAACGTATTAAAGAATAATCGTGGCCATGAGTTTTTGCTTGTTTGTTGGAAAAATGGAAATCAAAGGAGGAAGACAAAAGATAGAGATTTTGTTTTAATTAGTTACGGCTCGTCTTTGAGAAAAAAGACAGAGAATTTGATATCCTCTGGATGAAAACAGGAAAAACGAGTTTAAAAAGCTAGATAAAAGTAATTACGTGTATAAAAGAGGAAAATACAAGAAGTAACAACGAATTAAAGAAAAATCCAGAAGAATTATAAATAAAAGGTGATCGAGGAAGTTTGTACGTTTGTGATGGTAGTAAAACCAAGTTGGTAATAATATAAAACACACAAGAAGAAGATTCAGATTAAGGGCGAGTATTTGTTGTTGCTCGAGGGGCCAGCAGAGCGAAATAGAGATTGGACACTCAGCGTTTTGCTAGAGCGAGGAATGTCCTAATAAGAAGACGCTAAGATAAGTGTTTATTTGTAAAAAAAAAACGATAGTAGTTAGTAAAACTTATTGATTTTTCGGAAACCACATTTAGAAATTCAGTTATTTAATAAAACTATTATTTTGTAAAGTTGATATCGTTGTGTGTTTATTTCTATTTAAAATTAATTTAAACAATTTATTTTACAAGCAAAATAACGACCCTGAGAAAGTTAAAAGAGTCTCATAGCAAGTTTAAATTTAATTGCGTGAATTGCAGACAGTTTAGGGATTGTTTTCTAGTAGTTACAAGACCAAGCATATCATTGCAATATGTCTGGCGCATTAGTCGTCTGGGCCAGCACACCTAGCAGCTTTTTTTGCGGATTTTTTGTTCGCCAGTTTTTTTTACCTTTTTATTCCGTCACGTCTTTTTCCACAGCTTTGTTATTATATATTCCAAAATTGTACATTTGTTTTTTCTTACATCTTTGACGAAAGAAAGAATTAATTTTAAGCAAACTTTCTAATAAAAAAAATGTTTTGAGATTCGAATAACACAAGACTTCAATGTTTTGCTTCATTTTAAACATTTTCAAATTTATGAATACGCGAATGACGTTAATATCTTTTAAACTGCTGTGAGACTTTTAATTTCGCTTGTCTAAATTATTAATTATGTAGTAGTAGTATATTATTAATACAGCTTCTAACTGTTTGTAACTTTTGAAAATCATTTATTTATCGATGGTTATATCAACCGTCTATGTATTTTCTTTTTTTTTCTTTTCCAGTATTTGGCGCATAAAAATGGAGTTAACTTGAAATATGGAATAATATGGTCTTTGCAAACCGCAACGCTTTTATTAAGAAACATTTGTAAATTCTTTTAACCCGCAGTAAGGCGGCAACCTTTATTATATTAGGGGTTGTAAATATTAACGGCTATTCCCCTGTAAAAAGATCCTAGTAAACACGAAAAAGCGCGGCATGGGACAATCAATGTAGTATCAACACAAACATTTTAAAAATTGTTTTGAGAAAAAACACGATTTTTGAGTTTTTAAGAAAGATGCCATGGACAAGAAACAATTAACCGAAGATGATTGGAAAGACAGGGACAGCTGGCGATTAGGCTGCGAGAGACGGCGTTAAAGCTTTAAAATTATACTCACTTATGTATGTATGAATGTATGGACAAAGTTTCGCGATTTTAAATAAAACCAAAAACGGAAGAACAATTTTGTCGGTTCCCGGTTATTAAAAATGTCTGAATTTTTGATTTGTCTAAAATTCATAGAAGGCATTACAGAGATATTAAAAAACTGGAATTTCAACCAAATTATCTTTAGCTGTATGAGCCTATAAAATTAAAAACAAATCGTGTGGCTAGTTTTTGAGTAATATTGTTTTGAAAACCAATGTCAAAATTTTGGAATTTTTCACGTCACAGTTTCGTAGTTAAAAAAATTATGGTATCTAGTACTATTGTACGCCCTTAAGGTATTTACAATATTAAATTTTATTCTGATCTGACACCTCGTTTTTTAGTAAATAGGCACTAAAACCAAACTATCTAAAAATTCATAGAATGTGTCACAGTAAAATTAACGGGTTGAAACACAAACCGAATTGTAGCCCATCTCTAGCTCTATAAGCCTACAACATTAAAAAAATCGTATTACCAGGTTTTGAACAATATTTTTTTACAAATATCTGGAATTTTGGAAATTTCTTACATCTAGCTTTTAACTGTACGAAAATTTTTGTGCACAGGAACACTGTGCCTTTATATGATAAAATTTTTGAACCTGGTCTGGCGACTTGTTTTTGAATAATCATCATCATCATCATCTTCAAGGTATAGGCCTTGTAGGCCTGTTCCGTCTTCATGTAAATTGGTCTGCCCATCTTCTTCTGGGTCTGCCTCTACTTCGTCTTCCTTCGGGTCTGTATTCGTATAAAGACCTGGGGATTCGCTGGTTATACATTCTAGGGACATGGTCAAGCCAATTTTGTCTATTTTCGTCAATTACTTCTAAGATACTGGTCAGTTCAAGTTCTGCTAATATGTCTTCATTTCTTTTAAAGTCCTTTTGAATAATAAGACGCTATATTGAAAATTTCCAAAAAAATTGTAGCTGCCGACAATTTAAAGCTAGTAATTTCGAAAAAGAAAAGCATTCGCTTAGACCTAAGATCTTCCAGCAGATTCTGTCTTCATATTCAAAAATATCGTTTTCCGGAAAAAAAATGCTACCAACAGAACATGTCTAACTTCCGTTTCCGGTTTCGGATTGTAAAAAAACAGCTTGGTTCGACAAATTTCTGTTGTACTTAGGTATACCAAAATCCATTAAAATCGGTCTAGTAGTTGCTGAGATTACGCGTTACACACAAATTTATCGATATTTTTTTGGGTTCCTGGTATGTATTTCCGTCAAAATCGCAGAATCGAAAATTTTCGCGATCACAATTGAGAAAGTAAAAACGTTTATTTCCACATTTCAAATTCTATCAAAACTAAATCACAGGTTCCGGAGGTACCACATCAACTTACAGAAGACATTTTTTATACAACGTTTAAAGATATTAAAGACCAGAACGTTTCTTCTCGTTAAAATGTCAGAATCGATTGTATCCATCCATCCAATACTTCCTTACAAATACTGGAACTATAAATACAATTGCTTGTTTGATTTTACTAACAGTGAAATAACTTAATCTAGTTTAAATGAGATACGTATGGCTTTATACAGCATAAAAAATTGTAAAGTACCTTCCAGGCGATTACAAAACGTTGATGAGAGAAGCATCAGCGAGAGCTTTTAAATCTTCCAGTTACGGTCTGACCTGTTAATAACGCGTTTTACTGAAATCGATCGGGCAAATGCTGCTCGAAACGTGATCTATGATGGAATACCATCTCGTAGATCAACTATAGATCAATCATGCATCGATCCCAAGATTCAATAAAAACTTAACTATAATTATGTCCGTTTATTTCGGAATCCTACACGTGCATTGTAATTACCGTAAATGCTCACAGAGAGATAATATAAAAACAGGACGTGCAATTGGACAAATAAATCTTGCATTTCAAAACTCAGTCGGAATGTTAAATAAGATTATAATGACCAGAGAAATATGGAAGGTTCGCGTATATGTGGTATTAGAATATTTCTAATAAAGCGAAATCCCACCTAATAAGTTGATATGCGGATCGGTTTTGCTTCGTGCAAAAACCAACCTGTAATCGTTAGTACTTTTAGGTATTTATTCCTCCGACACGCTAAACAATGTCATTTATCTCACAGTCGTTGCTCGATTTTTGCTTTATTACATTCGGTACGTGCCTTTTGTTCCATGAAAGGCTGAAATTAAAGACGTAGCAGAAATATCTTCAACGTGAAACAATAAAAGGTTTACAAGAAGAAAAATACCACTTGCATTTCGTAAATTAGGTAATTTTATCTTACAAATAAGTAGATATAATTTTATTCAAGCAAAATGAAAACGCTTAGTTAAATGTGTTATTTTTGCATTACGGAAAAAATCCTTAGATACTGTCTTTTTTCATTTTGTTTATGGTTAAAATTGAATAATGAAGCTTATCAAATAAAATTAAAATAAATTGTTAGAAATTACAAGCCTGAAATAGACACATTTCGCCTTACAGTGTATAACGTCATCTCGAACATTATTTAAGCAGTCTATATATTAAATCCTGATCTCTTCTACCTGACTCAACTTTTAGCGTAAATAACCTAGTGCCACCAGAATCCACATGTTAACGCGTCTATCATATAAAGCGCATATTCGTTTGTACAGCGGGCCGGTACAGTTTTCAATGCACATAAGCAAATTTAAGATTATACTGTTTGTTTATATTATTGGAATATAATCTGCTGCTGGTTATCAATTCGAAAACATACTCAGAGGATGAAGCATGCAGCTGCCGGGTGTTAATGTACAAGACTGGCGCAACACTTAATTTTAACAGTTTGCGCAAAGTTGTTGTTACAAATTAAAAGCAACAGACAACGGATTTATAATATTAATTATGTTGAACTAATGAAAGCAATAATTAAAACGTAATACAAGAACATCCACTTTATTAAAAACTATCACTGTTTTACACAATATTGCGTAACACAGGAGACCGCTCTCAATGATGTGTGTGTTAGCTGTGTGGCAAGAAAAAGCATGAAAAATCACAATACAAGCAAAATTTAAAAAAAAACAAATATTTATTTGTTTTGCATAAGAATAAGGTTTTGTTACAAATATTTAAATACAAAATAAAAATTAGAAAATGTAATTCGCAACAAATAAAAATATGCTTTGATATAAATTTCTTTGCCGTTCAAACCATGTGTATTTTTTAACTGAAGCATATTATGGGAAAACGACAGAAATTTTTTAAATCAGTTTTTATAAATATAAAATCTTACAAAGACGTAACTTACGGTTTTCATACAGCTTCTACAAAATATTTTGCTATTTTCAATACCCAATTTAGGAAAATTTTTAAAAATATACTTATCTGACAACACCTTGTTTTCATCCGTTTTTACAATGACGTAAAGGTGGCATTTTCAGAACAGCGCACGGAAAACTTTTCCCGAATTCGATTTTTTTCCGTGCGCTAAATAAAAAAATACAATTAGAGTTAATTACAAGAAAAAACAATATTTATTTATAATACTTTTCTGAAAACAACAACATAATTGGCTTTTTTGACAAAATAAACTAGAAGTTAACTTTTTTGAGATCTCGTCATTCCATAAAAAGTTGATACTCGTAATCATTACCCGACCTGGATTTTGCTGGTAACAAATCAGCACTGGCTTGTGCCGCTTGCTCTAATATGTTCTTAGAAATATCTGGATTTTCTTCCGAGTACATTTTTTATAATTAACTTTAAAAAAAAAAGAAAACCGACTTGAAATAAAAACACAAAAGTAACATAAGTTAACTAAAAAGCAAAAATAAATGTTTTTTATACAACAGTTTAATACTCATTTGTTGTTCCGTTTAATGTAATTAAGAAATTATTGTTTATTGTATAATTATTAATTGTTTTATAATTTTGATGTCGGTGCCAAGTAAAACATAAAAAAATTATATACCTTGCTACAATAACAAATTAGATTCGAATTTTTACGTTTTACTTGGCACCGACTTAAAAATTATAAAACAATTAATAATTATATAATAAACAACAATTTATTAATTACATTAAACGGAACAACAAATAAGTATTAAACTGTTGTATAAAAAAACATTTATTTTTTGCTTTTTAGTTAACTTCTGTTACTTTTGTGTTTTTATTTGAAGTCGGTTTTCTTTTTTTTTTAAAGTTAATTATTTTACAATTTTAAGTGATGGGTAGACCTAGTAAGGATGCTTCTCAAATAAAGAAACAACGGCTAGCTGAAACGGAAGATAAAATACGGAAACACTAAAAAGTCGTTTAAAAAATAGATTTTGAGGAGTATCTTCGAAGTTCAAGCTCCAATACCAATGAAATTATAATGGGACCACCTTGGAACTATACTGAACCCAACGGAAAAAGAATCATTAAAATCGGTTCATAAACAAAAAAGTTATGCCCGAACATACATAAAAAAAACATATATACAGACGAATTGAGAACCTCCTCCTTTTTTTGAAGTCGGTTAAAAACTGACATGAATTGAACTGACAGAAAATAAAACAATACCGACAATAAATATATCGTTGCTATGGAAATGTTAATGATGTTTGGTACTATTACGATGTATTATTATTATTTTGAAAATAAAATGTTCTAAATTTACTTCTTATCCTTTTTTGCGTTGTTTTCAGATAAGTATAATAAAAAGTATCGTTCATTACACGTCCAGAAATAGATTTTCCGTGCTTGCATTTGTCACGCGCGCACGGAAAATCCTTATTTCCAGACTCCTAATGAAATATACTATACGTCGAGTTGCCAGTAAGGATTTATCCTTTACTTTAGGCATTTTATAATTTTAAATTAAAATTATTGACAACACAATGGAATGCTTCGTATTACCGAAATTAACAAACGACAAAACAATGTTTTTAGCCTTTTTACAAATAAACGCGATAGACGATTGTGTGTTGCTTTTGATAGAACACAGAACTTGGTGATTTTCTGATCGCACTATTTGTTTCTCTGAGAAATGCTTGTTTGGAGTCGCTTAAGCCGAAACATAGTAAATTAATTAATGTTGTAACATTAGATTTTTCAAGCTAAAAAGTGCAAATGTAAAAATCCTTTATAAAAAAAGCACCAACTAGCTGTATAGAAGCTAAAATAAGCGCATATTAGCGGTTTAGAAATCAAAATAAGTAGCAAAATAACCAAAATAAAAATGGTATGAAATGATTACATTTTTCATGAATCGTGGAGATACAAACAAATTTTCATTTACTTACAATAATAGTGCGTAAGCAAACTGCTTGAAATCCGCGTTCTATTGAGTATATACAATATTGCTGGACTTATTAAGTACATGTCTTGCACCTTGGCGCAGCCTATTAATTATTTTCATTTAAATAAATTTACAAAAGAAGCGTGGGGCGCAGCCCAAGAGTTTCAGTAGTCTGAAATCAACTTCCAGATCACGCGCAAAACTCATTGAACAGCTAAAACAATGTAATTCTATATTCGTGTTATTGGAGAGAAATATATAGAACTCCACTCCAATCTAACGCAACTTGTACGGAGGTAGTAGTTAAGTTGAGTTTTAAACAAATAAAAACCGCTAGAAACAAAAAAAATGTCTTGCAACAAAACGGGGGAGAGGGAAAACGGCTACTCCTAACTATCAAAGCATCTAAAAAATACGATTGTTTTTTTTGTATTACCTCAGAAAAAGATTCAGTTTAAACGACGCGTTTTACGCTTATTGAAGGTATTAATTTCGTAGTTTCAGAAATCCATAGAGGGCGCCACATAGTAACTAATTAACTATGCCATATGCGAGTGTATTGTACAGGATCTCTATGGTACAAACAAAATCTAAAACTTTTCTTTCGTTTTGCTACAATCAAAAAATTAAATTTTTCACACTCGATTGGGTGTTATAACTCATTTATTTCTACAAACATTTACAGCTACTACTAAGGTTTTTTATAGATTTTTTTAGAGTAATTACAGTCAAATTTTTGATGAATTACATGCAAACATGCATCTTTTTACTGTATTTATTTTTTTATTCTTAACTCTATACGTTAACATAATTTTAAAAAAAATCACACGAGTAACTGTTACTAAAAGAAATACTGATAGTTTTGGAATTATTCTATTGACACAGTTTTCAGATTTTTTAAAATACTCACATACTGTTCCAACAAATGTATTATATTTTTTATCTGTGGTTCCAACGCAGCTTGTAGCGGGTGTCGATAACTGGATGTAATATTGTATATAATTGCTAATATTTAAAATGTAAAAATTATGGGAAAGGACTAAGCAACCTGTTTCGCCCATTTTTCTAAAAGTGACTATAGAAATCTAGGGTAGCTCCTACATTTCTACTTAAAAACTAGAAATTTCTACTTTGAATCTAGAAGTTTCTACTGACTTCCAAAATAGAAAATCTACTTTTCATTATTAAAGTAGAAATTTATAGTTTTGACGTAGAAGTTTCTGCTTTTAACGTAGATATTTCGAGTTTTAAAATAGAAATTTCTGGTTTTAAAGCAGAAATTACTAGTTTTAAAGTAGAAATTACTAGTTTCATAAAGAAATTTCCAGTTATGTATTTATAAATTTTAAATGAAATATTTTTCTGCTGTGGCCCTTCAATTTGTATTTTTAAAGTAGAAATTTCTAGTGTTACAGTAACAATTACTAAGTTTAAAGTCGAAATTATAGTTTTGACGTAGAACTTTCTGCTTTGTCGTAGATATTTCTAGTTTTAATATAGAAATTTCTGGTTTTAAAGTAAAAATTACTAGTTTTAAAGTCGAAATTACTAATTTCATAAACAAATTTCTAGTTTTAAACTAGCAGTGACTAGTTTCAAAAAGAAATTTCTAGTAATGTATTAGAAATTTCGGATAGCTTTCTTTCTGCTGTGGCCCTTGATCAGAGTCATTGTAGAAATTCAAACAGGTGAGTTAAGATTTTTATCCAGAAGTGAGTAATTTCGCCAGCTTTATTGAATACAAAATGTGAAACATAAGATTATGAATTAATGAAAAAAGCTTTTGCTTATTAGTAGCTGTGAAGTTCTGATTGAAGTAATTATTTCAAAAGACATAAATGAGCTTATTCTCGCATTTTAGTCATACCAAATTCATAATTTAATATAAAATTTTACACCTACTGATTTCAAAAATATATACTAGAACTTGCTGGTTTCTGAAAAAATAATTTAAATAATAAATTATATACAAAAAACGCAGAAAAATATTTTTTAAGATATATTTAAAAAAATATAATGAAAATAAGCTACGAAACAACGTCCTTGCGGAATGCTGAACAGTGTGATTAAAGTCTGAAGTTGTACAATTACAGATTTGTTTCCAACGCGTGGTGAAGCGGCCATTGTCAGTCAGACCGCAAATTACCAATCAAATTACCTCAGGTAATGACACGACCGACTCAAATTTGTCCCGAACCAAATACACTCCTCGAGTTCTCTCAACTCCTTCGTCTGGTATCATTAAGAGCGCTCTTTGTAGCTTTCACCACCAGAATTATCAAATGTTTCAGTTTAAGCCTCGGATAATGATCTGACTGCTAACGTCTCAATAATCCGCCCTAGTTTTCGGCTCTAAATGCGGAATTGATAGCGCCACTCTCCACTTTTTCAAAAATGCATAATTTAAAGGGGCGCATATAGGAGAGCCTCGCCGGGAGCGGTGCGACACACATGCGGGTGAAATAAGAAAGGGGCGGGCGGCAAGTGTAAATGACATCATTATAACTGCAAAGTGGTCGCTCTCCCGTCTCCAAGGCAACGTGGGTGGAGGCGGCTTCGCTAATGGCATACATGACAAGGGGACCGATCGATTTTTTAAATTTACTCTAAGAATAAACAGCGTCTGAAGATGCCTCGTATCTCTAACAAGGTAACTCACAACTACGCAGCAGGAAAATCGCGGAAAACTCCCCTAGCGAAAGCTCTTGAATTGATTAATTGCAGAGTATAATTAGTATACGCAGGTCAGAAATGGCAAATGAAGGGTTTTAACTACAATTAGCGTGTTTATTTATGTTTTTGTGCTTTACAGTGTATAAAACGGTAATACTAGATAGGTGTTAACAATCAAAACAGAACCAATGTTAGAATGAATTTTTTATAGAAATGAAATATATTAAAATATAGGGAAAAACTAGATGCATGATTGCTGGTAAAAATCACAATTAATGCGTTATTCAACGGTTGCAACAAACACTGTTTCTAATGGTATGATTGCAGAAGCCCACCGATAAGCTTAAGAAATTCTAATTTAAAGAAAGCAACATGCTTAGTGGATTTACATACAAATTAGAGAACTGTACAAATGTTTGTGTCTTAATTGTAAAAATGCACATTTAATGAAACTGTTTATGTTAAATTATTACTGTTTTTAATGGCGAGAACGTAAATTAACCCAAATTTCCGAAAACTAAATTGTAGGGAAACTGTAGGGCAGAAAACGAGAAAACTCAGCGTAAGTATTGTTGTTACAATTTACAATCAGTAGAATTGTCAAAGTAAAACTGTTACGTTAGACACTGTTTCTAATGGTGAGCATGTAAATTAATCAATAATGTTAATCGTATTGCTATAAAGTATAAACCTGTATTGCCAGTTCGGTTTGATTAATTATTTTAGAAAAGTAAAGTGTACGCAGAAAAAGTTTCCTGAAAAAAGTCCCGGAAAAACCCTGAAAACAGTCGCGTGCAAACAAAAGATCCGGAGAAAAATACCGTGGAAAAAACCCGGGAAAAACATCTCACGATAAAAAAATCCCTAAAAAACATCCCTTGAAAAATATCCCTTTACAAATATCCCCCGGAAAAAATAGCTCCGGTAAAAACATTTCCCGGAAAAAATTTCCTTGTAAATCCCCATTAAAATATTCATGGAAAAAAACCCAGAACATTATTCTGTAAAAAAAGCACCAGTCAAAACATCCACCGAAAAAATAGCTTCGGTAAAAAAATTTTCTGGTAAATACAGCGCGGGAAACATCCTTTGAAAAAAACCGTTGAAACAGCCCGAGAAAAACAAACCCAGAGGTTAAGTCCCATGGAAAGAAGCACCGTAAGTATACACATTTACCGTAAATAATAGCTCCGGTTAAAATCTCCCAAAACGTGCAATTTTCGAAAAACTCAGCTCATAACGGCTTGGTAAAACTTCGCTAAAAAGAAACGCACCAAAGGATAATCTTCTATAAAAAGACGGTTAAAATATTTATCAGAAAAAACAGCTTCGGTAAACACATCCCTCTAACAATACTGCCTTGATTAAATTAGTCTCGGAAAGACTCGCTCAAATATCCCTGGAAAAACAGCCCCAAAAAAATAATCCTTCGGTAAAAAGCACCGGCAAAATCCTTTCTCGGAAGAAACAACCACGGCAAAAACATCCGTCGGAAAGAAAATAGCACTGAAAATAGTTTCCTGAAAAACACCCGGCAAAAACTACCTTTCTCGGTGGCATTACAGTCTCATTTAGATCTGAGCCTCCCCAGTACTTTGTTTCTTCTATCCGTTTGGCGACTCTATGGAGTTCCTTAACCGCCAGAGACGAACTCAGAGATTTTGGAGGAAGGGGGGGACTAATACTAATTTGCCAACTACCCAAGTTTTTCCCAACTTATAAGAGAATAATTGTTAATGCGGCACATACCTCCGCAGATGTGGTTGGAATTGAACTTCTCGTCCTTTTTGAAGCAACAGGGTTTTCCGGTGCATCCACTGTTTTAATTTATACATGCTTCCCGCCACGTATTTTTTTTGTCATGTAATTGTCTTTGTCGACTTTTCGAAAACTCACACCTTTTATTGATTCTGTATTTTTGTACTGTTTATAACAGTGAGGATTAACAATGTCAGTAAAGTGTGCTATACTCCCCATTAAAATTTAGGCTTGTTTGACATTTATTACTTTATTTTGTATCAAATTAGTGAGCAACATTATTTATTCTATATTACCCATTTTTTTTCAAATTTGTATACAAATGTCTACTTTCGAGCAAACTTAAGTATAAGAGAGATTCATATTAGTGAGCGTGTTTTACCAAAAGTCCAAAATCTGTAAAAGTGAGCTTAAATAATTTCGTTATTTCAATCGTGAGACAACTAAGAAACTCCGCGACAAAAAATTGCATAAAATTATTTAATAATATTCAACCAAACCTAAATTATTACAGAATTTCTAATAGTGAGCAATTTTGACAGAAATAACACACTAAAATAATGTGCTAAATTTGGTTGCATATAATCGTTAACAATATTTGACCAAACCCAAATTTACAAAATTTCTAATAGTGAGCAATTTTCACAGGAATAGCAAACTAAAATAATTTGCCAAGTTTGATTGCGTATAAATATTAACAACAATAAATCATACCTAGTTGTTTATAAAATTTCTTATGGTGAGCAATCTTTATAGCAGTAACAGAATTAAACAATATGCTAAGTTTGATTAACAATATTTGACCAAACTTAAATTATTTACAAAATTTCTAATAGTGAGCAATTTTCACAAAAATAACAAACTAGAATAATGTGCTAAGGTTGATTGAATATAATTGTTATCAATATTTATCCAAACCTTATTATTTATAAATTTCTAATGCTAATCAATTTTCACAGGAATAACGAACTCGAATAATATGCTAAATTTGATTGCATACAATTACTAACAATATTAGACCAAACATAAATTATTTACCAAATTTCTAATGGTGAGCAATTTTCACAGTAATAACACACTAAAATAATGTGCTAAGTTTGATTCCATATAATTTTTAACAATATTTGACCAAACCTTAATTATTTAAAAAATTTCAAATAGTGAGCAATTTTCACAGGAATAACAAACTAGAATAATTTGCCAAGTTTCATTGCGTATAAATATTGACAATAATTGACTATACCTAATTATTCACGAAATTTCTAATGGTGAGCAATCTTTATAGGAATAACACAATTAAACAATGTGCTAAGTTTGATTGCATATAATTATTAACAATAGTTAATCAAACTTAAATTATTTGCAAATCTTCTAATAGTGAGCAATTTTAAAGAGAATAACAAACTAGAATAATTTGCTAAGTTTGATTGGATATGATTGTTAAATATACTTGACCAAACCTTAATTTTTTACAAATTTTTACAAAAACACCAAATTAGAATAGTGTGCTAAGGTTGATTGAATATAGTTATTAACCAAAATTTGTTCAAACCTTATTATTTCTAAATTTCTAATGGTAAGCAATTTTCGCAGGAATAACAAACTAGAACAATTTGCTAAGTTTGATAGGATATAATTGTTAACAAAATTTTACCAAAAATAAATTATTTACAAAATTTCCAATAGTGAGCAATTTTCATAGGAATAACATACTAAAATAATATGCTAAGTTTGTTGCATATAATTCTTAACAATATTTGACCAAACCTAAATTATTTACCAAATTTCTAATGGTGAGCAATTTTCACAGTAATAACACACTAAAATAATGTGCTATTTTTGATTCCATGTAGTTATTACCAATATTTATCCAAACCTAAATTATTTTTTAAGTTTCTAATAGTGAGCGGTTTTCACAGAAATATCGAACTAGAATAATGTGCTAAGGTTGATTGCATATAATTACTACCAATATTTGTCCAAACCTAATTATTTTTATTTTTTTCTAATGGTGAGCAATGTTCACAGTAATAACACACTAAAATAGTGTGTTAAGTTTGATTTCATGTAATTATTACCAATATTTATCCAAACCTAAATTATTTTCAAAATTTCTAATAGTGAACGATTTTCACAGAATTATCAAACTAGAATAATGTGCTAAAGCTGATTGCCTATAATTGTTACCAATATTTACCCAAACCTAATTATTTCTAAAACTTCTAATGGTGAGCAATTTTCACAGAAATAACACACTAAAGTAATGTGCTTAGTTTGATTGCATTAAATTATAAACCGAACCTTTATTTACATATTTCTAATGGTGAGCAATTTTCATGGGAATAACACACCAATAATGTGCTAAATTTAAGGAGTGTGTTTAAAATAACATCATTTCCCAAATGACAGAACGGAAAGTAATAATCTACTCTACCACAACTTCAATACTAAAAAACTATTGGTGACCACAAACTATTTAATTATGTTCTGAGTTTTGTTACTGTATTTGACGTTTAATATTAGAACTAGAAGTTGTACTTTAAATTAGATCTTATTAAGACCTGAACTAAAATATTACTTTTCTTTCATGAACAAACTCTATAGTATTTCTGTTGGTGAGCTATAAAACGATTGTATCAGCGAGTTCACATTCTGGTTCGTTTCTATAACTTTTATTCACTGACATCTTTTGTATAAACGCTTTAAGCTTTTAAAATAAAGTTTAACATAAATCAAAGTCAGAAACTAAAACATATTAATAATAACAGTTATTAAAAATTTTAACATACGATACAACAAATCCGTTTTAAGGCAAGGAAACATAAAAATTATATTTCCAATAAAAAGTAATTTATTACGCTTCTGCACATAAATTATTTCGCTATGTTATTATAACGTAGAACCTACTTTGCATAAAATTGAAAAAAATGTGTTTCCCAATAATTAACCATTAATTATGCAGTTATACAACCTCTAGGCTCACTAATAATTGCCAAGATAATGCAGCTTTTAGTAACCTGATAATATTCTACATAAAATCGTGACAAAGCCTCAAGTAACAAATTAATGAAATTATGAATTATGAAAATGATCGCCGCCGTCAATACAAACGACCGGTGAAATTTTATACTTTCCCTTGGGCCAAGCACTCGAGTTATTTGTTGGGTCTACTTGCCCTACACTGTTTACTAAAAACTCGTGAAAGTTAAATTTTCAATAAAATTAAGCAGGCATATACAAATTTCACTTGTTTATAGGATATATCTAATATGTAAAACTCAGAAGGAAATGGTGAGTCTATTTTAATTGGTTTTATGATGTAGGTAAAATTATATAAGTTAACGCCGTAAAGGAAAAACAAGATGGAAATTTGTAATGATTGACTGTATACTTTCTCGTATATCAAAATAAAGAATATAAAATTATTATTAAACCGAGCTTAGGTATAATTGCAAATAATTATGTCATTAAGTGAAGGTAGTAATTAACAGTTATTAACTTTTTTCATTTTTAATTTTCAAAAGAAATGAACAAGTGCTTGTAAAACGTGAACTTTGATGTACGTGAGAGATACATCTGAGAACCAAACTGACTTAACAGTGTAGTTGAAGAATGTTAGCTAGTGTCTAATTACTATTAATCAATGGCTAAGTCCGTCTCATGGCACGACCGATCAAATTATAACTCTGCGGTAAAATGTCCGTTGGCTAAAATAACCATAACCTTAGTAAACAGTGCGTTTACACTTCCATTATTATTTATCGCAGGCAGAAAAAAAATCAAATCAACCGTAATGTGTTTAGCGAGTCACGATTATCATCACATTCTCTTTTTTTATAGAGATTTATTGTTTCATAGCCTAGCAGCGAGGAAAGTACCTTTCTCATCATGGCAATTCTGAAACGGAAATCTGAGAAACTTCACCACATGCGAGAAAAGTCGTTGAAGTTACAAGTTCTTCAGATGTTTAATCGTCGAACGTGAGAAAAACTGGTCCTGAAAAATTATAACCCGAAATCAAATTGTCTGATTTTATTAGAAGCTTATTGCTTGAAGGCTTAATCACCAAATCTGTATATAGCGAAAGACGTTAGAAATACCTAACAGTAGAGATTGAAATTAGCGGAAAAAAATTGATGATTTGTTTAGTAACTTGCCCATAAGATAATTAGATAATTTAAATGTTTTTCAGACGTTACGTTTTGGTATTCGTTATAAAACATTTGTAAGTGCTGTAGATAAAATGCATTTTTTGCATAAACCTTCTTGGAGAAGCAAAATACGTTACGAAATTTTAAGTTTTTTACGGGAGAATTTAAACTTATTTTTAAATAATTAATAGCAGTTAATGACTACAAAATAATGTATGTAAGGTCAATAATTCAACAACACTAAAAGGAGGCTAAAATATGTTGAACTATTTGTAATTTTCAAGCTTTCATGTTCTTGAATGAAACGTTGCGTGTTAGATTCATTAAATTTCCGTAGCGATTTAACAAAACACGTGTTATTTTGTGGAATTTCGTTTTGTTTCCGTATTTGTACATACATTATCTTCGAAAAGTCTACTTAATTTTTAACAACATATATTATCCTTGTCTTTGCTTCACGCCTTTAACATAAAGTTATATTCTTTGAAGAATATAGATGAAGTTTCACTATTTAGTTGACAGTAGTATATAGTTACTTATTTCGGCATTAAACATGGGGAAACATAATATTTAATAATGATTTTGGTGCGTATATTACATTAGTAACAGTTTTTAAAATAACGAAGGATCGATGGTGGGCGGGGTGACTGGATAGTGGTAGGGATATCGCGCTTGCGCAGTTCGCCTGTTTCATACGCTTGGAATACGATTCTAAAATGCTGCTGTGCCATAGAGCACCCCACTGATTTTGGCGTTATTTTTCGGTTTTAAACCCAGTATGATTATTAATCTTTTTAACCCAAATCGCGCGAATACGTTGAAGTTGAACTCTGAACTGAAGGTTCAAGAGAAGTTGATCTACCCTGGATAACACAGAAGCCAAGATTCGCCGGAAATAAAAACAGAAGACTGTAGATTAAAATGTATATACAATGTTCATTGCCATATTTATATAAATTGCTAATATATTTAAGTGCATAGCATCTAATAAAAATTATTAGTAGCTTTACAAAATTAAATTGCAACAGTAAAATTAAATGACTCCTCTAAGACGGCACACGACTGGAGAACCGTATAGATTTTTTCCCGATGTCGACCTAACAGCTGGTCGTACGGCCAATCGAAATGTCGATCGATTCACAAAATGGTTGACAATCTAATTTCCGTAAATAAAAATTTTTCGCACACAAAAGCAATTTATTCGCTCCGAAAAGATCTGCTGCTGTCTGTAATATAACCATTGATTAATCAAACAGTGATATTTGCTGGTTACGATGCGGTGACTCGTTAAGCCCTTATTTCAGGTGAGTACCGGTGTTGAAAACTAGCAGAAATATTTGTTAAATTCGACGATTGATTACAGGTAAGTAATTAACTGGTATCCTTTATTGTCGAAGTGATTACATAATAAGATGCGTGTAAATTTGCTTGTGAGAAACACTTAGTATAGTGTCAGAATGGAATTCGGAGCAAGGATTATTAAAAATAAAACTAATCAAATTGACATTGATTTAGGGAATTTTACTGTGAGTAAATTAGTTGTAAACTACCTTTCAAGGCCTCCGGTAGTATTAAAACTTATCGGGTAAATTTAGACTTTATGTGTTCATGTAATGTAATGTAATGTAATGTAATGAAGTTTACGTGGCAAAATTCCGATAACTTGTCGGTCGGTAACAAAATAAAAAAAATTTTAGCAATGAGCGGTTAAACTAAAACCGAAAATTTTCTTTTTCAGGTTTACTAAAAATAAATAAGATTTCTGGCAGTTTAATGATTTAAGCAAAGCCGAAAGATTGCTTGTCCGAGTTTATTTAATTTAACTACACTTTCTGGCAAATAACGGCATGAATTAAAATTTGGTTCTTTAAAGAAAAATGGTTATTGCGGTTGAAATTGTCAATTTAGGTATTTGGGTTTTATACTTGATGGAAGTTGGAGGAAGGTTATGATCCAATGCGTACTTCTCCGAAGAACAACGTTCCAGCACAATCACTCTGCGAGTCTGCGTGTTGAAGTCCACTTGCAGCGCCACCCGCGCGTCTTTTCAAACTTATAACAACCAAATCTTGCTAATTTTTAAAAACTGTTGTCACCAGGTTGACGCACACAAGGACATAGCGCAATTCAGATAGCCGGTTATAACTGATAACCGGTCATAGTCGATCGTTATAGTATGATTGCAAAAACAAACAAACTCGATTTTTTAGGAAACCGGATATGATTTAGAGTAACCGGTTAGTATACAAAATATTACAATAATCAACGTTAATATCAACTTCTAACATTTTGATGAATACAATACCTGTCTGTAGCTATATTCCATACAGCGGGGAAGGTAAAAGTCATTGCAAAAATGTACGAAATAAAGTGCAAACAAAAACAATAAAACTTTTCCTAATCGATAGAAAACAGTCCAGTAAACAAAAACAAAAGTTTCAACTACGAAGAGTTTAGGAAATTGTGTTAAAAGTGTGTGTAAGTAGCTGATTTTTCTAAAAAATGACTGAAAACAAGCGTTTTCTCTTAAAGCAGCTTTCATGCAAATTATTTGTGAGTATAAGTCTTTGATATAAATTAAAAAGTCACCAACTTTTTTTTATGAAAAGCTACTTTCCTGAAACAGATAAATTACTTACATAAAAATATCGTTTTTGTAAAGTTACCTTATAGAATGTTACCGTAAAGGCAACCCACCTAGGGCTAAGAATTAAGTTCAATCGTAAATGTACTTTCTCTAAAAATTAATGAAATTTTCAGTAAGAATTAAAAAACATAAAAATGTTCGCATTGAAAACCTATTAACGGGGCTTTTTGAAGGTTTAACTTAATTAAAAAAAATTAACAGAACCTTACTCTTCAAACAATTTTTCTTTTCAGGGCTTTTCAAGAGACTGTTTGCTCAAGTTTTTTCCACTTGCTTGTAGAACTCGTGTAAAAATTATAATAAATATTAAAAAAAGTTTTAAAAAGTTGTCCCACCTAAGATTGGAACTTCAAGCTTCTTCTGCTTACAAGACAGTAGCCGCGCGCACCCGCCAGAAAAACATTAGAAATCTTTTTTGTTACTCTGGTATTAAAAAGACCAATCTTGAATTTTTGAATATTTATTTAGATTTTTGCTTAATTTTAGAAGTAAATCTTATTTTCTTTTTGACTAAACAGCATTAGTTACAACAATACTGTGACAGTTCTTAGTCAAAGTATTCTGGAGACATAAAATCTGTAAAAATATAACTTCCCGTGCATTTTTCATATAATTCAACTTTACTGGGAAACCCTGTATCAGAAAGAAACTCAAATATTACTAATTCTCTCGAAAACTTAGCACTTTAAAGTTTTTTAATAAATTTTTATAAAAATAAATATAAAATCAAATCACAAACAAACCCTGTTTAATATTGTGTACTATAATATAAAAATTAAATATATGAATGATGAAGCAAACTGTATAAAACCACTGATTTAATTATTATTATTAAGTCCAACCAAATTTTGTTTTTCAGGGAACAAGTGAATCAAGATTTTGAACAAAGAAAACTGCTTGCCGACTCTGAAAACGCTGAAAGAGTAGATAAATATTATGTTTACTTTTACGAAAAAAGGTCATTACTTACCTTGGTACATAAATAATTGACTAAGACACAGTAAATTTAAAATCAGTAAATTTTTATTCTGTGTGGAGATACAAGAAACATTTATTAACAATACATGCTCAGAATGTTACATTCAGAGTCTAATTTGGTGGAGATCGGTACTTATTTTATTTTCGAATTAATATCGTACACCAAACGTATTGCATTACATTGTATATGTATTCCAAAATAAAATAACTGCCGATCTTCACCAAATTAGAAATATAAGTGTTAAATAATATTCTCAGCATCTATTTTTAAAAAAAGTTTCTTTATATCTCTACAAAAAAGTAACAATTTAATAATGTTGATTTAAAAAAAAATGTTTAATAGAAGCTACCCAGTTAGTACAAAAATAGTTATTTGTGTACCAAGGCCAAAAAGTGGATTTTTTCGGCCGAGTCTGAGTTTAATGGCCGAGGCGAAGCCGAGGCCAGAATGCAGACGAGGACGAAATAACACTTTTTGGCAGTAGTGCACACAAATGTTTTTAGGCGACTTTCATTATAAGATTTACAAATTTGTTAGATTTTTATTTATGATTTATTGGTATAATTATTTATAACAACTGAACAATTGTACATATTTGTGACTCCTTCAGAAACGTTTATATTTTATTACAAATTTGTTAGATTTTTATTTATGATTTATTGATATAATTATTTATAACAACTGAACAAATTGTACATAATTATTAGAAAATTCGACTACCAACACCACGTATTTATTACAGTTTACAGCAAGATTGACAGCTTGTTTACTCTGTTTTATTCAGAGATATTTTGACATTGTCGGTAATGTCGGTATCATGATGTAAGGTAGAAAATTATCGATAGATGGCGCCACCCTTAAACGGATAATAATGAAAGCGGCCAAAAAACGGTTACTTTTCGGCCGCTTTTGAGTACTAAAAATTCAATTTTTTGATAACGTCGCCTAAAAATACAATTTTTTACATTTTAAACATATATGGGTCAAACAAAACTAATTAGTGGAATGACGTTTTTCGTAACATCAACATTAAAAATGTTTTCTGTATGGTTAGGGCCACCCGTGGACACACTATACAAATGGTGAGTTTGGTGTAGTAGCAATGTTTTAAAGAAAATTCTAATTATAGTATAGCCGAAACGCTAGGGTATTTTTTTCAAACAATTTTTTATGCATTTTTCACCGGACATACTCCAAAGATTTTGTTACAACATAAGATGCTTTGTCTTTTGATCAAAATTTAGTCATTTACGGAATTCTAAAAGTTTTAGCAAAAGGTTAAGCAAAATGTTGTTCTTACAGTAATTTTTTGGCTTCATTTCTTGTTCGACAGAAATGGAATATTTGAATCTAAAAAAAGTAAAGGAACACGCTTATTGAGTATGACTAAAATATTATATTACTTCAACAATATTTATTTATTTTAGTCTTATACCTATTTTTACATGTCATTATCAAAGGTAATATTAAGAAGTAAGCAGTTGGTGTTGCTATAGAAACAATAGAACTTTGTGACTTGATCTTGATTATTTGCATCTGCAAATGACTTGATTTCTTATTTCAAAATGTCCAACGGAGGTGAATTTAAGAGATCATTAACGGCACAGTTTTTAAATGTTTGTAAATTTCAAAAGCTTATTAAGTGATTGTGTTCTAGTAAGTGTTTAGCTTAATTGGATTTATGTGGGTGTTTATATTTGTAACAATGAACGTGTTCGTTTTACCTAATATCAAACGTTCTAATTGTCTGGCCTATATAAACCGAACTACAATGGAAGTAATTTAATTTGTAAATACGTAATTTTAGCAAATTATCTGTTTTTAGTTGTTTCTAAAGCTTACGTTATATTTATTTGTCTTGTTTATAATTTTATCAATTTTTTCCATACCTTCACAGAGAAATTGTTCTGGAAAAAAACGTACAAAAAAAGATTTTATGAAACCATATGGTAGGCAAATTAAAGAAAACCCAGTAGAAAAAGTTCTATTTTTAATACAACTTTTTTAAACGCTTCTTGGAAACTTTCTCTTTTGAATAATCTTTTCAAGATTTATTTATTACTAAACTTAGTCTAAACAATTTTTAATTTAAACGTTTTTTGAAATAGTTTCCAAAGACTTTTGCTGTAGAATGGTTTTTCCTGCTGTTCTTATTGGATATCTTTACATGGGGCTACTTCTAAAATGATTATCTGTATATAAAATACTTAATTACTTCTAAAAGCTTATTTGCAAAACTATTTTACAAAATCTTAGCTTAGAAACGATTTTGTTTGGAATGCCTTACAAAAATCATTTTTTCTTTTACATTTTCTGTCTCGGTTCCTTCCCATATATTTCTTTTTATGAAATCGTACACCATATTTTCTGCTTAGCATAGATGGCTTAGTCATTTAATTAAATTTTCCATCCAATCGAGTCGTTTAACAAAATTTCTATGCCTTCTGTCCATAAAGTAACCCCCCAACTAATTTTTGAACGACTTGATATTTTACTACGATATTTGGTGTGCTTCAATGGGAAATCAAATACAATTTTTTAGCCAATAATTAAATTTTGTATCATTCAAAATGGTGGCTGGGCGCCATTAAAAAGTTTTTTTTTAATAAAGAAGGTGGTCGAGTCACACCTCATTTTATTGAAAACATTATGTTCCAACAAGACGGTGCGCCACCTCAATATTATATGCCTGTTTCTGACTTTCTCAACGGACATTTTCTTGGAAGATGGATTAGTAGGCGGGGACCTGTAGAACAGCCGGCTCGCTCCCCAGATTTAACCCCCCTTAGATTTTTTTCTATGGGAATATCTGAAATCAAAAGTGTACAGAACCCGCCCAGAAACAATTGAAGAACTGGAGCACCGCATTACAGAAGTTTGCAGAAATATCACTCTAGAAACGTGACAATATAACGCAGGAATTTCATAACCGACTTTTTATGTGCCAAGAAGTGAATGGTGAACATTTCGAACACTTAATTAAATTTCTTTTTAACCGACTTCAAATAAGGAGGAGGTTCTCAATTCGTCTGTATATGTTTTTCTTTTATTATTTTTTTTATGTATGTTCGGGCATAACTTTTTTGTTTATGAACCTATTTTAGTGATTTTTTTCCGTTGGGTTCAGTATAGTTCCAAGGTGGTCCCATTATAATTTCATTGGTATTGGAGGTTGAACTTCGAAGATACTCTTCAAAATCTATTTTCTTAACCGACTTTTTAGTGTTTCCGTATTTCATCTTCCGTTTCTACTAGCCGTCGTTTCCTCATTCGAGAAGCATCCTTACTAGGTCTACCTATCACTTAAAATTGTAAAATAATTAACTTTAAAAAAAAAGAAAACAGACTTCAAATAAAAACACAAAAGTAACATAAAAATTGTATATCTTGCTACAATAACAACTTAAGTTCGAATTTTTATGTTTTACTTGGCATCGACTTAAAAATTATAAAACAATTAATAATTATATAATAAACAACAATTTCTTAATTACATTAAACAGAACAACAAATAAGTATTAAATTGTTGTATAAAAAACATTTATTTTTTGCTTTTTAGTTAACTTATGTTACTTTTGTGTTTTTATTTGAAGTCTGTTTTCTTTTTTTTTAAAGTTAATTATTTTACAATTTTAAGTGATGGGTAGACCTAGTAAGGATGCTTCTCGAATGAGGAAACGACGGCTAGTTGAAACGGAAGATGAAATACGGAAACACTAAATAGTCGGTTAAATAATTAACTTTTACAAAAAAAAGAAAACCGACTTCAAATAAAAACACAAAAGTAACATAAGTTAACTAAAAAGCAAAAAATAAATGTTTTTTTGTACAACAATTTAATACTTATTTGTTGTTCCGTTTAATGTAATTAAGAAATTGTTGTTTATTATATAATTATTAATTGTTTTATAATTTTTAAGCCGATGCCAAGTAAAACATAAAAATTATATTGCTACAATAACAAATTAGATTCGAATTTTTATGTTTTACTTGGCATCGACTTAAAAATTATAAAACAATTAATAATTATATAATAAACAACAATTTCTTAATTACATTAAACAGAACAACAAATAAGTATTAAATTGTTGTATAAAAAACATTTATTTTTTGCTTTTTAGTTAACTTTTGTGTTTTTATTTGAAGTCGGTTTTCTTTTTTTTGTAAAAGTTAATTATTGCTTTAATTTTTAGTTTTTTTTTAACAGACTTCTTTATCTTCAAACATTGTCATTTTGTTATGGCTGAATATTTTTCTTTTGAACTCTAGGATCAGACGCAGAACTAAAGGACTTTTTAAATGATGTGTCACCCGACCTCTCTTTCTATTTAGAAAAAATTCAAAATGGCGCCCATACGCCATTTTGAATAAGAAATTTAATTATGGGCTGAAAGTAGTATTTTGTTCCCCATTACAGCACACTAAATTTTGTGGTAAAATATCAAGCCGTTCAAAAGTTAGTTGGGGGTGGGCTAACTTTATAGACACAGTGTATAAAGAATTTCAAGAACAAATCTTATAAACAAAAACATTTGTTTTCAGAAGTTTTTTCTTAAGGCTTCTGGCGATATTTTCGGTAACTTATTTGTTCTAGCAAATTTTCAGCAGACTTATTTTTTCTAAGGTACCTTTTCTTTAAATGGTTTTTCTACAGCCGCTTTTTCATTAAGTTCTTCTTCTAAGAAACATTATTTTTGCGAAACTCATCCCAGCAAACATTCATATTTTTGAAACTTCCTTATTCACCTTTCTCTCTATTTCAAATATTAACTTTTCTACAACCATTACGCGGTGACCCATTAGCTCCTGTAAAATTAAAAATTAACAAAACCTTTCTCAATCTCAGCACATAATAGTGAGTACGTTCAACCCTTATTTAGTTTAAGACGAGTTCTGCTCAAATACCTTCCTTTCTAAGCGCATAGCCCCTGGAAAGGTAGTTTGAAACACCATATGGCGAAAAGTGGAGCAGACAGGAGTTAAAAGTTTGAATAAGCGTAGTTCCTCCGAAGTGGCGAAGGCCGCGAGTTACCTGCCCGGGCCTAAGCAATTAACGCGGCCGCCGTGCTGACAATTAAAACCCGCCTTCGAGACCTGCCCGGCCGCCAACACACCAATTATACTGACAAATTAGTATACCCTGTCATTACCCTTGCAGCGACCTTACAGCACCCGCTTCACCGCTACAAACATCGCGTGCTGACCGACGATTGATCAGCGCTGTTTTATCGGTTAACATATATTAAGAAATCGGTTTCTCATCCGACCTGCGGAGTTTACACGTGATTTACATTGTTGTACAAAAAGATCGTCCTTTTTCATACGACCCTTATGGAACGGTTTATCGACACACGTGGTTTATCTTTTATTTTCGTCATAAAGTTAGAACCTCGTTTGAGGTGTCTTGAAATTGTTGAACATACTTTAAGTGAATGGCCTGATCGATTGCTTACTAACTTATAACCAACTACACCGTATGGATGGACAAGTAAATTATCAAAGATTTGCTACTGATTGAGAAGATATAGCATTTATCTTTTTTTATGTTGAAATTCTTCACAAATATGAAGTCAATTCTGTGATATACAGAGTCTGGCAAAAACAAACCTGATCGTTTACTTTGGTAAAAACGATCATATAAGTTTGACTTGAAGTCGCAGCCTACTTGTTCAAAATGTCATCGTCAATTCTATGTTTTTTGGCAAAATTTTATTTTTTAAACAGATATTTATTATTTCAGAACACAGGTTTAAGCTTGTAACGCTTAGTTGCTTAACAAGGTACGAACTAAAAAGAAGTATATTTTTTTAGCGTTTTTTCCGTTTTAAAGTTGCAATATTTAAGTATGCTGTTTAGATATCTTCGACTTTGTAAAGTGGCCCCACGAGAAAAGATTCAAGTCGGGTGGCCGTGGTGGCCACTTCACAAATTTTGATCTTTTAACGATTTTGTTTTAGAATTATTGTATCTAGATATTGCTGCACTTCTAATCCGATACGAAGAGGTACTCCATCTTGTTGGATGGTACAATTAAATCGTGACCATATGAGTATAAGTTTTGTAGCAAAGATTAAGGTAGTTTTGAAGCAGATTTAAATAACTTCTAAGGAGCTACTTGTAACAAATAGTTAATTATTTCTTGAGTGACAATATCGGTTCATACATTCAGTTGTTCTGTTTTTTTCCACTATAAATTCTAACAGGTGCTAATTTTTGACTGACTAATATCAGCACGCGTAATTGTTTACACTGCCATGCCAGTACCATTTAAACAAAAAAATTGGCGAAGCACTTTGCCTGAGCTTTTCTATATAGTCTAAAAGTAATCAGCGTTCTTGAATTCAAATCATTCTATAAAAGTAGAACTCGTGAGCTACGCCTCCTGATTTTTGTTTTGGTAACTTCGTTCCCGGCGTTCGCCGCTCTGGTGAATCAATCTCAGGAATGAGAACTGTTCCCAGGGAAAAAAATCAAATAAAACTCGGAAAACATCCCTTAAAAAATAAAGTAAAATATCTCGTAAAATTGTCAGGAACAATATCCCTCGAAACAATTCCTATCGCAGCTCCGAAACAAGTCCTTAAAAAAGCGGGAAAAACTAATTAAACTCTTAAATTTTCTCATTTCCAGAGGAATGCCCCTAAAAAAGATTTTCGAATTGTTTTTGGAACTAATAAATACGAACTAAAAAAAATCTTGTTAGACATTTGCATATATTTCCCAAATAAAATCCGCCCATATTCATAGAAATCGATCAGCAAGAAAAAAAAACTTGTGTTTTTCAGGAAAACCTCTTTCTTTATTATGCAGTACCAGCAAATACACGTGCTTTTGCTTAGGGGATGTTTTTCTAGTGATTGTTTTCCTGGGAAATTAATTTCCCTGGTTTGTTTGTTCCGCGGAATGTTCGTACTGAAGCATGTCTTTACTGGAGCCCCTTTTCAGGCAATGTTTGTTGGCGGAATCTTTTCACCCTGAATCGTAAGTAGCCCCTAAAAGCAAAACTTTTCTTTTTTGGTCGAATGTTATTAGTGTGACCGCATTTCGGAGAACGTAATGTTTGGTGTATCTCGTGCCGCCGCCGACGTGACATCTCGGACTGCGATAGCTTGTGCGACCTTGAGAAGATTTAACGTTCCCCTGTGTTACGAAATATTGTGTAATGATATAAATCTTGGATACTAAGGGTGATGTCCTTGTTATTAGCAAAAAATAATCGCGCGCGGCTCCGTATCTTTTAACACGTACTCTTCACAAGCTGCTAAACTCAGGTGCTGCTTGTGCTTCAGTCTTTTGAATAAACAGCCTGGAACTGCATGCTTCAGCCTCGGTGTTTGTGTTCGAAAGCAGCAGAGCCGTAGTCGAGAAGCGCTGCTTCGTTCTCCGCGTCTCTCTCAGCAATAAGATATTAACAGATTATGTTATAGTATCGCAACTGAATAGTGTACACTATAAAACCCTGTTTCTATTGTATAACGTAGCGGACTATTGCGCAAATGAATGTTTTGCTCTCTGTAATCAGAGCATAACTATGTGGGTTTTGGTGGCGGGTGTCTCCCACCACTAAAAGCTAAGTCAGAAAGAGCTTCGTATTTAATGTTTGACATTTTGAACATGTTGCTTGCTTGTTATATGTACATATAAGGGCAGTATTTTGAGAAACAAATACACGATTACTAAAACAGAAATGCCGTTTTAACTGCTTCGCTTTATGAAGCACAAAGTGCAAAGAAATGTGTAAAATAAACTGGTTGTGCTGACTATCATAGTAAGCTGAACGCGTATGTCGTATGAAAAATACTATAAGTGCCTAGAAATTAAAATTCTCTAAGGTGTTTTGTCACAACAAATATAATTTAATTGATTTTTTTGAGAAATGTTTTTGGGAATAATGAACATTAAACCACATAACAATTATTTTGGAAAAAATTGGGAGGGAGAATTAGTTGTGCTAAGTATTGTTGTCCCAGAAAATTGGAGTTAGAATCTTGTTTTACAACTACTAGGAACAATTTACTTTAAACGAATTTGTTCTACCGTTCCCCGTCTATTAAATAAAAAGACAAATTTTAGATTTTCAAAAATTCATAGAAAGCGTTACATAAAAATTAGCGCATTACGGGCTCCATCAAATAATAGCGCACCTCTATAAGCCTATAGAATGTAAGAAAAATTCTTGAATATACATTCAAACTGAAAGCCAAAGATTTTACCGTCCGACCGTGAATTACAAACTTTTATACGTTCTTACTCTTTTTTACCAAGAACCGTCTACCCATCGAATTTGTATTCAAACCAAAAGTTATAAACTTTACCGTCCGCCCGTGAATTTACAACCTTTTATAAGTTTGTAATATTTTACCCGAGTCCTGTAAGAAACCTTGATTTTGTATTTATTTCTAAAGTTAACGACTGCCGTTTGTCTGTGAATTTAAAGTTGCCAAGTTAATGTAAAAGAATTTTTCATTTGAATGCCGAATTCACTTGTCCGCCCGATCTGGTCATATTGCAAACTGTAATAAGCTAGTAATGTTTTCAGAGAACTCCATGAAACAGTTTTGAAAATTATTTAAAACCCACCGCCCTGCTTGTGCTGTATTTTACAGCTTGTTTGAACATTGTAGAAATCGAAGTTTGCTGGAAATAAAATGCAGAAATAAGGATCCCGAGATTGTTTTAAAATAATGCTTATGGCGGTATTTTCAGATACCTTAGTGATATACTCTCTGGGAATTAAGAAAACGTACCGTAAGTCACAAGTCCCGTATAAAACAATATTATTGCATTTTTACCTTAAGTGACTTATTGCAATTTTAGAAAGGTTATTTAATATTTATTTAACTGGTAAAGGTTTGTTTACGTTACTGAACTTACTAATTTTTATACCTGCTCTGTGATAAACGATGAGAATTTACTATTGGTTACTCTAACGTGTATTTATTGTTTTATGAGAATTAGACGAGAAGTGAGCTTTTGTCAAGTGACGATCAGTCTGATTAAAACATAAATAATTAATTTAGTTTAACAACCCGCATGAAAGAGTTCTAAATTTTACCACTTTAAAATTTAAATAAAGTCTTCAGATAAGACCATACAGCGAGGTCAGTATAGTTTAAATTTACTTACTTGAAATTCATTTTTATTTGAGCCAAATTTCAAGAATTTGTACTTTCTGATA
Source organism: Ctenicera cuprea (assembly GCA_958336395.1). Lineage (NCBI taxonomy): Eukaryota > Metazoa > Arthropoda > Insecta > Coleoptera > Elateridae > Ctenicera > Ctenicera cuprea. The sequence continues at coordinate 12,484,674 of OY284492.1, read as the reverse complement.
ACATGTTTATTTTATTGTACTTAATTTTTTAAAATTTAGCGTAACACAGTTTGTACCGAGAAGCCACCAGGAGAAATTCGAGCCAATAGCCGTTCGAGCCGTACCTGTTTTTTCTCCCCTGTGCCGAAAAAATTCCATTTAGTTACAATGTTTTAAATGCAGAATTTACTATTGTGTTTTTTATGATTAGTTATAAGTTGTTGTTAAGCTAATTTTGAAATACTTACGTTGGTTTAAAATAATGCATTACCAAACAACTATTTCTCTCTTCGACTGCGAGTCACTGTTAGCTAGCATAGCTAATACGATTATCCCGTCCAGTCGAGTATACTGCAATGCGTGCTTACAACGTCAACGTGTCTGTCTGAGCCTGACATATACTAGCCCAAGCATGGCTCAAACGGAGAAATATCTCGAATACGTGTCGCGCACAGTATAGCAAAGACGTAAAGCAGGGGCCCAGAGACTGATCGACGCTCTGGAGTCTTGTCATTTTTCCAGAATGTTACATTTATTTTGGCTTTAAGTTTATTAGAACGAAAGGAAGAAACCCCACCTTTACGGCAAAGAGGAAAAAGATAAGGAAGAAGAAGATTAACAATAAAAGTATGAAAATAGTAGTGTAGCAATCACAATCACAAATAGTAGGGTCACAACTTTACAAAAAACGTTTGTTTTTTTCTTCAATTAAGGCCAAGAGGTCAAAACAATCGTTGATAAAAGCGTGACGTATTTTCGTCTTTGTCTCCCGTCTCTACGAACGAGTTTTAGTTCTATGAAATACGTAAGTGCCGGCAAAAAAGTTTCACTTCAAAATACTTTCGGCTCCCACGACTGTTCGTTATAACTAGGTCTACCAAATTTTATTAAAATCGTCCAGTAGTTGCTGAGATTACACAAACAGAGTTACAGACACACACACATATACAGACTGACATTTTTCAAAAAAAGAACACTTTATTGTGTTGCCTGGTGATCCAAAACATGTATTGCCGTCAAAAGCTCCGAATCCAAAATTTCCACGATCACAGCACATTCCTCCCTGTATGGAGTACAATGGTTTAAATATTTACTTTGTGCGATTGTGATTTCTGTTTATATGCAAACGATTTCTATTCAAGAAAACAATTTTTAGGTTTTAATGGAAATACAGATCGTGGTCTCAACAACAACAAAAATAATCTTCAAAAAATCTGTATGTAGACGATAGGTACGTTTTGGAAACACGCAGCTATGTCGTTTAATTACCAAATTCTGAAAAGTAAATTGCGAATATATTGTCAAGGAACGGTTTCGTTCTCAGCTTCCTTAGCGTGACTAAATTTAAGAATGTGTTATTTGATTCTCTTCCATATCAAGCCAATGAATCCTTTTATGTCCTCAGTGTGTCATTTTAATTGGATAACCTCTACACATTTCACTTTGTTTAAGTTTGGTGTTTTTATAGATTTGCCAAAATTGGAAAGTAAATGGCCTGGCGTATATAAAATAGCGTAGGAAGATTACACATAGATTTCTTTTTAAAACCTTTGATTATAAACGGCGTAAATGAATTCATAAAAAACTGTGAGACTACAATTTTTTTAATGGACTACGTTTGAAAAATATTATTGGAAGTTTCCGGTTAATTTAAACTTTTGAAATGCTTTAACAACCACAAAAAAACCTTTAAATGTTCGCATAGTTGGATCATTTTCCACACAGTTTTCCTTGAAAAGGGCAATTCTTTGAGAACTGAGGATATTCTACTTTCAAATTTATATTTTAAATAACCTCTTTTGCGTTAGAGCAACCGAAAGTTGAATTTTCACACTTTATATTCAGATTCGGAGCGCCATTATGCAAATCTATGATATGTGACGAGTTTGTCCGAGACGGTCGATTCCGACCAATTTAAGATTTCGAAGTCGACACCCTATTCCGCCCCTGGGCTCATAAAACACATTTAACAAAATATAAGTCTCTGCAGACACATTCGGTTACTATGGCGGGCAGCAATTAGTAAGTAAACAAATAATGAATGAACCATAAATAAGACGGTGTTATTTCCAGGGCACACGGCCACTCAAATATTCGCCTTGAGATTAATTATTGGAGTGTTAATTGACGGGGCAAAACGAACTGGCCGGATGTGGTAATGCATAATAAATACTGGATTTCCAATTATAGCCTTCAGACGGGCAGGTTCATTTACACCGGTGATAATAATATTTCAAATATTTGTTCGAGCGTTAATTGTTGTATTATTATGCGTAGGAGTCCTTGCGTGATGTCTTTTCATCCTTCTCGTACCTGGATCACCAAGGAAATCATCACTGATCTAATCACATGCCCAATTAAAACTTTTAATACATGTCAAAACGGTTGACGTTTACATGAACTTACAGTTTTCATGAAAGAAATTAATGAAGTCGAATTAAATTGGAAATTAACTTAATATTTTGCAGAACTTGATAAACCAAAAATACGAGCATAATAATATATGTATTGTCCTTTACATTAAATCAAGCGGCTCATAGTCCGTTAGGGGAGCACATCTTCCCTCCAATAAGCATTAGAAAAATTAAAATAGTCCCCGTTGTTTAGCGGCCACGTAATTTCAGAACGTAACCATGGCGGACCGTGGACCGCTTCTTCATATAAGGGCGACAGAATACAGGCCGCCCACATACGATGGTAGTCGGTCTGAACATAGCAACTGGTACCTGAAGAGGGTCATAATTGAAATCTTTCTAAAGCAACACTAAATTATGGGTGTGTGAAGGTGATGCGAAATTTCCCTCACCCATAAGGCTCAGGTTGTTAACGCCACTAAAGGTAATTTATTCTCCACAGTATCCAGTAGTATCGCCTAGGTAATATTTACAACCAGTAGGTTCTTCTTGACGTTGTCACTGAGACGTGGGCATATTTGTAGCCTAACATGGAAGCGGTGCGTAACCATTCATGAGCGACCATACTGTCTTAGATGCTAGCAAACGTTTCATCTTTTGAAATTACTAACCTATGCCCAAATAATACGACCTTGAATCTCTTCGTAGAAAGGTAGACATATCAAGTTGAAATCACCGCAGTGACCGCTTCTTCATCTTCCTAGGGCAGTGCAGAAATCCGCAGCAGTTAGGCCTTATTGGCTCATTGTGCATCCACTGCCAGTTCAAAGATTCTCTTCATACAGACCAGTACTTAGGCTACAGACTAGTACCTTGCTAATGAAAATATGGAAAGATGGAGGAAAGATTCCTTCTTTTCTCCACAGAACCAGAACGTGTGGTGGTTGACTACACCCATGGTGTTAAAGTTTTTGTTAAAAGGGCCATGCCCAGTTAGAAAACCGAAGAGTCTGAGATCGCGTTCTGGGCCAAGGATGGCTTCTGAGAACCCCTTCTGGCTAAAGTATCAGCTTTCTTGTTTCCGCCAATGTTACTATAACCGAGCACCCATAGTAACTTGCCCTAATTATAGAAACTAAGCCTTCTTAAGGCTGACAACAGTCTTTGACTAGCATAGATTTGGTTATAACAGAACCAAGAACCTTGAGAGCCGCTTGTTTATCGCTACCTGTATAGATATGTTTATTAGAGTAACATCTACGTAGGCTCTCCCGAGCACAAGTTAAGACAGAAAAATATCTGCCTTAAAAAATGTGCCAAATATGACAAAAGCAAACTGCATTTTTGCCATAGGAACATCGACATAAATCTCTGCACCTCAATATTTTTGAGTCATCTGTGAACCAGACTAGATCTGCTGACTTGCAAAAGCTTACAGTTCTAGTCCAGTTTTTCCTACTGGGAAATTAATTAAATTAAATGGTTTGGTAAAAAATACAGGGATTCGGTCGATTCTTGCCACGATAAGCGCGTGTGTCCGTATTGTAAGAAATGGGACACGTGCATGTCCCAAGAATTTCTCTTCATCTTTCGACTAGCCATTATACTTTAAACTGTAAGCTGTCTTTTCAGCCAATCAGAATATGAAGAGGCACAATGTCCAGAAGTGACAAAGGCGCATGGGCCGTGAGCATTGTTCCTGTGACTCGTAAAGCTGAGTTAAGCGAAGTTTAATGCACGACCGTTGGAGTGCGCGCAACCACACCAACGACGCACACGTGACCATTGATCTAATTATGGCAAAGTAGATACACCCAGTAAATTTGGGGTTTAATTCCCAGTGACTCTTTTTTCTAGTTCCAAAGAACTCCGGTTCAATAAAGTCTTTTACTCTTTTTTTTTCTTCTGGGAATGACTAACTCGGTCTTAGAGTAGTTAACTGTAAGGCCTTGGTCAGTGCACCATTGTTATAGAATCAGCAGAGCTTTAGTTCACCTGCAAGGGTCCTTGCTTCCCCACCCTTTAATTTTTTGACGGCAAGACATTATCTTGGTTTAATATTTATGCTGTTTTAAGTTTTGATTTTTTCCTGATAAAATTCGTCATGTTGCTCTTGTAACTTACTGCGTTGATTGAGGTATACCTCCATCAACGCTTACAGGTTCTATAACTGCGTTATTGTTACGAAAACAAGTTCTCCATAGAGATGTATCGTTAGGTTTAGGTATAGCCAAAAACACATGGGCTAAGTCGAGAAAATAAAGGAAAGTCCTCGATCAAAACTACACTTGCCTTCTGTGATTGGGCATATTAGCCTGATATAATAAAAATCCAGAGCGCAGCTAAAAAATTAACATGATTTACCAATTTTATACCCTCGACCAGCCGTGTCCTTCATTTTATAATGTCCATATAGAATTATTTAAATATGAAAATAACTGTTTTACCCCATCTGATCAAAAACAGTTATGTGTGTTTGGTTCTATTATACCTTGCTATATTACGGCGGTTTCTACGATTATGAATGTATGTTTGTATCGATGTTGTTCTCATCATCTATTACCATTTATGTTATTGTTGGCATGCACTATGTGCTTTCGATGCTTGCACTTCTGGATAAGAACTATACCTAACTGAAGAGTCCTAACAAGGACGAAAAGCTTCTTTAGTTGTCCCTACCTGTAAATGTGAGTATCTTTTGTTCACTAATATATTAGGATTTAGTTCGCATTTGTACACAAAGAGCAACCTGGCAGTCGAATACCAACTTAGCTGGTTCAGCTGTAATTTTGTGTGGTTGGTAGTTTTGCTACAGTTTTCCTCGCCGTATTATATATAGATGTCGTTCGTATAACTTTACAATTATGATATGAAACACACGTTACAAAGGAATTTGCACGATCAAACGAACATAACCAAGTCTAAAAGTCCAAAAACCAACGCTTGAAAATCTGCTTCGAAATCAAGAATTAGCTTCCGATCCAAGACAAATCATTTCGTCAAGCTCCTCCTACAGCCTCGCTTTTGGATCCAAGGCCAGATTCCGGTTTGAAGTAAATCAATTCATCAGGCTCCTCCTAGAGCCCGGCTTCCGCCATTCCGGCATTGAATGCAAGCTTGTGGTCTAAAGCAAACCAATCTGGCACACTAAGTTTCTACTAGAGTTCCGCAGCACTCAAAGACTTTATTATTCTTCTCCCACCCCGATTGGGAGAAAATGTACCGAGCCACCAGAACACGACAGAGCCCTCCAACCGATCTCTGCTCTCCCTATTTTCGAAGCGGATCCGTGCTAATTCCTTAAGAGGGCGTGCATTTTGTTTCTTTGGTATAAATTAATTAACTGTCTCGTTACTTATTCACTGTTCTTGTATTAATCTGATTGTGATTATGTTGTGGTTCATGTTATTTTATATTAAAATATAATTTTGTTTAATAAATAATAGTAAATAAAAATAAGTAAAACACCACAGATTTAAGACCCAGGTTATTAACGGTTACAAATATGGCAAGAAAACTGCACAGATCTGTCCTAATATGCATCAAATTGACCTCTAGAACGTTTCTGATTAAATACATTTTCATCACCCATGTTCCAGCCAACTTTGAGACTTACAAATTCTGTGTTAAATGTTTTAGCTGCTACCGATAGAACAGTCTATTTTATTATTCACTGAGTCATGAACTTATTACCATTTTTTGAAAATTTCGAATATGACCAGCAAAACTCAAAACATCTCATTGTTTTTTTGGCTAAATAATTTTTATGAATACAAAATTGTTTATCTTTATATGAAAAGACGCATTCGTCGTATTTATACCTTCAACGAAGAGCTAGTAGAAAATCATTTGGAAATAATATAATACAATAAATAATTTAAATTTTCTTTGGTTTCTTGGTCAAAGTTAGGAAAGTTTGAAAAACTATGTTCTTCGATCGGGATTTGAACCCCGGACCTCTAGCTATCCAGGCGAATGCTCTAACAATTAATCTACCGTTAAAGGAGCCACGAAAATTTGCATTAATACCAGTAGCGATTAAAAATTTAACTTTATTAAATAACAAACATACACTCTTCTAACAACTAGCCTGCTCAATCACCATACTTCAATCACGTTGATTAGATATCCATCTCTTATTTCGAGGAGGGCAGGTAGAAGTTCTTACCACCCATCTCTCAATTATGACCTTGGGCTATGTCTACCATAAAAAATACTTTCTTCTGTAAACTTTCCAAGTATTGAGTACTTAAAAATTCTGTTCACAAAAATTATACCAATTGATCTGCTGTTCACAGTATTCAGGAAGGTTTATTGCTTGTTCAACAATAAAATGACGGACATGTAGAATATTTATTTAAGGTTACGCATGTACGGGTTTAATAAACTTCTCGTGAAGATTCTATTTTTATTTTTTCCGTATTGTTATTATTAGGAGAATGTCCGAAAAAAAGAAAATCTGACATTTACTAATAAAATATTGCATTCCAAATTCAGAATATAAAAATAAGCTTTTGCATTTAACTTCCTTCTTCAAGTACGTTAAAAATACCGTGGAAAATATAACCTTTCACCATCAGCTTTAATGAAATAAAATCAACAATTGACATAAAAATTGAGCCAAAAAACACGTGACATAAACTTGATAGATTCTCAAGGCAAAAGGAAAAGCCTTTATTATTTATTCAAGATAATTATTTATGTCAAATATTCAGAAATAATAAGTTAAAGTAAACGTGCGAGCCACCAGGTGCGGACTCACAAGCTCCGACTAGATCAACTCCATTATCGGACAAGATAATTCCAAACACGTCTATCATCGTCACAGTTTTGACATACGTATCAAATAATTGTTTCGGTTTCGTTATTTCTGTATTAATGGCAGTAATGGCATGCGATCCAATTGTTGTTTCAAGTGTAAGGTCGATTTTGTCAGTTATGTTTTATTCTTGTTCCAATTCGAGTTTTACTTATTTTTGATGAATTTTTAATTTTGAGCAACGTTTTGTTGCAATTTATCGGTATTGGTTTCCAGTGGCGGTTTCTCCATTGGATCAAATGGTCATTGACCTCCCAATGAAATAAGAAAAAATAAATAATTACTTTTTGTTTGAGTACATAACATATTATACACTATAATATTTAAAAAATACTTTATAGTTAACTTTTGTATGCGATTTCTATGCGAGAACGTTTATTACAAAGCTGCCGCAGGATCCGAAAACGTTTGAATGTTTGAGTATTTCGCGCGCATTAAACGAATCTATGCGAGGGTCATTTGGCTGTCAATTCCCAACTTAGCTATACGCCACCGAATAAAGACGCCGGCTTAAAAGGTTTTCAAATGAATAAGAGTGAAATAGAAAGCTCATTGCGGTAAAATTCATACTACACAAGCTAAAAGAGGATAGAAGTATCTGCGTATTAAAAACTTCAGGGTCACTAACCCACAACTTCCGAAAATGATGCTGTCAGCTGTCCGTGATAAGCGCATGCCAATAGCCGCCTAATTTGCGACATTCGCACTTACACAACGTAGTAGTGTGAAAACAGTTGTTAGTTGTGTAATCGTAATTTAGTGGTGTTGTACAATGTCCGTGCAAAATAATTTTGGATTGTGAATGCTATGTAAGAAAATGCTTTCGCTTGTTTCCACTGTCTGCTATTTTGTGATAATTCATTGTGTGATATTGACTGCAAACATTTAAAAATTAAAATTCAAACACATTTTTTAATCGTAAGCCACATTAAAATTTTTTTGCATTTTGACACACTGACAATGTGGGTATTAATTTACAACAATTCTATTAGAGAGTGCTTATCGAAAGTCTATTATAGTCTTCAATGAAAATGTTGGTAAAAATAGATCATTTTGCCAACGTAAAGGATGGGGTTTGAAATATAAGGCTACCTAAAACTTAGGTAAGAACAAATTTTTTCCAAAAAATACTTTAAAATGCCTCCGAGTACACCACACCACGAGCCGCCACTGTTAGTTACAAAGATGGTACTAAAATAAGTGCAGGTTTTTGAAACGAAATCAAAATTACAATCAATTAATTTATACTAAGTATCAAGCCAGCATCGACATTGATTTTCATTATACTTCCTCGTCTATCAATTTGCAATTAACACTGCTTGTCATACGCAATTATTCCCTAAACTATTAGGCACGTAAATAAATTCATCGTAAAATTACATTTTGTTTGTTTTTTCGACTACATATTTTATATAAGCACTCTCCTCCCATTTCTGCTTGTGAAAGTCATCATCATCATCATTGATCCGTGCAATTCTTAGAATTATGGCTGACGCCTAAGGCGTTTCCAATCCATTTTTTGAGGTGGATCAATCCTCTTGTTCTTGGGTTCTTTCACAGTTTGTTGTTGGTCCTGGCGGTCTCTGTTATCTTCTTCCATTCTTTCCTATCCCTGCATTTCTATTCCCAGTGTCTTTATGTCCTCTTCTAGGGCATCTCTCTATCTTTTCCTTGGTCTTCCTTGTTTCCTGGGTCCAAAGGGTGTCCATATCATAACCTTCCTTATCATCTCATTTGATCTTCTTCTCCAGATGTTTTCTCCCTCTCTTGTTACGTTGGGTCCCAGTATTGTTCGCATTATTTTTCGTTCTATAATTTTTACATCTTCTTCTTCTTTTTTGTTTATTGCTATTGTTTCCATCGCATGGGTTATAATGGGTCGTATCAGGGTTTTGTATATTTTTATTTTTGTTGTTTTGCTTAATGCTTTGCTTTTTAATAGGGTTTTATTCCTGCCGCAAGCCTGATTTCCTTTCAGCAACCTCTCCTTCACTTTATTCCCTTCTGTTTGTCCCATCGTGACTCCCAGGTAATTGAAGTTGTTGACTCTCTCGAACGTATGTTCTTGTGTTTTTAGACAATTTTGTGCGGGCTCATATTTTTTCCCTATCTTCATGTATTTTGTTTTTACTTCATTTATTTGCTTACCAGATTTTTTTGCTTCTTTGTCTAGTCGGTCTACGGCTCTTACAATAACTTCTTTCCTATTCCCTAATACTACTATGTCATCTGCGTAAGCTATTATTTTTATTTGGTCAGTCATGATGTTTTTCCTATCGAGTTTAGCTCTTCGCATTGCGCCTTCTAGAATTAAGTTAAATATGGTTGGAGATAGGGCGTCCCCTTGTCTTACCCCTTTATTTATTGCGAAGGGTTCCGTTGTTGTTCCTTGGAATCTCACTTGCGTTCTTGTATTTATTAGTGTCATTTCTATTAGTGCTATTAATTTTCCCGGTATTCGTAAATGTTCTAGTTCTCTTTTTAGTTCTTTTCTGTTCACTGAATCGAAGGCTATTTTAAAATCTATAAATACGACATGTGTTTCCCTGTTGTATTCCCTCTGTTTTTGAATTATTTGTTCTAGGGTGTGTATGGCATTTATTAATAACCTTTTTGTCCAGACCACGCACTGTTTAAACCAAAGGAATGTTAGAGATGAAAACTCGAAGAAAGATTGAGCGAAATCAAAATATACGTTAAACTTATACGACATTACTTTCATAAACGAGTGGATAAAAGAAGAAGATGGAAAGACCACAGCTTGAAAATGAAGAAAGATAAGCTGATAAGAAAAGGTAGAACTTAATTCCCAGCAAGAAACAAAATAGTAGACGGCTGAAGAAGAAGTGCATACGCAAGACACAAAAAAAATTGCTTGAAAAGCATGCGATTGGTATATACACTATACATAAAGCAAATGAAAAAAAATGTAATTTGGTTCTATATTTCAGGTTATTTTTTAGTGAATATAAAGCCTCTCCTCTGGATCTTCCTAAATAAACTAAAAATGGGCAAAGCATGTCGCTAGTACTTTCCCATACTTTTTATGTTTTAAATATTCTCGCGCGAATAAGTGATTGAAATTTACATCTACACCCGGTACTAAGAGATTCGAACGGGACTCACTCGTCCGGCACTGGAGATTGCCTACTCACGTAAGGCGTTAGATATTGCGCTGCGAAATCCGAACTAAACAGAACTAACTTAAAATAAAAAATTAGGTTATCAATGACAAATAAAGTAGATTGCTGGCTTACTTAAACGTAATAGCAAAATAGTCTTAATCAATGACGAGTCTAGTTTAAAAAATGCAAATTAACTAAACGCAATTAATTGTTCTAGTAAGGCAAAAGAAAAATCAAAATTAATACTAATTTAAAATAAAATAATTAGTTTTGTGTATTTAATCACAACAATTACAGCACATCCAATTAAGAACTGTTTTAAGTTGTAGGATATTAATATAGAAAAGATATTCCTAAGACTAAACAAAATCAAAAACGGAAGGCCAAATACATTCACCAAAATTAAGGAGGGGGGAAAATTGACTCCCTTATTGCTTCATCCAAAAATTAGGTTCTGAATCTTATTCTACTATTACTCATAAACACTTTAGTTTAAACAAATAATTTTTATCGTTTCCCGCTTATTAAGAAGAGAGACATGAATCTACGATTTTCAAAAATTCATAAGCAGCGTCACAGAAAAATTAGAAGACTGAAACATGAACCAAAGTGTATCCCATCCCTAGCTCTATAGGCCTACAAAATTTAAAAAACATTGTTTCACCAGTTTTTGAGAATTATTGTTTTGAAAATTTTCGAAACTAGAAATTTTTTAAAACTTTTAATTTTTTTAAATCTTTGTGCACAATAACATAGCGCCTCTACAATGCTATTACGATAAATTTTTAAACCCGATTTGTCAACCTATTTTTGAGTAATAAGCCGTTAAAGTGAAAATTTTCAAAAAATGGTAGCAATTTTTAAGCTAAGAAGGTAAAAACGGAGCATTTGCTTTCACTTAAGGTTTTCTATCGGATTCCGTTCTTATATTTAAAAATATCGTTTTCCGGAAAAAATACTACCAGAAAACATGTCTAACTTCCGTTTCCAGTTCCGTAAAAGAAACTGTTAGTTATACTTAGATATATCAAATTTTATTAAAATCGGTCCAGTAGTTTCTGAGATTTCGCGTCACATACAGAGACACACATACATACCGACAGCTTTTTTTTAAAAACAACTTTTTGGGTTCCTAAAGGCCCAAAACTCAGCATCTCAAGAAATCGGCCTAAAAATGAGTCGTAACAAAGAAAAACTATGAGTTAAAGCAATCGACAAGTAACGATAGACAACTTTAATATCGAATACAACTACCTTAGACACACCATAACATTAGGCAAGGAAAATTAGCCCAAGGAATTGAGAAAAAAAAATAAGACTATCATGGGCAGCTTTTGGCAACCTTGGATACATCCTTAAAAACAAAAATATTCCAATTAATTTAAAACGCAAAGTTTACGACGCATGAATTTTGCCAGTAGCTATTTACGGTTTAGAACCAATTGCGATTACCTAACGGAACTCAAACTCTGATGAATAAAGTAAGAATGAAGGTATCAGAAAAAAAACGAAGATGGCGGATATTATTGAACGGATGCAGAATCAAAATGGCGATGGGTGGAACACGTAGCAAAAGAAGATAAGAACAATGGGTCAACGAAAGTTACACAGTGGAGACTGAGAGAGACAAAGAGAGGAATATTTGGCCCACCAAATCTCCAGACTTTAGTATGCTAGATTGTTTGAGAGGGGGGAGGTATTTGAAGAACGGGATTATTTTGCTGACCCTTCAGTCAATCAACAACAATTATTAGCAAACGTTTCATATAAATTAACAAAATGTTATAATTTTCTAAATTGATTGTTTTTTTCCTAATCAAAATAATAATCACACAATTTGCTACAATTTTCCCAAAATTATGCCATATCATCAAAGTTTTGTAATATCATCAAAAATTTGTCATTTATCCTAAAATTGTAGTTTTAAATTTGAAATTTGATAAATTGTATATAAAAATGGTAATATTTACAGTGGCCTCAGAATACAAACAGGGCCAGCGGGTGGTCTAGTGGTTAGAGTCCCAACCTCTAGAGCTAGACTCCCAACGGCAGTAGGTTCGAATTTTCTGCCCGTCGGAAAATTTTCTGAATAAGTTAAACCCGGCGTGTCCATGGACGGTGTGTATGTTGGGTTACATGTCTTTCTGGTCGGGGCATGTTAGGCCGGTGAATAGCGCTAAGTGCGCTGAGCTCGGATAAGGGGGTGGGATGGGAATCATGGAGTCGTGCTCATGCACGGTCTCATGATTTTTTTTTTAATTATAAAGTGTTAATTAAGTTGCAGTTTAAAGTCTAATCCAAAGAGCTAAACACAAAAACGTACATTTTTATTTCGTATTCGAAACATCGTGATTCTGAGAATGTTTCTGTAAATTTTTAAATTTTGATCGAAAAACAGTTTCATGTTGAAAGATTGGTTAAATTTAAAGTATTTACAAAATTCGAATTTTTAAATCAAAATAGCGGAAATTATAAATCTCAAAATAATTAAATTATATGTACGTGACGCTGTAGTAGTTATGGTCAACCTCTAAATAATTATTCCACCCCTTTGGCAATCTGTGCTAAATAATCCCCAACCATTTTCTATTTCCAAGCTGTTTAATTTCCCGAAAGTTTACTTTGTGTTCTAGTCTAATTTCAAAATTTAAACACACAATAATTGCAGATCCTAATTGTAGGTCTTTCAGGTAAGTTCTTAAGGTCCAAATCTGTTCATATTGAGCCATGTATCGGCATAAAGGCTTTCCTTACTGTCCTCATTCACCGACTAACTAAAGCACCGGTTATTACGGACTAATTTTGGCCGCAATTAAATGGCCGTGGTGTAATTATCTCATTTTGTGGCGTCTCTTGCCAACGGACCGTCTGACCGAGCTGTTTAGGGAATTGTTAGAAAATTTATACTTACGTCCCGCATTAAAACACCGAGATAAGATTTTTGATGGCACGATTTTGGCCCCAGATTTATTATAATAAAAAATTAAGAAGACCCGACTTGTTCGCTTTTAAGCAATTTTGTAATTATTTTAATTGCTACTTGTTGTTCCACCTAAATTGGTGTGCTGTGAACATTTTAATGCATTATTTGTTAACAGATGCTGCAATATGTTAAGAGAAAAACATTGTAGGGTGACTTTTATATTTGGTAGTTTCACGACCGGTTGATAGTCGATCTTGGAAAACATTAAATCTTAAGATGAATATTGTAACTAGGAAATATTTTAAAATAATGGCAATTTGCAGATAAAAAACTAGAAGCATGGATTTATCCAGAAATCTGTTATAGAAGGTAACAGCCACTGACGTAGAATAGTTTCAAAATACAGTAAAAATACAGAAATATTTAAAAAAAGGAGCAATTTTCGAAGAAGCCCGCCCCATGGTGAAAACCCACAACAAATTTTCAATCAAAAAATCGTTTTCAAAACTTCTACTTCTACTTCTACACAACTAGAATCATAAAATTACTATAAATGTCAAAAATACTAAAAACCAAACGCATTCACGAGGAAGTCGTTTTTGAGAGTCTTTCCACTTCTTTTTCAGTTTTTACTAAAACTCTTTCCTAGTAGTTTATTTAGCTTTTTACAAAGAACAAGTCGCAAAAATTAATGTGTGCGTGTACGTGTACCAATTTTTTTTACAAACTGGGTTATTTTGGTAAGCTTCCAGTTTAATTATGGCTTAAATTAATTAATTTTCGATGCAATAAACAAGTTTCGCTTAAAATTACGCTTCCACGAATGCGTGTGTTCATAGTTTAGCTAGTACACTGGCGTTGTTTCTTATTATTTTTTTTTTAATTTCTCATTTTCCGTTTTACTTTACATTAGAATAATATTATTTTTGTACTGGTTTTTATTGAAAAAATTGTTAATAAAAAATACATTTCATTTAATTACATCTTCATTAGGTCATATTAGCATAATAAAGTATTTGACACATAAAAAATTCAAAATAATAATTCAGCTATTTTACAACTGCTGCATCATACGATTTAAGACGTTTTAATTAAATTTATATCAGCTGATTTAAAAAATTTTAGGTTATTTCAAAAATAAATCAATCAAATCAAATGTAAATGTAAATCAATCTGTAATATTTACTAAATAGTTTTATAGGTTTTATTAACTATTTAATTATTGAAATATCGTTCAACAGTTGTGAAAAGACTGAATGAATTATTATTTTTTATTTGTTAAATACTTTATTATGAAAAAATGACTCGATGAGGATTTAAATAAATATAATATTTTATGTAATTTAACAATTGTCTTTAACAGAACGAAAATAAAAAAATAATATCTAGGTTTTATGAAAAAAAAAATTTTAAAAATAATAAAAAAAACTAGCGGTAAACGGGATTTGAACCGTTTTTGTGTCGCCAGCATGCAACACTCTTTTGCTACCAACATACGAATTCAGGAAGAGTATAATTTCGAAGTTATAAATCGAAATCGTGTAGTGCAATTGTAAATTAATTAATTAAAACCGTAATTCAACCGAAATCTTACCAAAATTTCTACCGAATAATACAAAAGTATCTATTTTATCGTTATGACGTTTAAAATTAACGTACTTACGCATTTCAGGAACATATACGAGATTTTCAGTTTTTCCATGTTATCTGTCCATGATCGACTAGTCTTGGGACACATTGTATATGTACTTGTTAGGAAGCATTTTGAACATTTACAAGTTCATGTTGTGAACCCATAACACCTAACCCCTTAATTGATCCTCTTCTTTGTCTATTTTCTCTTATCTTTGTATATGTGCGTCGTTCATGGCTGCTACAAAACCAAATTAAAGGATCTATGGAATAAATCCGTAACTGTCTCAACATAACACGACGGCGGGCTCTTACATCTCTAGAAAGCTTATTTATTATACTAAGCGAATGCTTATCTTGAGTCAATTAGAGCGGCTTGGCATCGGCTGTGTTTTGGTAATAAATTTGATCAACTACTGATAATAAATTTTAAAAACTTCAACAAGGACGGAAATGCATGAATGCAACTAAGCTTTAAGCCAACAAATTGTAACACCTACAGTGGAAACATAATTTTATTTTTGACCATGATATAACGTCTGCCTGCGTCTTTGTTTCTAATAATAAAACTAAGCGGGTCCTTACAATACTATTCATTATTTAATTAAAAAACTTTTGTTAACAATGTGTGTTACGCAGCTTCGATCACGTTCACAATTATTTTTAAGAATCATGAGGCCGTGTGTGAGCATTACTCCAGGATTCCCATCCCACCCCTTACCCGGGTTCAGCGAACTTGCTATACACCGGTCTAACATGCCCCACTACTGAAAGACATGCAAACCAACATACACAACAGGCTGGATTAAACTTATTCAGAAAAATTTCCGACGGGCAGAGGATTCGAACCTACTACCGTCAGGAGTCTAGTTCTAGAGGTTGGTATTAACTTATAGAATTAGCTGAATCCGTTGGACTTTACCCACACACCAGATATAATTAATATATTCCGCAGCTAACACAGCTTCATGGGCCCGAACACCCTACGTGACTTTAGATAACTATCGGAACCTGCAACAATAATAAATAAACTTAGTCGAGATGTAATGCATGTTACTGAATGCGCGGTTACAAAAGTTGAGACAGAGAGAAGAGATCTGGATTTAATCTATAGAATATAGACTAGGACTTTGATCTGCAGCCCCTTACCCTACCTGCTCCATTCGTTTATTTATTATTAAAACAAAATTTTAATAAAACCGCGGGGTTTCTCTTGTTTTAAATATAAAATGTTAAAACACGAAATCCGCATAGCTGTTTTAAAATTAATTATAAAAAAAAATTTAACGCTGTGTAAAATTCTTTAAAATAATTTTTAAAAGAAATTTTGCCATAATTTGTATTATATTTAATTACTAATGAGTAATGAGTGAGAGAAATTGTGAATTTTCTTTAGATTTTGCTTACATATTTCAGAACTTTCTAAAATTTATTAAAGATATTTGTTACTTTCCTTTCTGTATTATTGGGAGTATTGATTTCATGAAATTGTTCGATTTCGAGATTTTGACGGAAATTCATGTGTTAACGCCAAAAAACTTAAAAAAGTAGTTGTTAAAAATTGCCAGTCTCTGGGTGGGTGTGTTTGTTCGTTCCTCTATATCTCCGGAACGAATTGTCCGATCAAGATGAGCTTTGGAATGTGGAAGTATATATATAAAAACTCTATCGGCAAAATAAGCTTTAAAACATTCGAAACCGGAAAAGAAAGGTAGATGTGTTTTTGATGGCATTTTTGCAGAATCCGATTTTTTAGAATTTAAAATAAGAATTTAGACGTTCAACGCAAAACGAAGATTGTTTTTAAAATTGTAACTTCACCTCATTAATACTAAAAAACGATTAAGCAGAACGGCTTGAAAATAATTATTGTGATATCCGTAGAAAAACAAAATATTACTACGTATGAGAATTTTGAAAAACATGTAAACTGTAAATTTTGGCAAATTTCAAAAAAATTTTACTCGAAAATTTGGCAGCGAAATCTTTTTTTTTTTAAATTTTGATGGCAAAAAGTTAGAGATGCGGTACAATTCTGTTAGTGTTCCAAGCGGCTAAATGTTTTGTGACGGCTTCTACGAGTTTTTTGTACGTTCGAACTTTACTTAGTTGAAGTTCATTTTAATTTATTGCAAATAAAACACATCTTAACTTCAACGGAATTGCTTTATTTACATTAAATTAAGAAATGTATACCTATTTATTTAATAAACAGGGAACGACGTTAAAATTTTCTTTAAACTTAATTGCGCATAAGTGATAGTAGAATAAAATTGCATAATTTTTAGCTGCAGCCATAATTAAGGGTGATAATTTCTCGCTGTCTTTTCCTATTTTGACTAGTAAATTTACTTATGGTGTCTGTTTATTTTTAATTGCAAGAAATATTTTTTCAACAAATAAAGTAAATGTTTTTCGCAGAAAAACCAGGAAACCAAAAAATTTAAATCGATTTTTTTAATTAAAATTAACGTTCATAATTTTTTAAATAAAAATTCATTATTTACAATTAAAGTATTTTTTTGTATTTCAGGAATAAGAAACTTTCCTGCCAGTGCTGCATTTTAAATTTTGAAAGGATGTTTACTAACGGATTAAAAAACCAAAGTAAGAGTAAAAGTTTAAAGTAGCTAACCAGAGTTTGTTACTCATTTCTGTTCATAATCCCTTGCATCCTGGTGTCACGAGGTGTCTGTAGAGTGTACGTTTCTGAGTTTTGTACTTGGTTTGCTGGTTTTAAAATTTTTAAAACCTTATTCCTTAAAAAATTACTTGATTTCAATAATTAATTTAAATAAAGTAATCTAATACTATACCATGCAAACTACTGAAACATTCGGTATCCAAGTTCTAGTGCCCATCCATTTTAGTGTTTGGGAAGCGGCACGTTTGGCACTAGTCTTATTTGAAAACTAATTCTTATTTTATTTTGAGGCTAGAACTTTTTATAAAATGCTTTTGAAAATATAATACCTATGTATGTTTTAAGTACAAGAAACTCCACTCGTGTGCTTTGTGTGTCTTCGAAATTGTGCAAAGTATTCAAAAATTATGAAACAATCTGTGATAATTAATGCAAAATTCCTGTAAATATTAAAAAAACAGTAAATTATGATAACTCGAGTAGCTTTTGTCGAAATTTGGCAAAATCGTAGGCTTAAGATAATTAATCAACGGTTGAAATGTTGATTTAAAATAAATGCGTAATGTTTGTAATAAAATGCTTAAACGCAAGCCCAACAATCTAAAAGATATTGTAGGTTATGAAATCACATATTTTCTGGAATAGAATAAAAATCAAATAAATTACAAAGGTTTCTGTGGAACGCAATAAAGATGTTAGTACATCTTAGTGGGAAACGAGTTTTTTTTTCTATCTGTAGGGTTACAAATCGTATTGTTTTAGTCCTAAAAGCTTTTGCAGGCTTTAGTTATACCAGCTTTATCAAAAGATAACTCAAGCTTAAACAACTTTTAATATTGCGTTTACTATAAATAATAAAAATTAGATCGATTTCGAAAGTGGAAAATGTAACAAACGTATTGGAATGTGACCGATAGCATAGCAAATTCAATACGGCCTCTGGTGGTAAAGTGTAAGTAATAAAGTATAATTAAAGGAAATTATTTTTAACATGGCGAGTATCCCGAGCTTAAATACACGATTTGTTATTTTGATTTATCAAAATAATTATTAAATAATGCTCACTTAACGCAGCGGCCCTTCGCTGTTCTCGAGCTTCCTGCTTGACCATCTGTTGGCAGTACTGCAAAGAGTCGCTGTGGTAAAGTGTATGCTAATTCCCCTATTATATTCAGTGCTATATGGCGTTTATGAGCTATGACCGAGGTTTTACGAGCCTCCTCTTCTGTGTCGAGTGCTGGAAAGAGAACGAACATCCAGTGCGAGTCTTCGACGAAGACCGATTATACACCCACGACCTGGTGTAATTGTGTACGTTCGTGAGACGAGATCTGACCCCAGGCTCTTCAGTGGTACCAACCAACATGGACTACTTAAAGCCCTCTTGTCTCTTAAGAAGGATATCGTCTACACCGCGTTACGTTACGAGCTTCGTGATAGCCTTTATTACAGAGAGAGTGTTGATATGGTATTATTAGACGGAATAAAATTTTTTCACATTAACCTGAACCCAGGGCAATCGTCGTTAGAACGGGAAATTTATTATTTGCCCCACTTTTTTGGTAACTGCAGATTTAAATCACAATATCAGTTTATGTGTAGGAAAAATTCATTAAAGTTTATGTTATATAATTGGTCACAAAGTGCTCTTTTGGTTTTGGAGCTATTGCAGGTGAAGGTTTTTTTATGAATAACAGCTATTGAAAGATCGAGTTTTGTTGATTTATTGTGTTATTAAAAGGTGAAGCTGTTGCTTCGAAAATTAGTTCATAAAAATTAACTACATCCTGCCAAAAGGTCATTATTATGACTTAATTGGTAAGGGCAAATTGTTGATGTATCAATTTTTTCTCTCGAATGGGCACGTAAACATATGCTCCTCTAGATTTAAACACATTTTTACCATTACTATTATTTAAAAAAATATGAGCCTTTGATAAAAAAAACATTTCAATGAGCACTATATTGAAAAAAAATATATCTTGACGTTCTAGCCCCAATAGTTACTTTAAAATCAGATTACTCATACGTTACGCAAACAGTTCACAGTATTTTAAATTTATCAAGAAATCGATTTTCTTCTTGCGGAGAAATATAGTTTGGAATTGAAGAATAACAGAAATTATATTAAAAAAAAGAAAGCATTTTAATTGGACTAAAAATCAGTGGCGGTCCGCCCTATTAGGTACCCTGCCTAATAAGGTTTTTTAAATTTTACAAATAAGAAATTTAAATTTTAATAATTAAAAAAAAACTTTTACATACAGTTTTTACATTTAAACACCACCGCGTAACATTAAAAATTGGGCGCCAAATAAATAGACATACAAAAAGGCGAATAATCTCGCTTCAAGTGATTCCCAGCCACGAAACAATCAACCAATCTGTTATTCTTAATCCCTCTGCATGCACGTTGGTAAAGAAATCAGATTCACAGATATAGTAGGGATGTCAGGATTCAGCAAATACCGAATAGGCTGCTAGGCGCGCCTGTTCTTGTAGTTCAGTGTTGCCAGGTCTAGCGATAAATCACCAGATATGATGATTTTAGAAAATAGTCTGGTGATTGGTAAGAGGTTTTGCAAAAATGCAAAAATCTGGAGATTTTTCAATCATTGCCAAAAACTAAAAAAACTTCTTTTCATAATTTAATAATAAAAATTTTAAAAATATGTCTATTTATTATAACTCATTAATTTAATTATTTCACACATAACACCATTTGTCAATCTGACAACTGTTTTGACTACTGAGATGGAAATCCCGGGGGGTCATTAACAAATAGGCGCAATAAAAACTAGCCGAGGGCTTACAAACTATTAGTTAGCTTACTTGAGCTTTGTATGAGCCTCAACACAAATTAATCAAAACCTCATCTTTTATTTACAAAATTTTTATTGTTAGTTACTTACTATAATCCATACTTTACTGTTTGTACCGAGAAACTAGATACGTCGGCAATCTACGCAAACAAGAGCGCATGCGCTTTGCCAAGTACACAGTGTTAAAAATCCGGTCAGGGCTCGCTATGCTTATAATGCACGTGGACGTTTAGACGGGCGCCACAAGACTATTGGTGAAATAATGCAGTGCTGAAGACTATCAGTCTATTTGTCCATTTTTAGTAGGCCCACTTGCGCAATACGTAGTGGTTCTAAAGTCCATTTGCGCCTGGGGCTTACAATAACCTTATTTCGCCACTGGGGAATCCGGGATTATTTTGATACTGTTAGAATTCGGTAATTCCCCCAGATAATAACCCACCGGACGTATTATAACAGCCGCCAGTAGGCGTAAGTCCTTACCAGTACACAATAATCGTTTACCAACGTACCTAAAATATTAGAGAAATAGAATTTTTTTTATCTGATAGGTGATATTTACACTTTCGACTTGGCAACACTGCTCTGGTTTTTACTTGTATATCAATCAACCGGAAACAGGTGCATCGTGCAGGATAGGTTATATGACACCAAATAAGTTTGTAATTATTTTATATGTAGTTTGCACGTTTGCTGCGAAGGTGGAAAATCTTATGAACCAACTTTTAAAAAACAAATGGATGTTTTGTTGTTTGTTGATATTTGAAAAGGACAACGATTATTAAAAGAAAGAGTATTTTAGTCTTTAATATTAATTTTAAATTATTTGTGCATTTGGCATTGCCTACCCAAATTTTGAACTCACGGAACGCCACTGTTTTCTATAATTAAGAATTTGTCTAAACATATTTCATAATATCCTTGTGATTTTGTATTAACGTTATGCGCGCTTACAGTAACTTGTAAGATCACATCGCAGTGCTGCCACCGTGCTGATTCGGCTAACAAGTAAACCTGTTAGTCTGAGCCTGCGGGCATGTTTGACTGTATTTAGAAATCAAAATATTTTTAAGTTTTTCTAAAGGAAAAATATACTTTGAATGGAAGAGGGAAATTAATCCTCCTAAATACTGCTGCACCTGAGTATTGTGTTAAAAATCTTATTCTATCATCCCCATTTTATTAAAGTCAAAAGCTTAAATTTTTAATTTTAAAAATTCGTAGAAGGCGTTCTTCTATCAGGTACCGGTTTAAAATTTAAACAAATCGTTTTTCGAAAAGAATACTATAACGAAACGTGTCGAACGTTCGCTTGCGCTTTTTGTATATTTTGATACATACCCACTTCCCGAAGCTCATTGAAATCGGCCCAGCCGTTCCGGAATTATAAAGAGAACGTTTTCGGATTTTCTTCTTGGTTCTATTCCTCTGTATATTTCTGTTGTAGCAGTTTTTTATTCAAATTATTGAACTTCTATCATTAATTTTATACAAAAATAGCCACTACTTCATCAGAAACGTGAACAACTTATGAGTGCGACAAAGAAATGTATAGGCAATGTATGAGCGGGACAAAGAAGACACCAGCAGACAGAGTTAGTGACGAGTTATGTTGCGCATTTATAGTCAAGGTTCTAATTTCTCTGTAATACCATATACGTACCCGTGGCGCCTAATTTTGTTCTTGCTTATGAGAACCAATTTAGATTTACCGAAAAAACGTCCCTGAAAAACATCTCTAGACAAATTTCGGAAAAAATCGTTAGGAGAAAACGGCGCTGGAAAATACACCCACCTAAAATATCATGTGAAACAAAAAGTTAAAAACATCCTCCAGCACAAACATTTCCCGGAAAAACCAATTTCTCGGAAAATAAAACAACCACCGAAAAACCATTCAAAAAAAAAACATAATACTGGTTGTTCACTGTAGAAGTAGAAAAAGCTTTCCCGTTCCCTGAAAAAATACGTGTTTTTCCTTGCTGTTCAATTTATATGAACAAGGGCCAATTTCTGTTTGAAATTAGGTATATGTAAATATTTAACAAGATTGTTTTAGTGCGTATTTATTAGTTTCAAAAACATTTTGATAATCTTCGTTAAAGCCTTCTTCCGGACATGAAGAAAAGGGCTACGTTTTAAATAATATAACCATTTTCCCGCCTTTTTTCCAAGAAATTTTTGCCTGGCGATTTTTTATGGCTCGTTTTCTGAAGCATTTCTTTTAAAATTTACTACCGGGCTGTTTTTCTTGTTTGTTTTTTTAGTTTTTAACGGGATTTTCTCCTATTCTTTTTAATTTTAGATTTTCACGGTTCTTCTTTAAGTGACTTCAGTAAGCACTTGCGCCTGAGGGAACCAATTATAAATAACACAAACATATCAAAAATTCTAGTCACCTAAAATAATTACGGAAGTTAAATTGGTCAAAAACATAACTAGATCTAAGAGGGGTTTACGTAAACTTATATTTTTATGCAGACTGAATTTAAATTACAAACATAAAATGTATATACCGTAACTACGTGAGAGGGCCGGGTCCCACCTACTTATTGTCATGAGGACTAGGGCCCCCATTTGTTAGGCGCGTACGTACGCAATTTGGAAATTCTTACTTTTTTATTCAATAAATCAAGGCTCATTAAGCTAGAATGCTTATCCGGAACAGCGGAATGTGATTTTAAACTTATTTTTTAGGTGTAGTAATTTTTAGGGAGTTTATTACTTTTTTTCCAATCAGCTAAACCCATTTTGTCTAGGCAACATTGGAAATTCCTGTCAGTTTTTAAAGTTTCCTTAGCTTAAAGCGAAGGAAAGAGATGCAAACGCTTAATTTTTTTCAATTTATGAATTTTTATTTGGGCCCGTTTACACACTTTCACGTCAAACATCTCTGTAACAGTGTTCTGACAAAGAAATACAGTTTTTGTGTATTTTTGTTCAAGCTATTTAAATCTGTACAGGTAGTCTGAGCGGCTCTATGAGTTGAAGACTGTCACTCGGGTTCGTACCTTGTTCATAATCGCCAATCGCAACAAACCTCAACTTTTACATATTGACAGCGTGCACATATCTCTTGAGTTAATAGTTTAATGACAACGCCCAATTTGATCATACCCTCATACCCTCCAAAGTGCACTTGTTTCGTTACCTTCAATGTGATCATAACTCCCAAAACCATTCTTTATCAAAGCGTTCAATTGCATCACAATCACAAAATGTTTTCATAGTTGTAGTATCGAAGGGGAGTTGTAACTCCAATAATCACAACCTCCAAATCGAAATTTCGGCTATAATAAAAAAATAGACGACTTCTGCTGCAAAAATACTTAAACATGTCGTCCGCGAAACTCAATAACGTTTTGGGTTTTGGGTAGTGATGGGCTATATTAAAATAATCCAACCATTCGGATACCGAAATATATATGTAGATATCTCGAAAGGATACAGAACATCATTCGAACGATTTTACGATTTTAAAATTTGCGGAAGCGGACAGACAACGTTTTGACTTGAACATTTCGATTTTACCGGTATTAAGAATAGCAAACACAGCAATTTCCACTGCACTGTTTTGTTTCTCGTGATCATTTCGGCGCAGGGTCGTATTTAAAAATTTTAATACTGCTCTAAAAAGTTTCTATAATAAAAAATATAAAGAAATGTATTAATAATTAATACCGTTTTTGTCACAGGTCTTGTGAAAAAAAAAATGATTTATAAAACAGAAAAATGTATGCACTTTCCCGGTTTATAAAAATATTACTCAAAATCAGACCGGAATTGTAGATGAAATGTGTTGAAATTAATAAAAAATACTCAAACCGCGTAAGGCGATGAGATCGAGAATTTCTTCGAGAAGCAAACGGAGAGCGCTATTACTATTTTTACCGAATATTAACATACGTATGTTTTTATTCGTATGATTCTATCCGAATGAATCAATCGATTATTACATTCATTCGAAGGGCAATCATTCCATTATGAAAATCATTGGTTTTGGCTAGTAATGATACATTTCTTATGAAAATAATCGAACTATTCGATTATCGAAATATCACTCTAGATATCTCAAGCCATTACAGAAAACCATTCGAACGATTTTACGGTTTAAAATGTTCTGGTTTGTTCATTTCGGAAGTACAGTAGCCTACTGCAAATGCCCAATGCAATTACATGATACGATGATGCTACCAGTCCTGGTATTCTATTGTAAAATTATGATGCGAATGCCCTCATTCGAGATAGATAGAATTTTCGGAATGCGATTACAGAAAGACGACTTAGCGGCGTGTTTAGCGTACCCGCACAATCACAACGAAATAAAAATTTTTTGAGTTAAATATTTTATATTATTTATTGATATTAAGAATAGCAAACACAGCATTGTATTGTTTCTCGTGGTTGCTCATTAACAGTGCAGTTTTTAAATGTTTGTGAATTTCAAAAGCTTCTAGCATATCTAATTTACGTTTATCATCACAAAAGTGTAAAAACTTTATAATGTTATTAGATTGTATTAAATTATTGTGTCCTAGTAAGTGTTTAGCGTAATTGGATTTATGTGGGTGTTTGTATTTGTAACAAAGCACTTGTTTTTTATACCTAATATCAAAATTTTTAATTGTTTGACCTATATAAACCAAATTACAATGTGAACAGTTTTATTTGTACATGCCTGATTTGATGAATGTTTTGATTTTTTAAACATTCGGATATGATTTTGTTCGTAGTCTCATTAAAAGAAATAATAGGTTTATCAAACAGAAAAATGCATCCATATTACTCAAAAAACAGGCCGGAATTAGCGATCTAATGTGATGAATTTAATAAAAGTACCATTCAAAGCTGAAGGTTTACGCTGTTTGCCGAGCGGTCCGAGAAACAACGATGAGAACAAAAATTCCTTTATAGGAGCATTCGTGTAGCAACTGGCGAGCGTTTTTATTACTTTTTACCGCATTGAAACACCCGAATGATTTTATCCGAATAAATCATTTGATTATCAACTTCATTCGAATGGCAATCATTCGATTATGCCTATCACAAGTTTTGGCATATGGTTATGGGATATGCCGCGTCATCTGTTCGGGAAAGCGCGGGGTTTTCTACACACCATGTCTCATGGAGCTGTGCGCGAAATATTAAAATTTCCTGAACAGATCTGCAACCAACTTTACAACAAAATTGCAAATTGCACGCAAAAAAATAAATAAAAATTATGGCGCGTTTTCTTTTTAAATAAGTTGTATTATGCCTTGTGTAACATCATTTTTCATCCCAAAAGTCAAAGGTAGAGCTGCAACGGTTTTAGAGATATTAAATGAAACTGCTTCATCAACTTCTACTTTAAATCGCCATAACTCTTTAAGCAAGCATTTTTGTGTGTAGGTAGGCAGGTAAGTTTAAATTCATGACTACGGAACACTTAGGAACACCCTGTTGTGAGTCTTCTATTTTGATATTGTAGAAAAATATTTAAAAACACTAAATAGGTATACTTACTATCAAGCAACGATGGAACTTCTTTGTGTAATAATTGCAGTTGTAATATTTTATCACGTAAAGGTAATCAATTATAATAAAATACAGAGTAATCTTTAATTTACATTGCATATAGTACATGCTCCAGTACCTAGATTGATTTTATAGATTTAAGTATAGGGTTTCACTCCTTGCTATCATTTGGCATAACTAATAATTAACCCAAATTGTTGTCGTTGATTGTAATAAATTCTCGCAAAATGTGTTCACAACACAGGATGTTTTAGTCTACTGGATACAAGAGCAGTTGCATAATAGGGAACAATGTTAAATATTATCATTGCTTTGGTTACAAACCTATAAGACAACCAAAAGGGCAAACCACGTGAAGTAGGAAAGTTAAAATAACTTCCCGTTAAGTATTTCCCACAATATATAAATGTTAGATTACGGTTTTCGTTTACGGTTAAAGAAACTGTTGACCGCATTCAACAATTTTCTTAACCGTAAACGAAAACCGTAACCTGTGTAAGAGTGCGATGTTGAGTTGTCTATCTCCAACTCGCACGTGGATTTAAATGTTATTCAAATAAACTTTATAATAAAGCAAAAAAATTCTGTTTCACTGCCTTAGACGCGGTAGAGGAAGCGATTCATCTGATAGTAGGAAGTAAGTTTTTATAAATTAGGCCCCTATTTAGTAACAGTTTAGATACAAAAATTGTTCAGTGTAATAGGACCTTTAAAATGTGGTATAACTTGACCCCTCATTTTACTAAAGATTTTTGAGATAATATATTTTGAATGTCTCCGCTCTTTTAAGGAAGAGAAGGGATACTAACATTCTTTTTTGTTCTTATGTGGTACATTGTTGGAAAACTAATTTGATGGACTTTAACGATCAGTACTAATTTTCTTGGTACAATAGTTCATGTGCGGTTGGGA
The DNA here is from genome assembly GCA_958336395.1 of Ctenicera cuprea. Classification (NCBI taxonomy): domain Eukaryota; kingdom Metazoa; phylum Arthropoda; class Insecta; order Coleoptera; family Elateridae; genus Ctenicera; species Ctenicera cuprea. The sequence goes on along the minus strand of OY284492.1, from coordinate 12,457,947 downwards.
AAAGGTTTAGGTAATAGGCGTTTTTTTGATATAATTAGCCGCAATTCTGAAATGGTTTAAAAATACCTTTTAAATAAGGTATAACTTGACCCACTTTATTTTAAAATCTCGAGACACTCCGCTTGCCCCCCCAAACTACCCTTTGCAGAACCTCAAAAAATTTATAAATATTTTTACTAAATACCTCGCGTACCATTTGTATTACAAATTTTTTACCTCATCCACGTAGGTTCTATAGTATAGCCGTAAAAGGTAGTGCGTGGGTGGTCTTTTTACACCCTATTAGAAACTAGAATATTCTGATACTAAATATATTTTAACAAATAAATAGTAAATAATTTTAGGGTATGAGAAAATGCACGCGCTATTATCCTCATTTTTCTTTCTTCTACAGAAAATTTTTTAGTATTTATTTTTAATTTTTTTGTTTGTTTTAAATCTATAATAAATTATGGCACGAATTTAAGAAATACCCACTAAAAGAACATTGTTTCGCTAAATTACTTTCAAAGAAAGCGTAACTTCGTCAGACAATACAATAATTACACATAATTGCAGACACCTACAACAGTAAAGAGCAGGTATGACTTACAGGCAATAAAATTTAAGACATGCGATATAGAAAATCTGTTTTATCGGAATGTCTTGCATTTAATAGAAATATTAATCGTTTTCGTATACTGTAAACCTTTTGAGAAAGTGACATGGTGGTGTAATAAAATCTACTGGCGTTAATTATTTCTATAATAAAATCGTTAAAATCATTACTTACTAACAATTATGATAGTATTAACAAAATAATCTGTTTTATAGGGTGAGCAATGTACTGGACCGTGTGGGCTTTTCAGTAATTTGATTAATTATAGGTATTTCAACGAGCATGCATTAAAGACACACTTGACAACATCGAAACGTAACAATCGTTATCAACCTCCTCGTACTGCAGAAGTGCTGGTACATTCTGTTTCTCACTACATTCGAAAACCACGATGTCGTACCTTATCTTCCAGTACGCAACATTCTGATGAAGGTCGTAGCAGTCCTGATGAAAATAATGAAGGGTTTATTATAGTATAAATGTGTAATAATACTACTAACAGCATTTATTAGCTGCAAAGCTATATGAACAATAGAAATACAAAAGGAGCTAACTGTCTTAATCTTAAAACACAAAGGCGAATAATTTGTACTTTTATTCCTGAAATATCTCTATGCTAACTGCAAGACATTGCAGCTTGCTTCTTCAGAGTGATTAGAGCACTGAAGATGCAAGCTGCAATGTCTTGCAAAACGTTAGTTTGAGTGGGTTCACAAACCGATAAGCCGATTAAGTATTCTTGTCCTGGCAAACAAAATACATTAACATCAAATCTTTGTCCACCCCAAGGTTTAAGTAGTCTAAGCACATGGCCATGTTTAGGCAGGCAGGGCCCATGAACAACTGTGGTTCAAACTTTTAGAGCAAATGCTTGTAACGGCAGATAAGCTACAGGTTGGTGCTCACCTGAATATGCTGATTGTATTCCTCTAATGACGATGCGGTCTTTATATTGTCACTTTTTCAGTAATACTGATTTTACTTGTATTCGATGATTATTATGTTACAGTGGATGTTGATGCCAATGCTATATTAGCAACAGGAAGTGCAGTTCTTGATATGTGCAGTGAATCCGAAAGTGATGTTGATGCAACGTCGTATGGATCTGTGTGGCAAGATGCTCATGCGGATAGCTCAGATAATGAGAGCATTGATTCTGAACAGGAAGATGTTTTAAAGTAAATTGACAATTTAAAATAATTGCTTTATTTCTAGTTATTGTTTTTTTATGCAGGCATGCCAATATATATTTAGCCAAAGAAGTAACATTAATAACAAGAGACAAACTTATGAAATCTGTATTGATAACCTATTTCCTCATAGGCATCATCACCATAGAAATTGGACTAAATACATATCTATCAGACTTGACGTTTATCTGTACAGACTTCTTTTAGCTTTACAGAAAAAATAAATAAAAAATGTCTACTGAAATGTACAAATAAGAGAAACACGTTTTACATCATATGTTTTTTAAGGCCGCGGTGGTTAAGCGGTTGAGTATCCGCTTTGCAACCAACTGATACCATGTTTGAATCCGAGTTTGTCATAGATGTTTGTGTTTGTCCTTGGGGGCAAATAACCCAGGTAGTTTATGCCCTCTTTAATGACTGTTAGAAGAAAAGAGTGTCTTAATTTTTTTTTAATTGATTGGCCAAAGATTCCGTATTTTCTAGAAAAATATTTCTACCTAGAATATGACATTATACGGAAGAACCTTGGATAATTCTAGGTTTTCTGTTAACTATAAATGATTTTTTAACGTATTTTTCTATATAACTATAAATTAGTAATTAGAAAATTTAAACATTGGAATTTATGATCAATAAAAAATTATTAATTTTGGATTTTTAATCCATTCCATGCAACGATTTTACATTTTTACCACTATCGTTTTTTATATACAAATACCCGAAGAAAGCTCCCACAAGAGTCGAAGCATTGTATGGAATAAATTAAAGATACACAACCATTGGTTTGTAATTGATTCAAAAAGGCAAATTTTCAGTTTTCTTCGTACTTATAAGATTGAGGGTCAAAATTAATTAATAAATAAATATAATGACAAATAACTCTGTAAATCGTCAAAAATATTCTCATCTTGCCCACTGATTAAAATAGTTATTTAATAATTTAACACAGTTTTAAATCATTGAATGATTTTACTGACCTAACAGAGATTATTGAAGAAGTATTATTAATTAATAAGAATTCAAATTTTAATAAAAAAAAAGATAATATTCCTAACATTAACACATTCACATTTAAATTTTTCGAACTTCGGGAGGCCATTGTAAGAAAACAAGTTCCGATGAACGTATGTCCTAAACTGCTTCCTTAGTTTTAAACTAATGTATCAAGAACTTCTTAATATAAAAGAATCAAAATTAGCATACGGTTTAGTATTTTATTTAACAGCAATTAAATAAAATTGTTTAAACTCTCATCTCACCGCATATCATACGGGGGGGGGGGTAATCTTTTCAAAATAATTTTTTTCTGTGCTCTTTCAAATCTTTTCTGTTGCCAAAATTTCTTTTTTGTACAAAAATACACCTACAGAATGCTCTAGTTGAAAGTCGCCAAAGGCTTTTGAAAATTCGAGTTTTCATGAAACTCTGCGTGTTCCTCTAAAATGCTCAAACAGTTTATACAAATTTTATGGGTAAGTTGCAAACATCAAAGCGAAACAAAAAGTTCTGATAAACATGGGCCTGGCAACTCTCTTGCGAAAGAGGAAACAGTTTCAACAATCCAGACTGTTTCTCTTACAGAGTAACTTTATAACAAAGTCCTTCAAGGACAGTGTTTATTGCAATCTTTTAGTGCTTTAACGTGTAGAGCTTACCCACAAAGCTTAAACAAACTGTTTAAGCTTTCTGAGAATGCACTTCAGACCTTCATGGCAACTCGATTTTTCACAAAAAGTGAATTATTTTGAAAATCATTAGATATGCCGATTTTCAGCAACTTTTTTTTTCGTTTTACCTATTTTATGGAAATAAGGTTTTTCAAGAAAATCCCGTGAGTAAAAAACACAAAGTGATATCTCAATCACTCCCCAAATTTACGCCTCTGGTCAATAAATATAAACTTTAACAAGTAAAATTGTAAATGATCACTAGTAAAATATCTACTTATAATTTAAATGAAATATCTCAATTTACAGCGTAAATATTAAACAAAACATGTTTAGATTGACATACGCTCGTGGAAAAATAAGCAAATTTTCAAAAATTCATAGAAAGCGTCAGAAAGGAATTTGAGAGATGGGACAAAATCAAATGAAGCTTACAAAATTTTAAAAATCTCTCAACCAGTTTTAGAGTAATATTTTTTTGAAAATTTGGAAATTTTGTTGACTTTATAGCTCTGTACTTTTTGAAATTTTATTCGATAGCGCTATTACGATAAATTATTTAAACGTGATCTGTCAACTGATTTTTGAGTAACAACACGCTAAATTCAAACTTTTCAAAATTTCGAAGCGGCCCTCATTTTAAAGCTAAAAAGATCAGAAAGAAAGCGTTGAATTTGACTTAAAATATTTTATTAGATTCAGTGTTTAAATTTATAAAATTAAGTTTCGGGAAAAAATGCTACCAAAAAACATGTCTAACTTCTGCTTCCGGTTTCAAATTTTTTTAAAGCTTATTTTAGTAATGAATTTATTGATGTACTCTAAGATTTTAAAACTCATCAAAATCCAACCATCCGTTTGGCAGTTATGACGCACCACATACATACATACCCACCCACCCATTCCCAGACAGACATACATTTTTTAAACAACACTTTTTTTGATTCTCGGAAGTTCAAAACGTGTATGTCCGTCAAAATCTTGATTTCGAAAATTTTCATGAAATCAATACTTTGCTATACTGAAAGTATGGGAAAGTAAGAAGTATGAACTAGCTGTTAATACATTTTAATTTTTTGATCAATGTTTATAGATCGGTTCTTCCGAGGTTCGTGTTGATTTGTAACAGGTCAACCGACCTAAGACCAGTGTTGGGTAGTATCTAGATACATGTATCTAGATACTGGATCTAGATACTGTTCAAGTATCTAGTATCTGTATCTAGATACGTTTATAAAATTGTATCTTGTATCTGTATCTAGATCCTATTAAGCGGTATCTTTTTTTATTAAACAATAAAAGATCCTAGATACATTCTTAATTAGAATTATAATTTATTTTATGTAGTTTTCGAAGTTTATCAAAACATTTCTTCAACTTAAAATTTAGGACATTTTTAAACATTTAAATTTTAGCATTAACTACTTTTGCAGAAAAACCCAAATACGTCTTAAGATAGGTAATGGTAATAAATATTCAAACATCCCCATTTTCAGGGGATAAGAACTGTAAGAAGCTTAAGGTTTTATGTATACATTTACCCATTGTGGCAATACAATAACCGCCCTTGCTGTTTTGGATATTGGGAATTTCCAAGTAAATCTCATGACCAGAGCGGTACGCTTGTCTTGACAAAACTTGAAGTGTCCTCAGTTTAAATAGAAGTAGTGAACAAGTTCAGAATCAATTCTTGTGCTAGTCTGCTAGTTATACCTTGTGATTACAATTAGAAGAATGAATGATAACGAAAGTGCTTTTTTGGAAGTGCCAGCGATACTGGATGGCGAGTTTTTTTAAGATAGTGTTGCGTTGTGATAGTAAGGTTGTCACACAGTGTCGAAACTGCCCCTCAAAGATTCAGGGTGATGTAACTTCAAGTGGAAACTTTATCAAACATCTTAAGGTGTGTAATGAATTTTTTCATTTAAACTATTAATTAATATTATCATGGTTTATGCGCGCTTCCATTTCTGGAAGTGTAATTTTTTAAAGTAGGTATCTAATTTGTATCTGAGAAGGATCTAGATACATTTAAAAGTATCTTGTATCTGTATCTAGATACACTTAGCAAAATGTATCTTGTATCTGTAACTAGATACACTTTTTTAAAAGTACCTGTATCTGTATCTAGATACAAATAAAAAGTATCTTACCCAACACTGCCTAAGACATAAGTTGATGAAGATGACGACGATATTTACACTTTCAAATACTTTAATAGGAGACTGATGATAAATTCTCTGTCATTTATTCAACTATTGACTACAAATAGAGAATAGTGAAAGGTTCGACAACTATCTGTGTGTGTACCTGTACTTCTACCACACGCCAAAAGACCGGTCAATGCATGAGCATCAGTTAGAGAGAAAAAAAATCGATTTGTTAGAAACAAAATTCTTAGAATTAAAGAAACCCAAAAGCGGAAGAACAAATACATCCATCAAAAATTACCCCCCCCCCCCTCTTCAAATAATGCCACATGTAACAATTAAATTGAGAACTTAAATTACTATCTATCATAAGCAATTTATCCTAAACAGAAATTTTTTATCGGCTCCTGCTTTTTAAATAAAAAATAAAGTCGGTGGCACTACACTCCAATGAGGAGTTTGTCCTGCAATTCGGTGGGTCAGAGCCACCGGACAATCGCTTCCGATACCAAGCCGTCTCGCACTCCTATATGAAGCACGGGGTGGTGTGGTAAGCACCACGCCTTAGACGGCTGCCTTACTTCCCTCACCCCTCGAGGGGTTTAGTTCACAATTTTTAAAAAGCGATTGAGTAGGCCGCCCGCCAGGCATCCAGTCTCAGATTTGAACCCAAGACCTTCCGCGTAGCAGCCAAGTGCCCTAACCACTTGACCACTCTGGCGCCGTTTTTTAAATAACGAGGTAGCTATTTCGATTTTCAAAAATTTATAGAAGGTGTCACAAAGAAGTTGGCACACTGAGACACAAACCAAATTGTAGCTGATTTATAGCTCTATAAGATTTTATTGAAAAAAAATCGCGTGGCTAGTTTTTGAGCAGTATGTTTTTGCAAAAGTAAAAATTTTGATATTTTTCTCTATTCCCAGTTTTAGACTAGCGTCTAGCCCCTTGGAAACAATCGATCCTACCTCATCAAGGTCAGATTCGACCCCGCAACTACTGATGCAGTAAGAAAGCAGTACACCCGAACACACCCGCATAACCATATGTGCCACTACGAACTTGGCGGTTATCGCTAAAAAAAGTGCCAATTGAATGCGTGCGCAATACCAAATTGTAGCTCAAATTCAGCTCTATGAGTTTACAAAAATTAGAAAAAAACGGGTAGCCAATTTATGAGTAATGTTTTTTTTAATTTATGAAATTTGGAAGATTCGTACGGCCATGAAAGTTCGGAAGTATTTCGTTTTGAAATTTATAAACATTTGGTTCAGGAAAAAAATGCTACTATGTTCAACTTCCGCTTCCGGTTTCGAATTTTTTTTGAAAGCTTATTTTTGATATACCCCTAGATTCTAAAGCTCATCGAAATCAAACCATCCGTTCAACAGTTATGATACACTACACCCACCCACAGACAGACTTTTTTAAACACTTTTTTGGGTTCCTGGGGGTCCAAAACGTGTATTTTTATTAAAATCGCGATTTAAAAAATTTTGTTTGCTTTTTGAACTTTATTTTAGGTAAACTTCATTGCCGAAATAAACCTATCTGTTTAAATTTGTTTAAAAAAATAGAGGTACGAAATTGCACTTCGTGAGAAGCACAGCTTTGACTCGCTACAATTTCTAAATTTTCAAGGAGTGCTGTCCTTGATGAGCTTTGATTAGATGGCATGAAGGAAGGCGTAGTTGAACATTTTGAGAGTCTCTGTTAAAGTCCATAATTGTAGGAAATTATGCTACAGAACTACATATAAGATCAAGAACTATAGAATAATTATTACATCGGGATTCGAGATTATAATTATAGCCTTAACTTTGTAAGTACAGTTCGTCAAGCAAGTAGTGTCAGAAAAATGGAAAACTCAGGTCGACATTTACGATGTTCTGCTATGTCTAACCACAATGGTACACACCACAATCGGCCCTTAAGTTGAGAGGTGCGATTGATCCGCATCGGCTTTAAAACCGAGCAGGCTGATTGGATTCGAGGTGATACAAGTCTTGGCCTAAAGCGAATTCACGGATACGTATAAAATTATATACAGATTTTATCCGCGATCATTAAGATTATTAAGGGCGGTGCAAACAGTCAAGCAGGTATTGTTCGAATTTGATGTATAGGCGCGTTGTTTGTTTGGTCGCCCGCAATCAAATCAAGTAATGTATGACATCGCCCAACTTATCGTGATTGCTTTAATATTGGTTTTATGCTGTGACTTTAATACTATCTATCCATTTAATCTAAATATATTATAATATTGAATGCTCCTTATAACACAAAATGACTCGCTTTGTTAACCACCAACTCTTGCGCTCTTCTTTCCAAGAAATACTAGCCCGGAACTACAGCCCAAAATTAATTCCGGCACTGAAATTACCCCTATTTGTTCTCCATTCAGACTTCGTTTCCTTTTACAAATTAAATGTAAAATTCAAAGAAAACCTCAGAAAATTAAGTCGATTCTTAGAATTTTTCACAGTTTTCGTATTACAAGTTCAGTTTTTCGGGAAACACCATCAGCGTTAAAAAGGTAAGTCAATAAATTTCATTTACTTCAACAATTAGAATAGTTAAACATTAAACAAAATACTTGAACGCGATTAAATTATTTACGCTCTTTTTTTGTTATTTTGTAAAGTCAGAACACCAAATAGCTGTTATACCACACGGCTTCCTAACGTACCTATCTAATTCCATCTGTCTCGTACCTTTAACCTTAACCTTTGCAAGGAAGTAGAGAGATAAAATTAGAATAGGTAAATTGAGAAGCAATATACATTTAAAAAAATTATTATTGTTTTGTCTTTTATTAGCTTTACGTATGCTATCTATATATTAAACGCGTTGAATGTTAGCTATTAGTGAGGGGAGTGAATAGATGTAGTAACAAAACAACATATTTTATAGTTTGTAAGTATAAGCATTACGAATGTTTATGGTGAACTCTGAGCTAGAACAAATCGGTTAGTTGTTTAACATAAACAACAATTAATATGTCAATATTACAATAGGATCAAAGGATGAAATATCAAATTTAAAATCAGCCGGAACCTACAACATCCCTTGCTCTTGTGGCTCAAACTACATCGGACAAACTGCTCGTTCCATTGAGCTAAGATTGCGACAGAACAAAGGTGATTGCATATACAAACGCATCACAAACTTTGCGGTGGCTGAACATGTAATGGGTCAAGTTTTCAGAATAAGGCTTTCTGAGTAAATTCCTTTTGCTAAAGCCGCTAAGTGCACTTTAGCATTGTACTTAAGAATTTGTTAAAAGTGTTGGTCGGATGGCTGGGGTAGGCGACTGATCGTCAGGCTCGATTCTTTGTTCCGGTCACGTAGGGAGCCGCCAGAACGGCGAAGTGACCTAACGGTACCTCCAGGACGCCGTGGACGTGTGAGAAAGCGTCGTGGTGAGTGAGGGTGGTTGAAGGAGATGATCGCAAGCGGTCGAAGGGTGAGGACCAAGCTGACCACTACAGTTGGTGGTGTTAGCGGTAGAAGCGAAAATAGCGTCGTTGTTAGCAAAAGAAGCATTGTGGGCGTTAACTATACGCAGTGCGCTTAAAAGTGATTTTGGTGCGTTAATGTCGCGCCGCGAAATCAACACCCCAGAAAAAGTTGAATGAAATCAGTCGTTGACGCCAAGTGTGTGTGAGTGTGTGCGAAAATCGGTAGTCCATGATCCACCCAGCACAGCGCAGCAGCGACTCTACTTATTATCGCCATTCTCAGCGATCTTACGGCGGGATACACCGCCTGTTCCACGAACCACGCCAGACTTTGCCGTGCACCACCGTTTAAAGCTAAGTAGAATATAAGTTAGAATTAAGATTGTATATTTGTTTTATTGTTGTGTATTTAGATTAATTAGCTAGGCAGGGCCGATAGGGTTATTTGTGTGTTTTCCTAAATTTTAAATGTTAAGCAATAAAAATCGTGCAAAGTGCATTTAGGTGTTTATTTCATCAAAATTAATAAGAGAGAGCGAAAAGTTTAAGTGCTGGAAAAGTGACCCAGTACCCGTTACCTGAATTGCCCTGAGGTGGAGACTGAGCTAACTGAGGTGCACAACAAACCTAAATTTCAACAGCAAATTCAGGTTGCAGGTTACATAAAAAACAGAACCATTACAAACATACTGGTTTAACTGGGCATAAGATTGACTTTGACAATGCTCGAATACTTGCCAGAGTACCTCATTACGTATCATACGTGAAGCAACATAAACAGGGAAGATGGTTTTAGACTTACTAAAGCTTGGACTCCAGTAGGTTATTCTCTTAGGACTCCTAAGCGTCATCGATATCACGATCACGCTCCAACGGATCCGTCTTTGCCCAACGGTGACAGCCAACCAGAACTCCGCCGTTCTGCTCGACTGGCTCAAAGAGGTTTAAATACTTCCACTTCCCGGACTTGAATTCCGTATTTTATTCACTCTGAAGATGCAAGTTGCAATGTCTTGCTAAACGTTAGTTTGTATGGGTTCACAAACAGGTAACAGGCATAAGCCGATTAAGTATTATTGTCCTGACAAACAAAATACATTAAGATCAAATCCTTGTCCGCCCCAAGGTTTAAATAAACTAAGCGCACGGCCCTGTTTAGGCAGGCAGGGCCTACGAACAAATATTGCTCAGACTTCTAGAGCAAATGCTTGTAAAGGCAGACAAGCTACAGGTCGGTCCTTACCTGATTATGCTGGGTGTAATTCCCAAACGACGACGCAGTCTAAGCCGAAAGTAAATTGTAATATTAACAGTTCGAGAAACCACGAAAGCCTCAAAGAATATATAACAATTAATATTGCGGACTGGAGTAAGAATAACAAATAAAAAACGGCTGCTTGTACAGTGCGTCAGTACTTCCTCGCATTTCAATAAATCCATACGCTTTTTTACTTTCTCATATTTCCAACAATATGCTGTGATCGCGAAATTTTTCGTTTTTTAAATTTCGACGAAAATTGGTTTTAAAATTTGTAGGTCTGTATGTGTATGTGTGTATATGTGTGCAAGGAATGAGAGTTTATATACCGAGGTACAACGAACAGTTATCATGCTAGTTAGTTTTATTTTACGAACCAAACGCAGAAACAAGTTAGACATGTTTTTTTCTGTAGCTTATTTTCACAAACGGAATTTAAGAAATGTTAAAACAGAATAATATTCTCCATTATATTATGATAGAGGAAACAAATCGGAAGCGTTTTTTCGAGCACTCTAGCTTTAAAATAGTGACCTCTACGATTTAAGCACAATTTCCACTTTAACTCCTATTTACTGAAAAACGAATTGACAGATCGAGATTAAATTTGGTATTACAATAGCCCTGGAGGAACACAGTGGTACTATATAAAACAATTTGGTTTACAAAACTGTGAAGCGTAAATATTCTCAAAAGTTTGGACATTGTCCGAAAACTATTGCTCGAAGACTATCTTCCTAAACTTTGTAAGCGTATACAACTCGGAATGGGCTACTCTTTGTTTTTTGTCCCAGTTCACTAATTTCTCTGTGACGCCTTCTAAGAATTTTTGAAAATTCCTGTCTTTCTCTTTAGTAAACAGTGCTTATGAATAATAGTATAATAAGATTATGAATTTAGTTTCTAGGTGCTGCAATATGGGGGAGGGGGGAATTCCTTTCCTTTCTTTTTAGTTTCTGTTTTTTTTTAAATCCTGAGGAATCTTTTTCCCAAAAAAAATCAATTTATGTCTAATAACTAAACCAATCTCTATATGATTCGAAAACGAAGAGTTAGATCTGTGACCAACCACACTATCAAGTTAAGTAGTTTATTTATCAGTTCTTAACAAAAAGGTACGGCGTAGCCCACGGGTTTCGTTAGTCATGTATTATCAACAAATAGTGAAATAGTTCTGCAACAAAATTTAAACGCGTTTCTGATATACCCTCAAAATGTTATAGAAGTGTCTAAAGTTTGTTGACGTGCGAATTCTGCTCGCAAAATTTTAAGAAAATCTCAAATTATTTTGATATAGTCTTAATAGCCACGAAACTCACCTGACTTAAACGCTGCCGCGAGTACTTTAGATCTGTTTTTGAGGAAAAAGTAGAATCTATGAAGCTTGAACAACATTGGCATGAACGTTATACTCTAGAAAGGCTGCATCGGCAATTCAGGATATCGAGAGTTTGCTTAAAAATGGGCGATATAGGTCGCTGGTACTTTTTTATACTTTCTACGTTTTAAATGTTCGCGCCCTAATAACTGAGTAAATAACATTGTTCTTACAAAAATCAAAGCAAGTAAAAAAAAACAGTAACGCCCCATCGGTGATTTGAACTTGTGACAGCCTGTACAATACGATATTGCGTACCGTATAAGAATAGTGCTACCATAACTTCGGCTAGTCGTATAGACGAGGAGTACGGTAACCGACCGTGCCTTACAGCTAATTAGATGCGTTTTGGACTTCGAAACAAAATCGCCGTAAAAACTTTATTTTGAGAGTTATCAAAAATATGCAAGAAATAAAAAATATATTTTTTAACTAACAAGTGCCATAATAATGCATTATTCCCCGTGTGAGATACAAAATTTTTAAATATTTAACTATTAAAAATTAATTGTTTATTAATAAAATAAAACTCTTGGTAATTGTTTCACAATTTGTTGGTTTTTATTTACTCAACTCGAGTTTCAACCATCACGGTCATCGTCAGCAGTTTACAGTTGTGTTTGTAAACTCCTGACGATGACCGGGATGGTTGAAACTCGAGTTGAGTAAATAAAAACCAACAAATTGTGAAACAATCACCAAGAGTTTTATTTTATTAATAAACTATTAATTTTTAATAGTTAAATATTTATTAATGATGTTTCACCATGTTAAAATATTATACAAAATTTTGTCTACGAGCGACTGCTCAAAATTTGTTAAAAATCGAATGTTTTTGCTTGAAATGATATTTGCAATTTCACATTCATTTATTTGCAAATGTCAAGTCACTTTTAAAATACTTTTATTTTAAAATTAAAAGAACGAGATAGATTCGATTTGTTCAATACTATAGCAACTAGCCAGTTTTCTTATAAGCAAAGCTTTAGTTTTGGTTGTGTAAATAAAATGAGTTAGGTAATGAATCTATTATCTCACTAGTGCAATAATGAACTTCATTACCTAACGCAAATGAATGACATAATAAGGGTGTCGCATTTAAGATGAAGACAGCCTGATATTTTCGTTATTTTTTGTTTGTTTATTTTTTCGTGGCCCTATAATACTTACAATATTATAATTTTTCGTGGGAGATTGGGTCCTTTTTAACAATTAATTAACGCTTTAAATGTTGTTTACAGCTGTTTCGGCTTTTGGCCTTCTTCAGAACTTTATTCCAAAATTAATACACGGAAAATAAGTTTTTAGGTTAGGAATTTTATACTATTATATCTTCTGTGTTATATACTTTGGTTAACTTATTTTCGATATAAGGTGCTTCTTAACGTAGTTAGGTTATCTTTGCCGCTTTTTCACCCCGCGCCACGTAAAAAAAATAAACAAATTAAATCGTGGCGCGAGGTGAAAAAGCGCCAAAGATTACCTAACTACAATAAGAAGCACCTTATAACGAAAATAAGTTAACCAAACTGTATAACACAGAAAATAAAATAATATAAAATACTTAACCTAAAAACTTATTTTCTGTGTATTAATTTTAGAATAAAGTTCTGAAGAAGGCCAAAAGCCGAAACAGCTGTAAACAACATTTAAACCGTTAATTATTTGTTACAAAAGACCCAATCCCCCACGAAAAGTTATTTTTAGTAGTAGATATTTAAATCTTTTTTGCAGTTGTAGAGCTTCATAAAGCGCATATTTTGAAATACTAAAATTAAATGTAAGTTGTAAAACCAGCCTACTACGTTGTCGTGAATAGGGCCAATTCTAGTTATTTTGCCTCACGTTGACAATAACGAAAAAAGTTATTATAAAACATTTTTGGTAATTTTGTCTACGCACAATCCGAGTTTTAATTGTCAGTTTTGACTAGAATGCCATGGAAACAAAAGAACTTCTCAAAAACATAAAAAAAACAATAATAAATTATGTATTTAACAAAAATTGAATGCACTTTTTAATTAAACCGGTAGCGTTCAGTGTATCGAAGAAAATAAACGATTAGACTATTGCTATTGGACTCAAGGACATTTTTTAAACAATAGAAATTATCTTAAATATTTAAAATTGCGTAGAATAATTAATGTATTATTGTTTTTTTATTTGTTTTTGCGAAGTTCTTTGGTTTCCAAGGCAACTTAATCAAAACAGAAATCAAAATCTCTAAAAAATTTAAAATGTGAATTTTGTGTTGAAACTCGCTAGATGAGGTCAAAATTAGATTCTGAACAACATTTTTTTATAGTTTTTTTTAGTGTCAGATTACCGCCTCACCTTCCAACTGAGAGTGTGAGTGAATACACTGCTAAACTGTTTCACGCGTGACGCCGAATGTTGATTTATTACAGATGGTGATATGTCTAAGAGTACACTAACGGCACTAAAAAATTTTGATTTGGGGGGCCCAAAGGAAGTCTAGTTAAAATTATAGAGGTCACTTTGAAAGCAGATGTATTATTAATTTTATAACTGTTCTATTCATAAATCAACTATCAGTAAATTTAGAGTTTATTATTGCTATTTTATTTGCATATGTATGTATGTATCTAATCAGATTACATTGCAGAGACCATTTTTTTTACTGAACAATTTATAATATAAAACGTTTTTTGTTCCAATTTAAAACACTAAACGTTTTTTTTATTGAACAACTTAAAATAACTTCTCGTTTCTGTGGTACGAATACGAATTAAGATCAACTTAATAATATTTATGTTTATATTTCGCTATAATTGTAAATTTGACGTTTTTTATTTGATTTTGATTTCCGGGGGTGTAAGAAGCATAAGAGGAGAACTATTTTATCAAATTTAGCAGGTGTTTGCTAGCCTAAACAGAAGCGGAATTTGATATTCTATATTCCAGCGGTGTTCTAGCTTACTCAAGTTCGTAAAAAAACAGTTTACTAACGATAATGCAACTATATTTACTCCCCCAAAAATTTAAAAAGTATTGAAAACTAAAAGTTCATTTTAATTTACCACACGATTCTTGTCATTATAAAACAAATAAATTAGCAGCATGCAGGTCCATGGTACATAGGGCTTTAACGGTTTCTTTGGGCGAAATCAGTTATAATAGAGAAATTTTGATTATTAAACAAATTGCATACAATACTGGTTATAATACTCATCTTATTGATACACTAATTAAAGAGAAAATTATAAATTAGCTATTCAGAAAATTTATCCAACTACTTCATTAGATAAATTGAAATACGCCTCAATTCCATATTTTGGTAACCAATCAGAAAAAATAGCCAAAATTATAAACAAAACAAATAAATGTAAAACAACTTTTAAAACAACAAAAAACATTTTAAACAACAGCTAGGCTTCCGGGTTGGAGCCGCATCATCGGTGCATGAACTGCCGACGTTTCGTCCTCGTTTCCACGGGACATCTTCAGGGCTGTGATCACTTTGGGATCTGGAACACAACTGTGTTACAGATCCCAAAGCCTAGCTGTTATTAACAACGGCCGCGGAAGAATGCAACTTAGAACATTTTAAACACTTTGTTTAGTGGTAAAGAAAAAACAGACAATTTACTAAAATCAGGCATCTACAAATTAAATTGCTCGCACTGTAATTCGGTTTATATAGGACAAACAATTAGAAATTTTGATATTAGGTACAAAGAACACGTACGTTGTCACAAGTATAAACACCCCCATAAATCCAATTACGCTAAACACTTGTTAGAACACAATCTTTCAATGACATCTAATAACACTATAAGATTTTTACACTTTTGTGATGACAAACGTAAGTTGGATATACTAGAAGCATTTGAAATTCATAATCATTCAAAATCTGTACCTTTAATAAATGAACAAATTGATCTCTTAAATTCACCGTTATTAGACGTATTATTATGACAAATCAAGACATCTGGATGCAGATATAGAAAACCAAGATCAAGTTATAAAGATTTATTGTTCCTATAGCAACACCAACGGTTTACTTTTAATCTAGCTTTTAATAATGACGTGTAAACACGTTGAAATACAGCTAAAATAAAAAACCTGTTAACAATTGTTTTATTTACAATACGTTACTGTAATTTTCTTTAACATGTTGATTATTTAATGGCGCAATTCAACTTGAAAGGTGCCATTGAGAGGGGGGCACAGTAAAGTTTTAGGGGCATTAGAACCCCCCAGGTCTTCCCATAGTGCTGCTACTGAGGAGTCAAAGCACGCGGTAGGGTGAGATGCACCTCTCGCACCCGCATAACACCGGCCTGCTAATTTTGGCTGTATGAAGAATTTATCTTTCTATGAAATATCGAAAATAAGGCGGAGTACGGTAAGTCGGTCGAAAAATTAAAATGTAGTGGATAAAATCATTTAGCTTGTATAATAAAATAAAGTACATTAATAACATACTATAATTATGTAGGTAGAGCCAGCATATCCTGTCTTTAAAATATTGCATTATCTCTAGCAAGACAAATTACACGTTTTAAGATAAATGCATCCCCGTCTGAGTTAATTTTATTTCGCATTTAATTAAATTAATTAGGGCAACAGAGAAGAGTCGGTGGAGTTTAATGTGTATCGGTCGGCGATCATTAAACACTATGCAGTGTAAAATTTAATAGGTTCGAAAGAATTTAAAATCGCAAAATAAAACTCGACATCAAATCGACGTCGTAAAAAGCCGATTTAAGCTCTGCGAACTCGTGTTTTTCGAACCCAAGTGACAAAGTAATTATTACAAGGTTGCCGTCTTGTAATTTAGACTCAAAGTTAGGCGGACACAAAAAGCCTCTGCTCTTCTCTGTATCCATTTCGGTCTTAATTGCAAGGTAGCGTTGATTAATTTTTAATTCCCTCAATGATTACCGCTGTGCCACAACTGTGTTCTAATTATATGTTGTTTTTAGTCTGGGATAATTGAGCATTGGGAAATTGGGCTATTAAATTTGCTTTATTGGCAAAGAACCGCTTCGTCCTTTCGGTTTATCCTTAAATCTTTTTAACGGATGCATAATTGATGCCTCAGTCTCTTTTCATGTCGATTACCACCTGATTGAAACCACGACATATAAATTTTTATTATGCTTTTATAATAACCTTTTTGTATATTATATATTTTTTCTATCTTCGTAACATTAAACTAGCTTAATCTAACCATCAGTCTTATAAAAAAAACTTTTTCTCGTAAAAACTTCGTTATGTAAACTAGACTGTGTATTAAGTTTTAATTATAGGGAACCGTGAATTTATAATTATATGACTTTTGAAATTAATCGCTGTGGTATGGGAAACGGGAATTTCCTAAATATTTTATTAAGCAAGTCATTTTTAAGATTGTAAACATTCCGCGAATCTCAACATTGTATGCCGATTTTAAAAACAATAAATAAATTTAAAAAACTTATTGGTCATTCAATAAAAGCCACAACGATTATAGCTCATTATTTTTTTGGAAATAATTTAATTTTCTGTGAATTTTTTCAAATCGATCTTGTTATTTTCTCATTTTTTTCGGCATCTATGACACTAACGTAAAGGGATAAAAACGTTTGACTAGAGACGCTTTAGTACTTTATTTTGGCGACAGTTTACGTTTAATCAAAAATAAATCTTCCATTTTTACAGTTTTACTTAAGTACATCACTTATGTTCAGTGGCATTGCTTTTACTCATAGGAGCTAATTTAAAAGCAGTAAAATTAAAAATTCTGTTTATCTAAAATAATTAAATAGTCCAAAAACATGTAAAAATCGTCAGTTTCTTCATGCAGAATAGCTTTAAATTACAAATTTAAAATTGTTGTTTATAAATGGGGGGCCTCGGCCTCCTACGAGTATATTACCATGAGTGCCGCCGCCACCATGGGGTTAGATTAGCTATCAAAATCTGGTAGGTAAGTAATCAGTAGTTAACTAGCATTTGAGAAAATATACAAAAATTGTTGTATTATTTAAAAATAAAACGAGTTCTATGAGTTTGTTTGTAACATTGTAGGCGAACCAGAACTGAAATTCAGAAGAATTGAATACCTGCTATTACTCAAAAGTAATCACCGAATACACAATCTCAATTACAGATATTAGTCATCTTTCGCAAGCTTCAGCCTGTATTTATATATTTTAATGAAGAAATTACTGTTAACGTTGTTCTTTATTTAAAAAAATATGAAGGAAAGGTTTTATTGCAATAAAAGCAAATTGCAAGCTTTTGAGGGAAAATTATATGGTTATAACCTAAATTTCAGAAAACCTTGCATAGCTTCGGTAAACGCATATACATATGCAGCTATGTTCTATCTAGTGCTCTTGAGGTAGAGTTCTTGCTCACCATTGCGAAGATCTCGGCTTCAATTCCCATAAAATTATTTTTTCTTGCGTTAATCTTTACCTTCCTCGCTGTACGAAGTATAGCTATAGAGGAAGGTATTGTGATCGTCAGGTTGGATTTGGAGGAAATGCGTTAATTCAGCGAAGTGTTTTTCGCTTTCAGTTTTCTGGCCGATATACGAGTTATACCTAAAAGAAAGGTACTTTTATGCTGAACATTTTTAACCTAAACATTTCGACTAATAAGCAGGTTTTCAGGCCTTGCGTGACCAATAAAGCGGACGGTGCAGAGGTGTCTGTGTGTCTGTCTGTTTGTCTGAATACACTTTTAGTCCTGACGCCATAACGCAGAAACTAAAACTAAATCTGTCTCAAAGATTGCTAATTGCAATAGGATGACACCGCAAGTAAATGAGGTTGGTCCACAGAAAAAGGGGGGAGAGATGCTCTATGTCATAATACACGAGCTCGAAAAAGAATTTTTAAATTTGTATTCTACGCATGTCTAATAGCCGATCTACGCAACCGAGATCTCCTTATCACATCGATTTTTTGTTGTTTGACAAATTTACGAATTTCGGATTCAAAATCGGTATGAGTATGTTAAATGAAAACTTTCTATTGATACAACATCACTGAGAGATTTTCTAATGGTCGTTTATCTAAACAGTTTAATTGAGTGATTGCAAAAGTACAGCCATCAGCCGGTCTATAAGTGAAAAATCGATTTTGTGATTTTGGTGGATAAACAATGGTTGCAACTAGAAAACACACACTAAATATTATAAAAGCGAGCTACTGCATTAAAAATAGCGGTGAGAGAGAGGCGTACTCCACTTCAATATAAACGCGCTCGCAAAAGAACTTTGGATTAGTATTCTACACATGTCGAATGGCTGGTCTGCGCAAACGCGATTTCCCTATCACCCCACTGGTCCCCACCATCGATTTTTGTTTCTTCAAAAATGAGATTCTGGTACTAGTAAGCGACAACACCGCTCCCACTAAACATGTAATTTGCTCATATTTCATGGATATTAAGACAAGTACTAAAATTTTGAACACAACCTACATTTCTTCACTAAATTACAATTTGGTTAAAATGCTATGACCCGTACTCCGTGAAACACCCTGTATGTACACTAATCACTGTATTCATCGCTACTTTACAGGTTAACTTTGCACATTTCTGCTCTGAAATGAACTAAAATGGATCATACCAAGTTTACAGGTAACCCAAGAACGTAGCAAGCGCGCAATGGGATAAAATTCTGAAGACAGCCTACTTTTATTCACTAAAATATAATAAGGTTAAAATGCTATGGCCCGTACTCCGTGAAACACCCTGTATATACACTTATCACTGTACTCAGCGTTACTTTACGGGTTAACTTCGCACATTTCTGCTTTGAAGTGCACTAAACTGGATAATGACAACTTTACACGTCATCCAAGAATGTGAACGTGACTGAAAACCATTCCAATTCCAACAATTTACTTTAAAATGTAGTAGTTTTGAATAATACTAAAAATTTACACAGTATTTTTGAAATGAGAAATATATGTAAGCAGGAATGATTTTTTATGCACTTTTACGCTACATCGTACATGCTTGCTCTTAAGTGTTATATTTTGTTAAATCCATTCGATAACATGCAAAAGTTTGCATTAATGTTGAACTAGATATTTAAAAAAAACTGAACTGTGGACTTCGAGTGGACTTTCCCATACTAAAAATTATTGTAATTGCAAAAGAGTAAATTTTTTAATTAAAACCTTCCATTTCATCTATCCAAATTCATAGAAAGCGCCACAGTAAAATTAAAGCTTTCAAAAAAAAAAAAAAAATTGTAGCCAATACTAGATGCTAATACTTGCCGTTGCCGTATTTGCAAAAGGGTAACATTTAATAATTATAGCGTTGTACAGTTCAGGGAGTATTATATTGTTAAGAAATCAAGCAGCGGGAATATGAATTTGCGATAGCCTGTTCATTTGATTTCCGTACCGTAACTCTACCCATAGAAGCAGCAACTACCTGCACCAAAGCAGGGTAAGAGCCCGCCGCCGCGCCCATCTGCGGATTACCAATTCCGCTTCGAATGTCGGACAAAAATGGCTGTATTAGCTTTATTTGAGAAGTTATCAAAAATATTCAGAGAATGAAAAATATATTTTAACTAGAACTAATTGATAGGCGTAGTTAAAATCGCGTAAATGCCGGAAAACGCGTTGTTGACATTAAAAAATATCGTTTTTTCCTTGATTTTTAGTAAAGTTGAAATTTCTTGCAAATCCGAGTAAAGTACTTTAAATACTCTATCTAACTGATAAAAGTTAAAAGTTAAAAATCGGCGTTTGCATTTTTGAATAAATAATTAATCAATTTTAAATTCTTCAAAAATTCCTGAAAAGCGTCAGAGTAAAATTTGAAAGATAAATAATTACCAGATTTGTAGTTCAATGCAAGCTCCATCGGCTCACAAAGCTTAGAAAAAATCGTGTGGACACGTTTTTGAGAAATTTTGTTTTGAAAAATTCAAAATTTTGAAGCAGCGCTATTGCGATATTTTTCGGATTTTCAAAATTAATTTTATTTCGTAGTATATTACCTAGAAATGGCTCTCATACAAGTGGTAGCTGATTCCGATCAGACAACTACTTTTTGTGTAAATGGGCGTTAAAATCGAGATTTTCAAAAAGCTGTAGCGGTCGCCATTTGTAAGCTAGAGAGTTCGGCAGAAAAGTTTTCGATTTGCCTTAAGTTCTTCTCTCAGATTCCGTGCTCAAATTTTCATTTTTTTTTAAATGCGCTACAAAAGAAACGTGTCTAACTTTCGCTTCAGTACTTTCGCGTAAAGGCGTCAACCAACTACACACTCCCCCCCCCCCACACACCTACAGACAGACATTTTTTTAAAACACTCTTTTGGGTTCCTTGAGCACCAAAACGTGTATGTCCGTTAAAATATAGATTTCAGAAATTTTCATGAAATCAGTACTTCCCTATACCGAAGGTATAGGAAAGTAAAAATTTGTCAGTTGTCAGTGCAGTATTTTAAACATCAAAGTCGTGACCCCACTAACCGATTAAAATATTAAAGTCAAGTGGAAATTTAAAACGAGCTAACCAGAGTCGTGAGGTGTCTGCATAGTGTAAATATCTGGGTTTTTACAAAGCAATAAACTTACTTTACAGTTTTAATTAAATTTATATTTTTTTCTGTATCACTTATTTTATTAAATCGAAACTGTAAACTATGGTATGCTTGATTTAAATTACTTAATTTAAATCAAAACCAAATAGGTATAAGTTGCGTCTCATACCTCAGAAGATTATAAGTAAAACAAAAGAAGGTAATGATGGATCAGGTGCGATATTACCCATATAGCATAAGGATTTATATAAGACGTTTTATGAACATCATTCATGGATGTTGTGGATGCCTATAGAAAATCGATTGTAGATCGCAAGAACATCCAATGGACGTCGATTCGTAGTCTATTTGTCACAACTATGGACGCTCTTTGACATCCTCAATGGATATCCATAAGAATACGGATATACATAAAACTACTTGTATGGACTATATCTGAATTATCTAATTTACTCATAAAACATGAATTTATTAATTTCCGCGTAAAACTCTAAAATTGAAATAAATTTCACTTATTTTCTGTTTAAATTTTATAATGTGTTTATTTTTTTTAATAATAATATACTAGGTATTTGTAATTTTTTTTCTTTATTAACAAAAGAATATTATTAATACAAATTAATTAGATGAAGTATTTCTTTTTGTTTCTAAATCAACTCTTTAGGCCGCCACAATCACTTCTTTATGTTTTTTTTTTCAAATGCGTTTGTCGTAGAGTTTTCATCTCTTTTTATATCACACTTAAATAAAATTATTTAGTGTATGGGTTTAGACTAAACCTTTATAAAACGAACGTGCGGATGTGTACTGGACCTAAAATGGATGTCCATAAAATATCCTGTGCTGTCTGGGTAGTCGTAGGTCCAGTTTTGATTTTCTATTAGTTTTGTTGCATCTTATAAAAATCATAAGAAAGAGGAGGTGGGGTGCGTATGAATCTGTTGAAATTAGCCGTGTGTTACGGGTGATAATTTGTATAAGTCATATATCACCTAAATAGATAAAAGAAGTAAAGTGTTGGCCGTATATCCCGCTTACTAATCGTATAAACTTGAACGTACATTCCAGGTACTAATTTTATAAATGCATTGCCTTACCTCAATCTTTCCCAAAAGAAATAAAGTGGGGTAGTGATAAGCCTACTAAAATCGGCCATAGCTCTAGGTTGCTAATTTTGCGTAAAATGTATTTCTTTCCTTGACTTTCAACAAAAACGAAAATTACTGAGAAATTCCATTTTCTTACAATAAATTACATTAGTCACATTTATCTTGAGAAAGTTATATTTTTCCAGCCAAGAAAATAAAAGGAAATTGTCTACTCTCAGAAGATTAATTTCTAAACATATCAACAGATACAGCGCGTAGTCGTAGATCATGTTAAGGCCTTGCCGTAATCCTCATTATTTCTAATTGTCCCTGGGTACGTGCTAACGGGTAGCATCCCCCCAGTTGCGGTTAAAACCCTCTTCCCGTCGAAAGCTCGAGCTTCTCCACAGTTTGTTCGGTCTACTGGACACATATGTATCTATACAGGGCTCTGGTAGTATGTTACAATTAACCCGAGTTCCACAACGCCATATTTTCCTAATTTCTAGACGTAATAAAGGAAAATTTTCCTGTTTGTTATTTCTATTTTTGAAAGGAAATTCAGAGACAGTCTCGGCCACAAGTCAATATTAATTCTATTAGAGACAGTCGCGGACATGTTCGTTCGATAAATCTTGATGAGGGTAAATCAGGTCCAAGATTTCGTTAAATTACAGCTAAAATATGGCGCGGAAAAGCAAGTGAAATGACAATATTTGTGAGAAGGGGAAAGAAATTAAAAACGTGCTTAGACCTTAGCCCACGTTCGAACGTCAATTCCTGGCCTGTAGAAGATTAATAACTGGCTCTCCTAAATAAGTCATAAAAACACCTTTTTAGACAACATCAGCACCCCCTGAAATTATTTACTGCAACTATCAAGAATTAAGAGTTAATCCACTTATTCTGCCCATGTTAGGCTCATCTGCTTTTAATGAACGACGCAGTGAAAAGCAATTGTAATTCCATCTAGTGCATCTGGTCCACTGTACATTAGCCGGCAGATTCACATTATGAACGTGCACAAAAAAGAAAATCTCTTTCAAATTAACATTGTGCTACTGGTTTTTGTTAATGGAAGCTCGCAACTCAAAACTCATTTTCACTTCGGTTATTAATGTGTGTATGTGTGCGAGAGGAAGGTAGTTCTGACAGTTATTCCCGGTTATTATATATTTTTGTAGACAAATTTTGATTGAAAGAATTCTCTTTCGTGTAGCTTTTTGTTAAACAAATTTCAAGATGAAAAAAGTTCTGTTGA
The DNA here is from genome assembly GCA_958336395.1 of Ctenicera cuprea. Lineage (NCBI taxonomy): Eukaryota > Metazoa > Arthropoda > Insecta > Coleoptera > Elateridae > Ctenicera > Ctenicera cuprea. The sequence continues at coordinate 12,434,367 of OY284492.1, read as the reverse complement.
TGTTAATATAAAACAAGAATGGACAGGCATGTCGATACTGCATTTAAAAGCAACACCACTTTTTAAATTGATATTACCTTTAGTTACATATTTCCTTTGTTTGTTAAATAATTATTCTTAGAAAAATCATATAATTTTAGGGTTTTTCGTAGATTTGGTACATTATTGTAATTTTTAAACCAGCGTTAGCTGCGCTACGAAACAATAGATACTGATTAACTGTTAGTTTACATTACAACAATATAATCCTATGTGGAAGTGTTGCGTAAAAACTGTTAAAGAATCGCTTATTTGTTATTAGAAGAACTATTCATTGGTCTAACAGAATTAGAAAACAAGAATCGACAGGTGTCCATGCAAATAATGCCGCGTACCTTAAACCTTATACAGTTCATTAATTGTTAATTTGATATTCAATGTTTTTAAAAGAAAATTATTCTCCACGAATTTTAAATTTTGATATTTGTGGTAAAGGTGAAAAATTGGAATGATTTGAGGGCGGTACATAAAAAAAGAAAATAATTATTGTATTTTAATAGATCTCAACATTTTTATTTATTTACTTCTACCATACTTTTTTCCTCCCCGGAACCGCTATCAAGGTTAAAAATCAACTAATAGTGAATTGGCCACGAAGGGCTAAAGTGCCGTTTTTTGCAATTTCTGAAAATTCAACCGGTTGCACATTTGTGATCCGATTTTCAAACCGACTTTGCTAAAAGGTGCCCCATTACATCGAGTTTGGCCCCGTTTCGGACTCGAACATCACCAGATTTTGTTAAACTATTTGACCTAAGGTAATTCCAGTCATGCTAGAGCTAGTAACAAAAATCGAACCTTTGTTTACACCAAAATCGGCACGCGGGGGGAGTGGGTAAGAGCAAGAGATAAAATTGATTTTGATCGATATCCAAAATCCGAGTGGGTTGATCGATATCCAGAATACGAATAAGGGATTAATAATCCTCGGTTCTGTTTTTACAATGATGTGCGAATTTAATTTGTTGCATGGAAAATACGGCCATTAGAGAGCGCCAATTTTTATTTGTTTTATACTTTCTCATACCTTCGGTATAGGAAAGTGTTGATTTCATGAAAATTAGCGAAATTTAAATTTTAACGGAAATACACGTTTTGAGGTCCAAGGAAAGCGGAAAACGACTGACTGAGCTGTAATAAAAATTCTTAAAAATTTGTAGTTCACTGCAACTTTCATCGGCTCAGAAACTTAAAAAAAATCGTATGGGCAGTTAGGAAAAATATTTTTTGAAAACCTTTAAATTTTGAAACAGTGCCATTGTGATCGTTTTGTGGATTTTTAAATTAATTTCACTTTATCGTATACTACCTACAAAAGGCTCTTAAACAAGTTGTAGCTGATCCCGATTATACTACTACTTTTTGAGTAAATAAGCGTTAAAGTCGAAATTTCCACAATGTGCTAGTGGCCGCTATTCTGAAGCTAGAGAGTTTCTAAAAAAGTTTTCGAATTGCCTTAGGTTCTTCTCTCAGATTCCGTGCTTAAATTAACAAAATTTAGTTGTGGAAAGAAAAACGCTAGCAAAAAAACATGTCTAACTTCTGTTTCCGATTTCGGATTTTTTTTGAAAAGTTTAACTAGAACTACAATTTTCGATACATCCTTTGATTTAAAAATTCATCAACATTTGTCCAGTACTTTCGCCTTTAGAGGCGTCACTTCCCCCCCCCCCCCCACACACACACTTATCCACCCACACATCCACAGATAAGTATTTTGTAGAAAACACTTTGTTGGGTTCTTTAAGCGCCAAAACGTGTATTTCTGTTAAAATCTAGATTTCGATAATTCTCACGAAATTAATACAGTCTTGCAAATAGAGAACAAGTATTAATATCTAGTATAGGAAAGTCCACTCGAAGTTAGCACTTCAGTTTTTTTTACTTTATTAAGAGTGCCCGGAAAAAAACAGCCCGGATAAAAATTCCCGAAAAAATCCTCAGTTTAAAAAATTCCCGGGAAAAATCCTGGAAAAAACATGTTCTAGAAAAAAAATTTCGGTAAAAATATCTTCGCGTAAAAACATTCCCCAGAAAAACATCCTCTTTAAAAATATTCTTGAAAAAACAGCTTCTTCGCAGTTTTTACTGGTGCAAAAGTTTTCTAAAATAGGGACATTGTGTTTCCTTAGGGCTATTTTATTACCAAACTTCTTCCCGATCTGTGAAGTAATTTTAGAGTAATACGGCTTTAAAGTGAAAATTTTCAAAAAGTCGTAGCGGCCGCAATTTTGAAACTATAAAGTTGGATATGCCCTAAGGTCTTCTATCACAATTAGTTTTCAAGTTTAGGAAATTTGTTTTCCGGTAAAAGCCTACAAAATAATGCCCAACTGCCGCTTCCGCTTTTTTAAAAGCTTATTCTGACGGTGAATTTTTTTATTTTCAAGATTTTGACATGCCGAAGCTTATCGTATTCGAACCATCCGTTCGTGAGTTATGAGACGTACACCCACACTCCCACATACAAACCCACATACAGACATAAATGTTTTAAAAACCACTTTTTTGAGTTCCTGGAAGTCCAAAACATATTTGTTTATTATTTTCTTGTCCAGGTATTCTTCGGGAATTTTTGTTCGGGTTTTTCTTTTGAAGGCTCTTTTAACAGGTTTTTTTCAGGTATTTTTTCTGAGGTTTTTATATCCAGGGAATTCTTTTCAGCAATCTTTCCAGTGTTTTTTCTATGGCTTTTTTTTACTTGGTTTCTTACTAAGTGGCAGGTACACTGGTTATAGCCACCGTAGAAAATGTTATTTGTTTGGTGGGGGGGATGTCGCTTGGAAGCGGTTTCAGATTAATAAAAAAATAACGATTTTTGTAATTGTTTTTAAATTTTTATATTCGTTTTTGACGGCATGCGTGTGCGTGCATTTCGATCAAATATGTAAGCGCGGTCTTAGTGTATTAATTTAAAGAAAAAGTTTCGTTTACAAAAATTTTGATACAACAAATAAGTTTTAATTTTTAATTTATGTGACTTGTTCTGGGGGATGGGGCAATTACCGCTACTATCCCCCTGGTTTTTGGAAAGTGCACTAGTGAGTGGTTTCAAAGCAATAAACAGAGGACGATTCTAGACGTTTTTTTTTTTAATTTTTAAACCTTTCTTTATGTGGGATTCAGTAGTGGATGGTTTGAGAAACTATTTGTAAATAGAGGATACTTATGGACATTTTGTAAAACATGTGTTATTGTGGGGGCCTAGACCTGGTGATCTATAAGTATTGAATTTGAAAGAATATGTTGCGTTTAAAAAATGTTAATAGATACAATAAGTAACCCTTCATTTTTAATTTTAATGTGTTGTTCTGGAGAAAAGTAATTACGCTTACTTACCCCCTCCCCAATAAATGCGCGCTTGTACTGCAGGAAATTAAAAATAAATTTTCCTATGAAGGAGACAACCTCTAATGTTTCTTAAGAAAGTTTAATTTTTTAGTATATTTTTTATAAATAATTTCTAGATGTAGTCTTACCAAGTTTTTATATCACAGAATTACTTGACTTGTCCAATAAGGTTTTATGACCCCGTACTCGCGGTCTACCTAAACTGTTTGTCTCAAATATTCTCCCTTTCTAAAGTAACGTAGTTTACATATTCCTATATGTTTATGGTAGAATGAGTTTAAAAAATGCGAAACGTAAGTCCAAAGAAGAATACGAAAATTTACTTTACTGCTGAAAAAGTGCGATCACAGACACACACCCACACTCACATACAACCACCACTCCTAATTTTGATGAATGTGTAACCTTAACATTCTGATCGGTGTACCACTTCCACAATTACTACACCTGACTCTAAAAGGGCTTTAGGGTTGTCCGCTGTGTATGGTTAAAAAACTTATATAATTAGGCAAAAAGTTGTTACTAAAAGTCGAGATTTTCCTTAACAATTGTTACAGTCTGTTTATCCAGAAAACGTCATCTTTTGGATTTTAAAAGTTCTCCTTTTGAACTTTAATAGTAAATTTTACAACTAGACTGATCTCATTATATTTGCAGTATCAAAAGGTAGGAAAGCGAGTCGAATTGGGATGAAACACAGACGTGACATAAATTGTACCGAGTCGGTAAAGAATCCAACATTCGCTGGAAATTGGCCGATAACGAGCAAAAAAAATATATACGAACCTGTAAACGATACCTCATACTTACGCTCTGTCTATTTTCAATTTATTTTAAAGCTCTTTATTTTCTTTATGGAACTTTATACTGTATTTCACCTTTTTATTTGTTCAGGAATAGATGCTGATAGCGAATGTGTGATACAAACAGTGTTGCAGTTAAGATGTAGCCAGGAAAGCTTTCTTCTCCAAATATTAGATATCCGTTTTGGAGATATATCTTATTTTTTGCCAAAGCATTAAAAAAATTGTGTTCTTGTGTAAAATTTATTTAGATTAAAGGTTTGATGTTTTTGAAATTTTCATTTTAAAAGTTAAAATTGCCAATACATAAAAGCTAATGTCATAACAGTATAAAAAACACGTTTGCTAGTTTGCTCGGAGCGCTGAAGATGCGTCTTAAGCTCAAAAAGGTATCGATTTCAACTTAATTTTAACATTGAATGAGCTTCCTCGTTATTTTTTGTTCTGATTTTAGGGAATTTAAGGGTACTTGAAAGCTCTTGTAATTCCTTGATTTTCAGAATAGAATAAATACATTGTATAAAACTTTGACGTGGCATTCGAAACGGAAATACTCATTAAAATAAATCGCTGGCGCTACTCTGCGCCCCTGCTCGGATTTCCAATTAAAAAACCTCATTTATACTTGAGTAGAAATTACATGATGCAATTTAAAAACTGGGAAGAAGTCTTAGAGGATTTCAACCCTTAAGCGAATGAATTCTTAAGGTCGTTTTCGGTTCTAATTTAATTTACCTAATAAAGTATCACGCGCACGGATAATTTTTATGCGATTTAAGATTCGCGTGTTAAAACGTTCCTTGAATTTAATTTCGATGATTTTAATTGGATTTTTGTTTGCATTTAAATCCCGGATTAACTTTCGAGATTATTTGAAACACGGTGTCTGTTCCGAAGTATCACTTTCTCCTTGACGTGTTTTTCATAAGTAATTGTTATTTTATTGATATAATCTGAATTAATAACATTCTTTATTTTTTTTGCACTCGTTATTTTTTTATATGCGCGATTAAAATTTAACCTTGGGATATGAAGCATTAAAGTTAAATTAAGTTCACTTGGGAGTAATAAGGGGTCATATTTAAAATTAACAGCCCTAGGGCCTTAGGGTCAGCTTTGATGTAGACTTAATATTAAACATGTCTTCCAAAGTTGAACTTTTTTTTATTTTCCGTCAAAGTAATTCGGATAAATCTTAGTTATTTTTGCAGAAAATTTGTTAGAATCTTTCATGTAAAGAAATAATTACGCCATAAATCATAACAAACGACAAAACAAAATTAAATTTCAACAATTCTTAACATTAATTTAAAAAACCTCTAAAAATTTAAATTTGAATTTGGCGCCAAATCCGTGTCCGACGCTGAGCGAGGAAAGTGCCGTGTGTTATATTGTGAAACAATGTAATTAGAATTTTAGAAGACGTTTGGTAAATAAAACCCTCAGAAACGAAATTTAGCACATAAGTAACTCTCTATAAATAATTCAATAAGAACTACAAACATTTTAAGTACTATTTATAATTGTTTATTGAAACATAACCCCACTTTTTAACCACAGCTTCCATAATCTTGTGTTAAAATCGTTTTTAATTTATATATAGAACTTGTAATATGTGTAATTGTAATTAGAATGCATTTTAATATAAACATTTCTTTAGCATGAGTGCTAACAGTGAGTGTTTGGCTAAACCGAATAATGTGCTTTCAACTTCCGAGAACACAGTTTATATGGAACAAGAACCCCCAGCACAGTCTTGGTTATTAAACTACCGTCCTAGAGGATCTTTAGCAAGAACTCTTTATGAAAAACAGATCGCTGATAATTATCTCAGTACTTTCGACAAGTCCCAGGTCAGTATGTTTTGTATTTTTGGTATGATTTTCAATCGTGATGTTACGGTTAATTATAAGTCTGAACTGAGTTGATAATATTTATATTATTCAATTTTTACATGTTACATGGAAGTGTAGTAATTTACGTAAGATATTTTTATTGTATCAGTATACTGCATAATTATAATCAATGAATTAATGGTAAGTCTAGTCCGTTTCGAAAGCTTTCATGTTGAAGTTATTAATTGCATTAAAGTAAGGACTACTGGTTCAATTTACTATTATAGTAATATGAATTTAAGCAACCTTTCAAACTTTGACACCCAAGCGAGCGACCAAGGTAGAAAAGAATCCGTACCTTGTCATAGTTGTTATAAATGGTTAACTAGAGAAAAACCTTTTTACTGAAAATAATTCTTCATAAAGGCGAAACTAGCTATTTATATAAGGGTGGGAATTTTTATTTAACGCATAATTTAAAAGTTTAAATTAATTCGTCAATCTGAATCACACCTTCTTGCATTATCTATGTGAAAATACATTTTAACCTTCCTCGCTGTACGGAGTATATGTGATTGTCATGTAGGATTTGGAGCAAGTGCGATCATTCAGCGAAGTTTTTTGCTTTGGGCTTACTGGGCAATATGAGTTATGCCTAAAAGAAAGGTACTTTTATGGCAAACATTTTCAAACGAAAACATTGCCCTTGGGAGACCGACAAAGGGGCCGCTGCAGCGGTGTCTGTCTATATGTCTGTATACACTTGACAGTCCATACGCCTAATGTAGAAATCCTAAATTCGATTCAAAAATTGGTAATTGCACTGGGATGAAACCGCAACAATATGGGCTTGGTCCGCCAAAAAATTAGTAGGGATGAGAGAGGTCCTTTACTTCAGCGCTCGAAAAAGAAGCTTAGATTTGTGTTCTACGCATGTCAAATAGCCGATCTGCGCAAGCGCGATCTTCCTATCGCCCCCAATAATTTTTTTGATTATTAAAAAAACTTACTCATTTTGACCTGAGAAATAACCTTCCATTTAAAAAAAGCTTATAGCTTGTTTGCAATTGGTCGACAGTCGATTACCTGAACAGTTTAAGTGGATATTCGTCAAAAAAACAAATCAACAAATTAAAAAATCGATTTTACATTTCAGCGAATTGCTTGCAATAAGGAAATACTAAAAATTAGTAATCAAAAATTTTAAAATATCTAAAATTTTTCATAATTAAACTTTAAACTTCCAAAAATTTCGAAACGAACACTGTCAAAATTATGAATTCGATTTCAACGAATTGTTTGCAATTAGAAAATTCTAAAAATGAAGCACCTTCAAAACAACATTTTCAAAAAACTCATTTTTTCAAGTTTTCACAATTTTCCAATATTTTGAAAATTTCCAAAAATTTTATAATCTACCAATTTTCAAAAAATTTTAAAATTCCAACAATCTCAAAATATTCAAAAACTCAAATGTTTCCAAATTTTTAAAAGCTCATAGCCTGTGTTTGCATTTGGTTTAATTGGATATTCGTCAAAAAAATTACAAGCATCATCAAATTATGAAATCGATTTTAGATTTCAACGAATTGCTTGGAATTAGAAAATACTAAATGTATTAATCAAAAATGTTATAAGTATCAAAAGTTTTCAAAACTTTTTTTATAATTTAAAAATGTTCGAATATTTTCAAAATTTCGAAAAATTTCAGAATTTTTAAAATTATGAATTCGGTTTCAACGAATTGTTTGCAACTAGAAAATTCTAAAAATAAAACAATTTTGAAACAAAATATACAATTTCCTAATTTTAAATATTTTGAATATTTTCAAAACTTAAACTTGAAAAATCTTTAATATTTTTATAAAGTTACAAAAATTACATTCCGCTATCACAGCTTTTTGGCCCCGATTACCGTGCGTAGCTGTTACAGAAACATTGAAACCCGCAAGCATAATAAATAAGGCGTGGAGAATGAGAATGACACAGGGGGAAGGGATCCAGATTTACTATCTAGACTAGACTCGGACTGCCCGGTACACTACCTGCTTCATTCGCTTATTGATTGTTAACAAAAAAAAAGGGAGCATAGCCCACGGGTTTCACTACATGTGTATATCTAGTTAATCGGTATCCCTTCCACCTGTCTCACCTTTTAGTGGTGTGACCTCCGCTACTAAAAGCTACATATTTACGCGTCCATTATATAAGGTCTATATTCGTTTGTACAGCGGGCCGTTACAGTTTTCGATAAAGATAAGCAAAATTTAATGTTCACGGTTTTTGCGAATGATTGGGATTTAATATTCTATTCTGTCGTTAGCTGGCATTCCCACATCAGACTTCTCAGGGAACACACATGTTGGTTTTACGGATCCCTTTAATTGTTCTGGTTTTTTAAGGGCAGGATCAGCAACATATCAGTATTAAAAACGATTCTGGAGGTAAATGTGTGTCAGATCATGCAAACGACGCCGGGCGCGAAGATAGTCATAATCATTAACAACTCAAATCAGGTTTACAAATTGCATTGCAGCTGAGATTTCAAGTAGGCAGATATCTGGAAATTTTTTTTGAACCTTATTAGTTTTGATATAAAGGAGTTATTTTATTTAAATTATGACGGCAATTTCAAATTTTTGGGTATTTTTTTAATGATTAAGTAGATCTTTAAATATTATTGCATCTAAAAACCAATTTTTAAAATCTTATTCTACTATTAACGACAACGACAGTGGCGGCTCGTAGAAGAGGGAACGTAGGCGAATTAACCATTGTCTGTGGTGTAACGGTATCCTCATTTGTCTTTGGGGATAGTTTGGGGTCGAATCTCGAGGCTGGTAAAAACTTTATTTTGAGATGCATTTATGCCACTTTTAAAAATATACAGTGTGTCTTGGAACCGAGTGCCCAATCGGGAAACCTAATTGTCTACTAGATTAACGTTGCAAAAACACGTATTTTACTGGCACTGATTCACAAACATGCAAATATACAAAACATCCTGTATGTTAAAACAAAAATTTACTGAAAACACAAAACGTTTTTTAAAGAATGATTTTTTCTCATCAAATCTACAACAATCCACCGAACATTTTTTTCTTATTTTGAATTATTAAGGTGTTTTGTAAAACCGCCACTCCGTGGATTAATTAAATCTATCAACAGACAATGAATCGATTTTTACTCGGAATTTTCACTCATGATATGTTTCATTCTTTGTTTTACTAAGTTGGCATAGAATTATAGAGCAGCAATATCAATCTTTTTAAATATTTTAAGATTTCCGGGAAGTAATGTAATTTTTAAGGTTTCCTGTAAAGCCATAAATACATATCTTTGTATGACACGTGTGGTTTCCTCCTTCTCTTTTATTTAATCTAACTTTTGCCATAAATAATTATTTAAACAAAACAGTGATGTAAAAATAACCGTAACATTTTTTACGGCTAAGACATCGTGAGGTGCCAGTGCAGCGTCATTTTATCAATATTTCCGATATAATAATACAGTCAATTATCGTCACGAACCACTATTTACTTACTATATCCACTACAAATATCGAACCTCATTATGTTACGGGCGCACAACGTTGTCTCCCAGCCAGCGATTGCCTAGAGATGGGAATGGGTCGATCGATGGGCAACAACAAAAGAAGAGAAGGTTGATATTTTTAACATAAAAGGCAACAAATAACATTATTTATTCGAATTTAATCTTATAGAGAAAGTACAATTTTAAACAGACATTTTTATTTATGTATACAGGGTGTTTCAAAGAATTAAAAATTGAGAAAGCGCGAAAACCGTTTGCTCAGAAAATTAATTCAAACCTAGTGAAAACTTTATGCTAGGTGTTCTTCGTTAGTTTCTTTTGTATATGGAAGAATATTGTTTGTATCTGACAAAGTTTTTTTCAATAAGCTAGGAAAAGGGCTTGTTCCCGCCTCTAGAACCGTAGCATTACTAAGTACGCGTTATGAAATATTTACAAAGCAAATACTGATTTATTATTGAATAATTGTTAATGATCGGAATAAGGTTTTGACGACCCATTCGGATCAGTAAAATTGACGATAATTGAGTTTGTACAGACGCCACGTTGCTCCCGTAATCGTCGTTCATAATCTTATTACCAAGTCGATAAAAGTACCTCAAATAGGAATAGTCACGAAATTTATTTGCATTTTATAATTGTTGAATATACAGGGCGAGTCATTTAAGTGCCACCCCCTTACTATCTCCTCAACTGTTAAGAATATCAAGTATTTTTTTAATCAAAACTTGTTTGGGGCTAATGAGCTACTTTATGCTACACTCCAAAATTTTTGTACCGTCACGTGACAGTGCCGTCATAGGTATTTTTTTAAATGGCAAATATTTTCTTAGGCAGTTAATTTGACATTTTTTTTCTCGTTTTAATGTTGTGTGCAATTTTTACACTAGTATATTAGTCTAAAGACCGGACTTTTAGTAGCAGAAGAGCGAAAAATTTCGTTAAAATTCAATAAGTAAACAAAACTTTTAAAACTCATGACCATTCATATTTTACGCTTATGAACCCTGTTTTATTTTATTAAAGTATTACATAAGCATAAGCTTCAATTCCAGTTGACCAAATAAATATTAACTACCTGTACATGGTCGATTAAGGTAAACATATGGATGTGTTACCATTCTAACCTAGTAGATAATTTGTTTAAATGTTTAGGTATGCGCCAGCTATACAGGGTGGGCAACTAAGAATGGGCGCCGGCCATATCTCAGAAACCAATCATCGCACAAGTTTAGGAAAAAAAATACCTTAAGTAAAGTGACCCTGAAAAATTGCTGGAAAATATTTTCGAGTTTCTAAAATGGCCGCTAGGGGGCGTAACAGCCATGACCAAATAGAAAATTAGGGTTTTCTCCGTATTTAGCTCAATTAAGTGGTATTGAAAATATATGCATCGTAATCCAGGGACAATTTCGAATATTATTAGTTTTACAATTTTTGTTCTATCTTTAAAAATAAAGTGGTGGGAGGATGCCAAAATATATTTTTTTTACATGTCGTTTACTCCGATTAGCCTTAATGGAATTTAACAAACTTGGTCTCGTTACAAAGGGCGTTTCTTAGTCTATCGAGTGCGCTTTACGCTATTTTCATTTGATTATTACCGTCGCCGCTAGAGGGCGTTATCTGACATGTCAACAAATATCTCGCTTTTTCTAAAGAAATTTAAATGGAATGGTATGTTTATTTTTACACGGTAAAATAGAGAATTAAAAGTTTAAGATGTTAGTGAAAACCGCAACTAGATAACTTTTGTCTAACAGTAGATATTAGCAAACAAAGTTGAAATTATGAATTATTCTCAGATCTTGGCGAAGGAATTTGCTGTTGAAAACAAGTAAGCTGTGAAAATGACACACTGAAGAAACAACATATGTTAATATATTACATAATATAAAAATTAGTAATTAATAACAACAACAAATCTAACGGTAATAACAATAAACAATGTAACAAATCAAACGTTCAAAAAAGTAAACGCAAAAAAAACACATTACAACACATTAAAAAATTTAGAATGTAGTTAGTGGCGCCCTAGATGTTCAAAATGTCGTCCATCATTTTCGATCCAAGAATTCATTCTCTGACGAGTGGATTGAACGGAAGTCTCTACTTCTGCGATCGAAATACTTTGAATGGCATTTCTTATTCTTTCGATCATGTCGTCTCTTGTAGTGGGTCTGGTGGCAAAAACCAGATCTTTTATTCACCCCCACAAATAAAAATCTAGGCAAGTCAGGTCTGGGGACCTGGCCGGCCAATGAAATAGACTTCCACCTGTCAGGATATGTCTGGTCTAAAAAATCCCGAACGTTCAAAGAGAAATGCGCCGGGCACCCATCATGTTGGAAAAACATATCACGACGAATTGCTAGAGCTACGTCTTCTAGAAGAAGTGGCAATTCGTTTCTTAAAAAATTTACAAAAATTAACATATGTTGTTTCTTCAGTGTGTCGTTTTCACAGCTTACCTGTTTTCAACAGCTACTTTGCAAATTCCTTCGCCAAGATCTTAGAATAATTCAGAATTTCAACTTTGTTTGCTAATATCTATTGTTAGAAGAAAGTTATCGAGTTGCGGTTTTCACTGACATCTTAAGCTTTTAATTCTCCATTTTACTGTGTAAAAATAAACATACCATTCCATTTAAATTTCTTTAGAAAAAGCGCGATATTTGTTGACATGTCAGATTACGCCCTCTAGCGGCGACGGTAATAATCAAATGAAAATAGTGTAAAGCGCACTCGATAGACTAAGAAACGCCCTTTGTAACGAGACCAAGTTTCTTAAATTCCATTAAGGCTAATCGGAGTAAACAACATTTAAAAAAAATATATTTTGGCATCCTCCCACCACTTTATTTTTAAAGATACAACAAAAATTGTAAAACTAATAAGATTAGAAATTGTCCCTGGATTACGATGCATATATTTTCAATACCACTTAATTGAGCTAAATACGGAGAAAACCCTAATTTTCTATTTGGTCATGGCTGTTACGCCCCCTAGCGGCCATTTTAGAAACTCGAAAATATTTTCCAGCAATTTTTCAGGGTCACTTTACTTAAGGTATTTTTTTTCCTAAACTTGTGCGATGATTGGTTTCCGAGATATGGCCGGCGCCCATTCTTAGTTGCCCACCCTGTACATTTAAAAGAATTATGGCAGAAATTATTATTAATTGATTGCCTCATAATTTAAATACCGACGAAATACTAGACTGGAAATCCGAACTATATACACTGTGTCTATAAAGTAACCCCTCCCCCCCAACTAACTTTTGAACGACTTGATATTTTTCTACAAAATTTGGAAATTAAATACTATTTTTCAGACCCTATTAAAATTTTGTATCATCCAAAATGGCGACTGGGCGCCATTTTGATTTTTTTTAAATAGAAGGGGGGTCGAGTGACACCCCATTGGAAAGGTCTTTTAATCTGCGTCTGATCCTAAAGTTTCACAGAAAAAGATTCAGCCATAACAAAATGACAATGTTTGAAGATAAAGTAGTCTATTTAAAAAAACTAAGAATTGAAGCTTAAATTAATTAAATTAAGTGTTCGAAATGTTTACTATTCACTTCTTGGCACATAAAATGTCGGTTATGAAATTTCTGCCTTACATTTTCATAAGTTTCTGGAGTTATAATTCTGCAAACTTCTGTAATGCGTTGCTCCAGTTCTTCAATTGTTTCTGGACGGGTTCTGTTCACTTTCGATTTCCAGATATTCCCATACAAAAAATCTAAGAAAGTTAAATCTGGGGAGTGAGCCGGCTATTCTACAGACTACTGGATAAGAAAATCAAAACAATTTTGAACTGAGTGAGTCCATTGGTTTACAATCCGCCATTTTGTTATGGTTCAATATTTTTCTTTGAAATTCTAGGATCAAACGCAGAACTAAAAGACCTTTCAAATGAGGTGTCACTCGACCCAGGATAAAAGAATCAAAACAATTTTGAATTGAGTGAGTTCATTTGTTTAAAATCCGCCATTTTGTTATGGCTGAATAGTTTTTTTTGAAACTCTAGAATCAGACGCAGAATTAAAAGACCTTTTGTAGAAAAATATCAAGTCGTTCAAAAGTTAGTTGGGGGGGGGGGGTTACTTTATGGACACAGTGTATATTACAAGAATTTCGTGAAAAATATAATACAAACTGATCCAAGTAGGTAGGCTATAGTTGTAAACAAAAACACTTAAAAATGTGTGTTCAATTGTTTAGTTAAGGTCAATAAATTTCTATGTCATTGAACAAGATCTTATTGTCAAAATGGATAATAATTGTTTTCGTAGAAATATTAGTTGATATGGTGTTATTTACTAGTAAAGCAAAATGTGTTATTATAATTATTGTATTAACTTACGAAATTTTTTTTGGATATTGTAAATAGAAGTTAGTATTGTATATTGTAGTGTTTTTGTTTAAGTTTTTGTTAACGTTTTTTTTTCAATTTTTTTTAATGTAGGATTATGAAAGTTTTCCAAAAACTCTACCTAAATGCTTAAGAAGACATTTATAATTTACTGATGGGCATAATCTAATGATTGCCGTTGCGAATGAATTTACTAAATCGAATGATTCATTCGTATACAATCATTTCGATGTACCTATAAGGTAAAAATAACTACAAAAACGCTCCCTGTTTACTTCTCGATCGCTCTGATAAGTGACTTCTCGTTCTCAAAGTCTTTGTTCGGGCCGCTCGGCAAAATCCAGGTAAATCTTTGGCTTCGAAAAGTTCAAAATTCAAATGCTCGGCTGCACAGTGATGCACTGCTAGTCGTTACTCGTAGTAGTCGCCTCGGGCTCTGTGCTTCAGTAGCGTAACCACCGTATTTTGTTTATTTACGTAGGAGAGTTAACCTTCCGAGTTACGGAGTGTTTGAAACAACATTCATTCCTTATTTGTTATTTGGAACTACTTCAGAAAATCAATAGCTTTTGCAACATACAATTTCCGCAAAATTATGCCGTTTTTTTTAAATACAACCAATTTAAGAAAGTTTTGATGAGTTTATTATTATTTCTGATTCGCTTATAAATATATTAATTATTTTACAGTGAACTGCAAAGCAGGTGGAACATGGCAGATTAAAATGCAAAAAGTGAAATAGTTCTATTTTATGCCCTAGAAGAATTTCGTTCTTTGCAGTCACCTTAAATGGAAAGATAACATTTATTTACGTCACCTGATGACAATTTATTTAAAAGTTCATTGTGAATATTGCTTTAAATAAATTATTTAATAATAGTCAAGCCACTAGTGCATTGATATACCTGCTTGCAAAGTCGATTTACAGATGTGTCCGTGGCGCGGAGGTAAAGAATTTGCTTCGTATACGAGAGGTTATGAGTTCAAATCTTGATAAGTTATTTAAGAAAAATTTAATTATTGTAAAAAACGTTCAGGTTTATATTATTGTACCTCAAGTGCATAAGTTTATCGGTAATTTTTTGTTTCACCTTATTAATTTTGTTATGTAGCATCCAAAAATAATAATTGCACATTTCAGATTGTCTTTTTACAGTAATAAAATATGTACTTTCATCAAGGTGTGAACTCGTAGCCTCTGTGTTACGAAGTTAATCTTCTACCTGCGAGCCACGGAGACATCGGAAAATAGCTTTGCAACCCGATATATCAATTAAATGATTTATTTAAACCTGTATTTGTGGTGCATTTTCAAGTAAATTGTCATCAGGTAATTTATTAAAAATGTGTTCTTTCTATTTAGGGTAACTGCAAGAATATCAAATTCTTCTAGGGATATAAAATTGAGATATTTTACTTTTTGCATGTTAATCTGCCATGTTCCACCTAAACTGGAATTTACTGTATGAAGAATTTATTTTTATTTTGTTGTTGTAAAGTGTCCCACTTTTTTTTAAGAGTATTATTTTGAATTTTTTATTATTTATTCTTTTAGAGCAATATTAAAATTTTCAAATACGACTCTGCGCTGAAGTGACCGCGAAAAGCAAGAGTGCTTACTAATGTATCTGGTATTCATCAGTAACATTCGAATGTTAACGTCTCAAACTACTTCTTTTAAAAGGAAAAAAAAAATAGTAATCTCAATCGTAGGGGACTACAGTAAATGACTCGCTCTGTAGGTAAAATCTACTGTTAGAGTGTCTCCTTTATTTTGGAACGATTTTTATCTACAATATTACACTTTTTCCAGTTGTGATTGAGATGCTATACATCTTGCTGAGTCTTCGACATTTTTTTCATACGCGTTTTTATAGTTTAATAAAAGGTTGTTTATTAGGATTTTTTCCATTTTGTTATGGTTTTCCTATCTCTGTTCGAATATACGTCTTCCTCGAGATTTTCTCCATTTTGTAGTATGTTTTCGCCATTTTGATTTGAATTGTCTCAGATTCTTTGTGTTAGAGCTCCTCCCCAGTTCGTTATAGCCTCTGTCCGTTTTGTTATGGTTCTTCCTGTTTTTTTACATTTTCAGTTAGAATTTTGCTTCAGCTTCAAATGTTTGTTATAAGCTTATGCCCATTATATTCCTCAAAACCCGAAGTTCGTTGAAAAAACTAATTGGCGTAAGAATGAAAGTCGTGGATAATTTCCTTTCAAAGCGAAGTACAAAGAAACGCGAGTTGATTAAAAGAAAATCTAAATTATCGATGATACAAAAGAGGGTAAACTTTCTCATAAAAACTACATTCCATTGTACAAAAAATCCAGTTAACGCATTTCGGAAGACCGAATGCCCCTTTGCGAATTAAGCAGTTGTAAAGTACAAGCGGCACAGAATTCTGAATTAAGAATTCGGTTATTCTAAGGGCGAATCCGTAGTTCCGCTTATTCGCGAGTGCGGTGGGTCGTAGTATTATTTTCTTTTGAAGTATTTTAGGGAGCGAGCGCCCTAATGACGTTTTCCGGGTAATCCATGCATATACAAGTCTGGAAAATGCCCCTACGCACACACGGCCTCCTTTTATTTTGTGAATCGTTCAAAAGACTCGATCTAAATTTCTTTGTTCAATAATATATGGAAATGGTGACCTACATCTGTCCCGAAGCCATCTTAAAAACCACACAATTATGAAATTTTAATTTTGTAGAAAAAAATCGAAACCCCTTTTCGTGTATAAAAGTAAAGAAAACGTTTGGCAGCAGGAACAAGGACGATGTCGTCCTGCGCGCTCCGACCGGGCAGTTTGTCACGGGATGTGTTTTACGAGCAGTCCCAGAGGTACGCTAACCTACGGTTACCTACCTTCCCTTTTAGTCACCCCAACCTCGCGGAGGATCTTACAAGAATAAAGGAATGTTGCTATATATGTTGCGAGGTCGATGCATAAACGCATTTTTCTTTCTCGTCTAAGTGCTTTATGCACGCATTTTAAATATGGATGAGAAAATCTAGACCCCCACCTGTGTGTTTACACCCTCCTGGTGTAGAGGAGCGCTTGGAAAATATAAAATTTGGCGGATAAAGAGATATTCATACTTTATTTTCAATTAAAAAGAATCTTTTGGTGTTATAATCGTGTATGGAAAAGTTTGGGTTTTTTTATACAGAGTGTTAATGAAGCTTATATCTCCATAATTTTACGTTGTCGAAAGAACTCTCAAACATGTCAAAAAGCATTTGCGTTTGCGGATGTATTATTTTTTTCCCTTCCGTTTTAAAATAGTGATGTCATCAGGTTTTTTTAAAATGACACTATGTATAAGTTCGGTTTGGGTAGAGGTACGTTATGGCATTTTCTTTATGGTAATACAATTTTTTAGGGTTACTTAAAAAAAATTCGAGATTTTCGTTATTTCTTCGATTCTTGTAAAAGTATTACTTTTAATTCATTTGATCAAGCAACCTTTGTAACTATTGATTAGGAAACAAATGAAATAGATGTAGTTCTGTTCATTTCCATTAAGTAAGGGTTAAATTTTAAATTATCTGTAATAAATGTTCACCATCAACAGCTTGGCAATGGTATAAATGCTGTTCAAATTCACTAATTGTATTTTGTTTAGGATTCCAAAAGCGACTTCGTTTTTAGGGTTTTTAGAGGATCATAATTAAAGGCAAATTAACAACAAGTTGATTCGTACATACAAGAATTTGTTAACACAATTTGTGAAATACACAAAACGTCTGTTCCATTTGTTCTCCGAACAATGGTTGCTTGATCGACTGAATTGAAATTAACTAGAAGAACCTGTGGGCTACGCCTCACGCGCCTTTTAAAATTCTTTTAAAATAATTACAATAAAGCTGTTTTGAGCTGTAAGCGATGTACTTACTTAATGCGTGTACACTGGCGTAACTGCGCCAATGCAGCCAGTGCATTTGCTTGGGGCTCATGATTGAAAGGGGCTCAAATTTATGGTATATGTTTGTTGTAACAATAAAAGCAAATGTCGTTAGAATATACGAAAGTATTCAATAAAAGAATATTTTTTCAAATTGTTGAGTGCACTGAACAAATTTGTTATTTAACATTAGTATTATACAGGGTTGGGCATGTAGAATATTACATGTAACATATACTTATTATACATGGTTATTTTACATGTAGAATAATAAGCCCTTTTTCTACATATTCTACATGTAGAATAATACCGATGCAAAATCAGACAGTTTAAACGCAAAAAAAGAAATCTCATTGTCGGTGCATTCTTGGCGAAGGGACGGCCGCTATGGAGGTCTTTTAGACTCCGCACTCGAGTCCTAAGCCCTTCTTCAGCCGAGAAAAGATGGTGAGGATGGGTTAGAGCAAGAAATTTGGATAAGGGGTGATTTCCGCGGATAGTGCTGTCCCAGTATTTACTTTGTGGTTCAGGAAAACCACGTAAAAACCTGATGCAATACAGCCGGCCGGGCCAGGGAATCGAACACAGGTCTCTTGATTGAAGGGTGGACGCGCTTACCGCGGAGCCACCTTTCTCGATTTTAAACGTAAATAAACACGTATACAACTTAATTAGTACCTCGCCTACATCAAAGTAAAACAATTTATGTTGATAAATTAAAATTCAAAACATCTCAAAATAGTAAAAAACTAAAAACGTAAAATAATTGCGACCAGTGCCGGAGTTATGGTGGGGGCGAGTGGTACCGCCTCAGACGTAATTATTTAAAAAGCGCAATTTCATTGTAGAATTTTTATAGAGCCAACTGTCTTTTAATAACTGCCGACAATTAGAATCATTTTGTAGTGCGGTACGTTTGGATAGAGAAAAGTTCATACCATTGTATTTTTGTATTTTGTAATTTTTTTTTGCTAATGCCATGGAGTTGTCGATAAAAAAAATAATTTCGTAGATGTTGTCATACAGCTCGCGCGCTCAGGTTCACGCGCGAATAAGGAAATCTTGGCGCGCGGTGGAAAACAAATGACGTGGACAGGTGTGTTATTCGGTTTTATCATATAATTGTCATATTTGTACTTTATTTGTTCGGACATTGTGTTTGTGTTTTGTGAAATATTAATAGTAGTAGTTAGTTAATTAAAATGCTACACTAAAAATACGTAAAATATGACATTTATGTAATAATACTGAATAACACACCTGTCAACACGCGACCTATATGACAATATCTATGAAATTATTTTTTATCTTCAAAACTATGACATTTATAAAAGAGAAGTTATTTAGA
Source organism: Ctenicera cuprea (assembly GCA_958336395.1). Taxonomy (NCBI): domain Eukaryota; kingdom Metazoa; phylum Arthropoda; class Insecta; order Coleoptera; family Elateridae; genus Ctenicera; species Ctenicera cuprea. The sequence continues at coordinate 12,415,150 of OY284492.1, read as the reverse complement.
TTTTTTGTTCAAAATTAAATATTCTTTCCATCAAGATAAAAAAAATGTAGTAAAGTATTAGTCAAAAAACAATTTTATAGAACACCCTGTATATAAAATTTTCATATGTCAGTTTATAGTACAGGTCGGTCCGCACAGCTTTTGGCCGTTCTTTTCAATTAGCGACATAGAGACATATTTTAAAACCTGCATCTTTTGACTCGGGCTGTATAGTAGCTATGCCAAGAAAATTTATGAATATGAAAAATATGCCGACGTATATTTTGTGCGGTGCGATCGAAAATGATTGAACGTGCCGCTTCATACTGATTTGATCTTGTCCGCTTACTACTTAATGTGATCTTGACTAATTCCACTGGCGTGCAATAGTAATTTAAATAGCGCGGGAAATTTAAAAATGGGTGGCGTGTTCTTTATATGAATTTTGGTGCACCATTTTTTTAGCGAAATAATTACTGTTAGGGACTTTTAAAGACTTTTCTTGTTGTAAATTACGATTTATGTTAGTAAATTTTTATATTCCAAAAGTTAACCTATAGGTTAAAAAACAAGACAATTTAATAACGTAATTTAATAACACAGTTTAATTAATAAAAAAAACACATTTTTCTTGATTGTTGCTTACAATAATTACTCAATTTAACAATTTAATAACAGTTTAAATTAATAAAAAACATATTTTTCAATGACACAATTTAAATGAATACAAAAATCAAATTCTTTGTAAGACAGTTGTTACAATAACTGCTCGAAATGCCCTCCATCATTGTCTAAACAAACATTGACCCTGCGCTTCATATTTTCAAAAACGGCTACTAACTGTCTTGGTGTGATTTCATTCACGGCATTTACTATGGCCTCTTGTAACTCCTCAATTGTGTGTAAACGATTTGCATATACAACATTCTTAAGATGGCCAAACATAAAGTAGTCGAGAGGTGTTAAGTCGGGCGATCGCGGTGCCCAACGACCTCTACTTATTATTCGTTCATCAAAGAATTCCCTTAAAAAGTTCAACGTTGCACCTGCTGTGTGAGCTGTTGCACCATCTTGCTGGAAGAACCCATGCTGCAGTTCGTCATCGTGGAGTTGATCAATAAACGGTCTTAAAAGTAGTCGTTGATAATTGTTAGCATTGATGTTTTCATTAAAAAAAATAGGGCCAATTATTCTTCTTCTCGACATTGCAATCCAAACCCCAATTTTAAGGGGATGCAATGAGGTCTCCCGATATACATGGGCATTTTCAGTTGACCACGTACGATAATTTTGCGAGTTTACGTAGCCACTTAAATGAAACCAGGCTTCATCACTGAAAAATGTCAGATCCAAAATGTCATCATTGTTGAAGTTTTCATTAAACCATGTACAGTATTGTCGACGCTTTCCAAAATCTGCTGGTAGCAACTCTTGCACCACCGACACTTTGTACGGGTGCATATGAAGTATTTTTTTGCAAGCCTTCTGACACGATCCGTATGAAAGACCTGAAACTAACATAGATAAATCAATTACAAAAACAACATTATGCTCATTACCTGTTTGAGCAGATAAACATCTTAACGATTTGTTGGGACTTGCATCCATTCGTTCCTGAATATCATGTACAGTGTCTTCGGTAAGTACAGATGACCTGCCCGTAGACTTTCCTTTGCAGACGCTGCCTGTTTCGTGGTACCGTTGAATAATACGACGAACGTGTTGACTAAAAATTTCATAGTGAACTGCTTCGTTGGGAAAATGCTCTTGGAACTGATTGAAACAGGAGGGATAAGAGTACTGCCAAACACCATTTTGGTCACGTTCTCCGGATCTAAAGTACGCTTCCAAAATAAATTTATCATGCTCTATTGTAAACACCATATTAACCTAAAATTACACACCTGTTATCACCCTCATTTAAAATAAACTTTGTAATTTTATTGTCTTACCTAATGAAGGGAACGAATACAAACTTTGAGTTTTGAAAAAAACTTTTTTAAACGTGGGGATTACAAAAACGAGAACAATAACACAAAAGAAAACAATAACTGTTATTATTACGACATTTGACAGGTAGCATGCGCGTACGCTAATGGATTCCAGGGATGTAAGTATTGATAAACAACAGGTTCGCGGACACATCGAAACGCATTTTTGATAATAATGCCACCAGATCGTGGTCACGTGACCTTCAATCATTTTCGATCACTCCGTATAAGGATTTTACGACGGTACTTCTGCAGCTGCAGTGCAAGAATAATATCGGAGATGTTTTTCAAACAGAACAATTCTTAGTGCCCGGGTTTTAGTGATACCAATTGTCGTTTCCATGAGTTTGGTTTACACCGCAATGTCGAAGTAAACCTTATATCTTGTGCGCCGTACGAAAAAAACACAAGAATAACTTTAGAAAATCAAAGCCTATTCTGCCATAAGGGTTTAAAAAAAATTAAACAATAAGTTACTGTAAAAAAACTAAGGGTATCTGCCCGTAACTGGCGCCCTCTACCGAATTTTATAAAATTATCTTTTGACATACATGTAAATTCACTTGGTTAGTATGCACACCAAGTTTCGTCCAAATCGGTCAAAGGTGTCTTTAAATATCTACAAAAACCTATTTTTAGGGGCCAGTGCGCCGATTAAAAATCGAAATTGGGGAAAACAAAAAATACGCGTCTCTTAATTTACGGTGCAGAACGTATCCCCAAAGTTACCACAATAAAATTGAAACACCCTGTATAGAGGGGGGTATTTAATAAAAATAAAAGAAAACCTTACTTAGTACCAATAAACATGTACAGATGGGCCGAACTGACAAAGCGGCATGTCAAACTTATTCATTGTCACCTAAATTAGAGAAAGAGTAGTCGGCGTTTTTAGGTTTAACCCCCTCCCCCCCACACTTATTGTTAACTCCGCCCTCGCGCATCTCACACTCCCCATGAGGTAAACGAATAGAAGCGAGAGTTAACAATAATTATAATTAAACATTTGCAAGCAAGCTGAAAATTTCATACCATTTTTATGCATAAAGTAATCGTTTCCTAACGTTCTTTATCTACCGTTTGTCGCACGACTCTCCTATGCATAGTTCCCTAAAAGCCTTTCTAACATCCCTTCTCAAATCTTTAACGTTTTTAATGTTACATTTGTAAATATTATTTTTTTGACTATAACACAAAAGGAAATCCAATGTTCATAAGTCCGGCGACCTTGCTGGCGGGGGTGAAAATTAAAACAAAATCGTATCCGAATTCGATCCGGTATCCACTTAGTTATTACGTAATCGATCCCAAAACATCCAACCCGATTCAGTGCTATATCCAATCCGATCCGACACTGAATTCGATTCGACCTTTATTGAATCCGAACCGAAGCTGTATCCGATTCGATCCAAAGCTATATTGGTGTTAAAAATCGGAATCTGCTGGGCAGTTATTAAGGGGGTGGGTTGTCGTCTAACTAATCTGTCCTATTTAACGATGTTGATTACAAAAATATAAAACGTAGAGAATTTCTTGTTAGATAGTGATGTACGAAAGAAAAAATTGCCGTGGAAAAATGCTTTAAGATTATGTCACTCATATTAATAAATAAGAGAAAAGCAGAAAACGAATATCGACTATGAAACCGAACCAATTACGTCAATTTTCTTTGGAAATTATTAATCAGTTTAAAGACTCCATTGGCGAGAGACAAAGAAGTATTTGAAATATGCCCTAAATGTCATGGAATTTTGTAGTAGACTTGAAAATATATTAACTGCAGTAAAGTTGTCTTTTGTAAGCCAAATCAATAATTTCATAATGATGTTTTGAGAGTTGTAGGAAGGCTGTGCTGGATTACAAGCACATCTCAAATTAACACAAATATTATTAGGTGCATCGATGGGCTTGCAAATGGTATTTTTTAGGGCGTCCCACAAACATAAATACATTGGTGTTAAATCCGGTGACCTTACCGGCCAACATACTATTCCGTGCAGTATCGATTGTTAGGTCGGAAACTAGGTTCAAATGGGGTGTTCTCTTCTAAGTGAGTATTGTCGTTAAAGCATGTCGCAATATTCAATAAAATATGATAATTGCAAAAGTATGAAACATTGTTAAACAATTGTGATTAGATGTTGATGTCAACAAGAAGTAGTTCATACGGGAGTTTTTGATAATAACGGAAATCAAGTCGAAGGTCGTACGTCTTTTATTTTTCTTATTTATATCTATGAAATCGGGCCAATTAGGCAATTATTTTAAATTTGTAATTGGTTTAAAATTTAATCATAATTTAACTAAATTTATTTTGTTATAAAAAGCGACGGTGAAAACGAAATTGAATGTTCAAGATTTTGTTGAAAAGTTTAGAAGGATTTTCTGATTTATTAAAATAATTAATTGTTAATCCGCAAATTATCTATCAACGGCCAGGAAAATCTACTCAACTCAACTTTTATAGCCAAATCAATAATTTCGTAAGAAAATTTTGAAAATTGTACGACTTCTTAAATCTACGTAATACGTAAATTTAACAATTGAAAATGCACGCATTTGTAAAAGTAATACAAGGGTGTTAAATCCGGTGACCTTGCTGGCCAACATAGAAATCCGTTATTGTGCATCCATCGATCAGGAAACTATGTTTTAAAGGCTATCAATTGTCAACCGTTGTAAGTTAAAATTTTTAGTTTACGTATTTCCCAAAAGGATTTCTGAAAAATGTCCTCTATGCCAAGAATACTTATAAAATAAATAAAAACCATCTCGGCGTAAATCCGTGATCGTAGTGTTATAAGACTAAAAATTGTATAAATGTGCAATATTAAGACATTACAATTATGCTGACATTTATAAAAGTCACTTTTATCGTTTTTAGATGCATCCTAACTACGTCAATCGTCGCTAATTTCACGCTCACTGAGATTAGATTTTTTTTCATCACAGTGTAACTAGTAGAAGACAGAGCAACAAGCTTTGGCTTTTTATTTTTAACGTTCGCGCTGAAGAGGTCGTCAAAAACAAATCCACGAGTTCACTTGAAGATGCAAAATATGCTCCCTTTTAAATCCGATATATGCAACGCTTCAGCCCCCGTGTGAACCGGTGCAGTCGACGCCTGGGGATGCAAAACGGAACGAAGTGCACCGGAAATCGAAACCACACGCCGAATGCACTTCAAAAATTCGAATCTGGCGGGATTGTTTCACAAAGGCGAATAATAAAAAAATACAGTGGAGGAAGTTTTCCCATATTGTTAAAAATGGCGGAAAATTTAAAATATTTGCAATGCATGAACAAATGTCGATCGTGGGACGACACACTGTGCTCTGTCGGTGTCTATGATTGAATATCTGAAATATTAGATCGTAAATTAATATAAATTACGATCTGTAACCGGTTATGCACAGCATTCTTCATGCGACGTCTTTACGTTTGTCCTTAAAATAGCATAAAGTTAACTAGGTGGTCTCTAGATAATAAATGAATAAGGATTTCACCCACTATGCAATTTCGAAATTAATCCGACTTTCAATTCAAAATTCCGATCATAATCTTTCTGGCAAAGAACCTAATCCAAAGAAGAATCGACAGGAAAGTCGATGATAAAAGAGTTTTTGGGAGCCTTCTAAGCGACTTCATGCTAAACTTAAAAATTGATTATGTCAGTGACGTCATCGATAATTTTCCTAAATGGCAATATAAATATTTTCTTAGGCAGTTACATATAGATTTTGTTTTCGTTTCAGCGAAATAAAACTTTCATACTCTTACATTTCAAAAATTTGTAGAAAAATTAAATCAAGTAAGCATGCATGCTTTTAAAAAAATCAATTAATTAATCTAATAGTATCAGGAAAAATGGTCCTTTGAGCCGTATGTGTGATTGACAAATTCGTGCAATTAGGATTTCTATAAACTGTTACAAGCTCGGTTTTTGAAAATGTTTATTAACCGGATTTATCGCATTGAAATTTTGCATTCCCTCAAGCAACATTTTCGTTTCATTATCAAGACATCACTCAAAGCCGTATAAAAATGTACCAATTTCTAGCGGTAAAATGGAAGAGAGAACGTTATTTTAACGAAGAGCGGAAGAACAAAAGCTCCGAGAGACGCCTGGAACCGTCAAAATTATTTTCCGTACTTACGAATGCGAATTTAAAGTGTATCAGAGTGTCAGAGGCCTGGGATTCGATTCCAATACTCGATACATATATTTTTACTTAAGGGTAGAACCAGGGAAGAGTTTTCTCACAATATATCGGAATTTACGTATTTCGAAATACCTCTAGGCACCCTAGATCATATTTTGATTGCCAGTAATGTAAAATAGTAGCAAAAAATAAATAAGTTTGCGGAAAAGTGCTCCATTTTACGGCTTTCGTTTTATTGCAGTTCAATTTTTGAGTAAAAGGCTCCGGAAATGCACGAGGGAAATATCAAGATCTTAAGTTAACAAGATCGCCTTTAATCGGCCTTAGATTGGACTTGAAAAATGGCCGTGTCCAGTTATAATGGGAGGATAATTAACAGAATGAAAGAAACTGTACTTTTGCTATATGTAATAATATTTATTGCTTTGCTACTGGTTTCTTTCATTTTATTATCCTAAGGCGACGCTTTGAATCATTGTGTATGATAACAAGATAAATGAAGCTTAATAAAGAGTTATGTAATCGATATTTCTAAGAAATCAAAATAAGATTAAGCTGTAAAAATTGTAAATTGTTGATATTATTAACTAACCAAACAAAAGTACAGATTTTAAGTATGTGTTACCTTAGGACTAACGTCGGCCCTTCAGGTTTGCTATGAAATTCCTTAATTGTTTAAAAAAATTCGTAATATTATTTTCTCAATTTTTTTGCAATTCAAAGTGCAAGTTTTTAGCTTAGATTTAGCGCGTTTCCTGATAAGGTTTCTAATCCCAACAAAAACAAAAAAATATTTCTAATATTGCAATATATGCAATACTACGGAAAAAGGGGACTCATCACCGCTTAGATTCAGAACGCTTATAAGAACACATGTGTCTGCTCTCGCAAAACCAAGACAAAACAATCTTTTTTTTTGGTGGAAGATGGCAATTTGAAATTAAGAAACAGCAGAGGTCAGACAGAACACATTCGTCGGAATCTCAGATAAAACATCCCCGGAATAAACAGCCCCGGAAAACATCTCCGAAAATAACTCTTGAAAAAAAAGAGCCCCGGAAAAAATAGCCCTGCAAAAACATCACGGAAAACGCCGCCAAAAAAAAAATCCTCGCTGAAAAAGATACACATTTGGTTGTCCGGAAAAAACATTCCTGAAAAAAAGTAGCCTTGTAAAATTCCCAAAAAAATCATTGGGTTATAAAAAGCTCCGAAAAAACTACCTACAACGAAAGGCTCCGGTAAAAACATCCCTTGAAAAAACCATCCCTGAAAAAACAGCCTCTTCACAGTTTGCATTTGTTTAAGAATTCTCTTCGATAATGACTTTGTGTTTTCCTATGGCTATTTTAATGCCAAACATCTTCCCGATCTGTGAACTCGTTTTTGAGTAATGGCGCGTTTAAATGGAAATTTTCAAAAAAATCATAGTGATCGCCATTTTGAAGCCAGAAAGTTAGAAACAAAGAGTTCGATATGCCTTTTGTCAAATTCCGTTTTCAGAGTTGGGAAATTTGTTTTTCCATAAATACGCTACCAAAAAATATGTTTACATCCGCTTCTGGTTTGGAATTTTTTAGAAGCTTATTTTGACCGTGAATTTCTGATTTTGTCGCTTCCGGTTTGGAATTTTTTTAGAAACTTATTTTGACCGTGAATTTCTGATTTTGAATGTTTTAACATTCCGAAGCTCATCGAAATCGGACTATCCGTTTGGGAGTTATGAAAGGTAATCCACATTCACACAGACAGACATATGTTAAAAAAATACTTCTTTGAGTTCCTGGGAGTTAAGAACATGTACATCTTTTTTATAGAGGATTTTTGTTTCCTGCCCTTTTCTAGGGAGTTTTTCTATCCGGGCTTTTTTGTTTCCAGAGGCTTTGTTTCCGGAGTTATTTTTTTTGTGAATTTTTTTTGGCGCCCTTTTTTATTGATCTTTTATCCTAGATGTTTACGCTTCCAGTAACTCAAATAAGCGAGTTTAATAAAATGTCTGTGCGTGAGTGGGTTTTTATGTGTGGGTGTGGGTTATGACCCCCCATAACTCCCGAACGTATGGTCCGATTTAGATTAACTTCGGAATGTCAATACATTAAAAATCAAAAAGAAGCTTTAAAAAAATACGAAACCGGAAGCGGAACCAAGACGTTTTTTTGGTAGAATTTTTATCAAAAAACAAATTTCAAAATATGAAAATTGAATTTGATAGATCTGTTTTTTTCCTAACGTACTAGTTTTAAAATGGCGGCCGCTATGGTTTTTTGAAAATTTTCACTTGAATGCCTTATTACTCGAGTTCACAGATCGGGACAAAGTTTGGTATTATATACAGGCCACTTTTCTGGAAAACAGGGAAAACCGGGAAAAGTCAGGAAGTTTAGAATTTTTTTACTTTGGTCAGGGAAATCAGGGAATTTCACCAATTTCAACGTAAAGTCAGGGAATTTCACGAAATAGTCAGAGAAAATTCTGTAAAATGCAATTATTTTAATATTTTTAATTTTGCCTGCAAACCGAAAATTTTGTTACCTAGGTATATGTTTATAAAATTTATATTTATTTCATTTGGTTTTTCCTTAAAGTTTAGATGTTGTATTTTGTTATGCTTGTTGAAAAGTTTACATTTGCTATAAAGTAATTTAAGTTTACTTTGCTAATTTCTATGTTGGGTTACAATTTTTATTTCAAAAAAACAGTTGAAATTGGCTTTTGTACCATAAAAATGAGTCAGGGAAAACTGAAGTTTATCAGTCAGGGAAGTCAGGGAATTGGAAAAGCAGTTTTAAGTGGCCACCCTGTAATACTATATCCCTAGGGGAACATACAATGTCACTAAGAGGATTTTTGTACAAATGAAAATTGTGAAGAGGCTGTTGTTCCGGGGATGTTTTTACCGGAGATGTTTTTTCCAGCGGATGTTTTTACCCGAGGACGTTTTTACCGGTGCTTTTTGTACCCGTTTTTTTTTCGAGATTTTTTTCCAGGGCCGTTTTTTCCAGGGATGTTTTTTTCGGACACCCCGAGAACCATAACATCATATTGTATCTACGTCTACATCTCAGCCGGTATAGTTGCAATTTAGATATTCATCTTAAAACAACACTGTACTTCACAGTAACCATTTTGGGGCGCGTTAAGGCACTAGGCCACAAAATTATTTTTTCTGCCACAAATTTCTATAGGCCAAAAAAATTAATTGTTTATTGTGTCCAGAATAATTTCATCTATACTTCAACGATGTAGAAATATACAGGGTGTTCTACTTAAAATAAGAAAGTTGATGTCACTTCCGGTGAAATCAGTGGCTCTAGAAATTTGTAATGATAGCCATTCAAAATTTTAATTGATTTATTAATACATAACGAAAAAAGGAGGTTGAATCGGTTCTCTGTTACACACTTGGAGTTTCCAAACCGTGTCTAGGTCACAACCCCACAGTATATTTTTTTTAATGCAGTAGCAATTGTGATCCTCACGTTGGCATAACCCCCCAAATTTTATTTTGGTCACAATGCCCACCTTACCACAACTTTCATTTCACTTCCATGGACATATGCTGAGTTGAGATAATTACACTGGGGGGTGATTATGTCCGCTTACCTCTAAATAAACTATATCAGATTGTTCTTTATTTTATATAAATGTTGTATAGTAGCGAAATGTTAAATACATTCTAAATATTTGCAATATTTTCTCGATTTTATTTCGCTGTAGACGCAACGCATCCAAAGTGTCTCTAGGCAGGCATGAGAAAAGCACTAAATTTTTCTTAACATTTTGTATCGCAACTCATTTTTATCTTAGTAAATTTCAGCTTTTAGAAAAAATTATTCTATTAGAAGTGAAATGTCGTTACGCAGTTATAGAATAAAGAAAACAGAATTACGAGTCGTAGCGTAAATGTATGTTTCTCTTACATTCCTGTGCAATTGCAAGATCTAATTAAGTAATTTAAGAGAAATTTCATGGTTCAAATGTATGTATGTGACAAGAATAACATTTCTTTGCAAGCTAACGTTTTTATTTTATAGTAAAATAACTGTTCTAAACGCATTTTTTAAATATCAATTATCTGTTATATCATATATGTATTTAAAATTGGTCTTAGTTGGGTTCATTGATTAGAAACTTTAAAATAAAAATAACAAAAACATGTGTTCACCATTGGTAGTTATTAACAGTCCAACACTTGTGAATAATGATAAATTGATAATCTAATCAAAAACATGCAGGAAAGGACAGAACTTTTTGTCTGTGTAACCTTAATCCTTATATATGTACTTATGTCACATTACACACACCTTGCTTCTCTGGGTACAACTTTAATATGCTAAAACATTAAAATAATACAAAATGAAGAAAAACATGTTTGTACTTGCCGCTGTATAAGGTTTTGCCAAAACTAACATTTAATTTTCAAGCAAATAAGGTTATTGATACACTTATATAACATTTATATTGAATAAATTTAATACTAAATTTACATGCCTGGAATTATAATAAATTTTTGATATATTGTGGGCCCAAAACTGCAACATGGATGTAAAAATTACATTATTAACAAACTAGCTGAACCCGTGACTTTCACTCCATTCTTTTTTTTATATCCTACTTCGTCGCCCTACGTGACTGTTACATCAACATTTCTTTAAAATAATAAATAAACTCCGATGAGATGTAAGAGCTTGTCGTCGCGTAAAGCTGAGACAGTTCGGGATTTAATATAGAGATGCTTCTATGTTTATTATACATATATACACACACATGTACCTTAATGCTTTATATGTTACTAAATCAATATTAATACAAGTAAGTCTTTTAATATTTATATTAAATCTTTCAATATTTCATAAATGGTAATCGATTTGGAGTAAATCCTTAAAACGTATAATTTAAATATTCCAGTATTGAATAAATCATTATGAATGTTAATAAATGCAGAACGATTCATTTTAAATCTTTGACTATACACTGTGTCCATAAAGTAAACCCCCCCCCCCCCCCCCCAACTAACTTTTGAAGTACTTGATATTTTTCTACAAAATTTGGTGTGCTGTAATGGGAAATTAAATCCTATTTTCAGACCATATTAAAATTTTGTATCATCCAAAAGGGGGGTCGAGTGACACCTCATTGGAAAGGTCTTTTAGTTCTGCGTCTGATCCTAAAGTTTCAAAGAAAAGCCATAACAAAATTACAATGTTTGAAGATAAAGAAGTCTATTTAAAAAAACTAAGAATTAAAGCAAAAAAAAAATTAAATTAAGTGTTCGAAATGTTTACCATTCACTTCTTGGCACATAAAAAGTCGGTTATGAAATTCCTCCCTTACATTTTCATAAGTTTCTGGAGTGATATTTCTGCAAACTTCTGTAATACGTTGCTCCAGTTCTTCAATTGTTTCTGGCAGGGTTCTGTACACTTTCGATTTCAGATATTCCCATAGAAAAAAATCTAAGAAAGTTAAATCTGGGGAGTGGGTCGGCTATTCTACAGGCTCCCGCCTAACAATCGATCTGCCAAAAAATGTCCGTTGAGAAAGTCAGAACCAGGCCTATAATAATGAGGCGGCGCACCGTCTTGTTGGAACATAACGTTTTCAATATTATTTCAAGCCACCCGAGATATTTCTGGGAAATTAAGTCCTACAAATGAAAAAGTGGACTACTGGATACGAAAATCAAAACAATTTTGAACTGAGTGAGTCCATTGGTTTACAATCCGGCATTTTGTTATGGCTCAATATTTTTCTTTGAAATTCTAGGAATAAACGCAGAACTAAAAGACCTTTCAAATGAGGTGTCACTCGATCCTGGATAAAAAAATCAAAACAATTTTGAATTGAGTGAGTCCATTTGTTTAAAATCCGCCATTTTGTTATGGCTAAATATTTTTTTTTGAAACTCTAGGATCAGACGCAGAATTAAAAGAACTTTGAAATGAGGTGTCACTTGACCCATCTTTCTATTTAAAAAAACATTTTAAAATGGCGCCCAGCCGCCATTTTGGATGATGCAAAATTTTAATATGGTCTCAAAAATAGTATTTAATTTCCCATTACAGCACAACAAATTTTGTAGAAAAATATCAAGTCGTTCAAAGGTTAGTTGGGGGAGAGGGGTACTTTATGGACACAGTGTATATAATAAATGCATCCCTGCATTCGTACGAGTGATGTGAGCCAAAAAAATCAATATAAATAAATAAAATGGGTAAGGGAGGCCGGGGCTCTCAATTGCTACATATCTTCTGAAGTTACGTCACTGTTCGTACGTAATAAGAATTTTAATAATTTTCTCAGTACGATTTGTTTTAGAATTATATGAATAATTATCTGTTTGTTCAATTATTGTCTTCACTTTTCTAAAGGAATAAATTCAGTAATATGGCAGGTTGCAAAACATTTTTGGGCAACTGAAGTGTTAAGTGTTAAGTAACTGAGGTCTGCACGCGGCTCCTCGCCAGCAATCCCTCATCGCAAGTGAGTGTTTTTCTGCACTTGCTGCACAGTCAGCTATGCATAACTTGTAAGTCAATTGCCTAACTAACATCTGTAACTGTAGTGGTCTAGCAGCCATTAGCACATGCAAATATGCAGCCTATGTAATTAATGCGTGCAGACCTGGCTTGTTGCTGCGGGGGCTCAGTGGCAGTAAAAGCTGAGACAAGTGCAAGGGATTCGGATTTAGTATATAGATAGCTATATAGGACAAATCGTCTACGCCCTAGGTAGGCATTGTTAGCTAAACTGCGCCGTTATTTGAGAAACCGTCGAGTTGGTCCTAGTTGTTCCTTCGTTGTTTCTAAACTTATTCAGAATAACGTTTTGCAAAAAATAGCGTATTTGATTGCATTTTCACGATGAACAAATCTCTTTTAACACCTTTCTTATACTCACGAGAAAGGGTACTTTAACTTAGGATGTCTGGGTGAACGACGGAACAACGACGTGATTTAAGCCGGAAGGTAATTATCTTTAGCAGAAGCCGTGGGCTACGCCTGCCCCCGCTTTTGGTAACTTCATACCCGCTCCGAATGTTTTCTCTGCTGAGTCGGTCTCTAGAATGAGAGCTGAACCGGAAAAACAGCCCCTAAAAAAATTTAAGAAGGACCCCCCCTCAAAAAGCTGGAGGAAAAATACCCAGAAAAAAATCATCAGAAAATTTCTTTAAAAACATAAATGAAAGCACCTTAAACTTGGCATTTTTCCCATATCCAGGGGAGTGCTTTAACGAAGATTATGAAAATGTTTTTGGAACTAATAAATATACTCAGTAAAAAAAATCTTCTTAGACATTTGCATATAATTCCAAAATGAATTTGCCTATATTCATATAAATCGAGCAGCAAGAAAATAACAAGTATCTTTTTCAGGGAAAGCTCTTTCTTAATTATACAGTGATCCATCAGCAAGAAAATACACATGCCTTTGTTTAGCCGACGTGTGTTCGTTGATTGTTTTCCGGGAAATTATTTTACCGGGGTTGCTTTTTCAGGGAACGTTTTTACTGGAAGATGTTTTCCGTGGAACTTTTGTTATACGATTTTTGTCGGTGGGCGTTTTTTTTTTCATGGAATTTTGTTCTGGTACTTCTTCAAGGGAGTTTTTTCTCCGTAAAGCGAAAGTGGCGCCCAGAAGCAAAAACAAAGTTTAGGCGCCACTGATGAAATGAATAAACCAGCCGCACATAGCTTAATGAATTTATAATGTGTATACTTCCCAATGTTTATGTAGGTCATCGCACGTTTTACAGCGATTAACCAACGTGCGCGGTTATAATTCTTCAGTGTTATGCTTTGTGCCTTATAGAATCTATATATTAATTCCCTTCTTTACTTATCACGTTCAATGTATTAGAAAACTTCCATTTTACTCATTTTGGTAGGGTCGTACTTTAGTAATATATAGTTATTAATTGTTATAAAATATGAGCCGTATTGACTGGATCTTTTTCTGAGTCTTTGCTCTCGAAAGGTCATGGTGACTTTCTCTCCTATGCCTGTGGTGAGCGTGCTTAATGAATCACACAGACATAAGGGACCTACTGTTTACCGCGGGCTCTGACCCGCAGGAAGTGCCAAGTACTTCTTCTCCAGAGAAACCTTTCGTGGTAAAATACTACGCTGATTTGCCATTGCTTTGCGAGGAAGAGCGGCTGTTAAAAATTCGATGTTCCAATACTGGGATACGAAACCCAAACCCCAAACATAGCATTTCAACGCTCTAACCGCTAGTCTACGGATGCATAACTTAAGTTATTATTAAATATTAGCCATACTGACTGTACTTAATGAAAGATAACCCAATTTGTAATGAAGAATCCGGCGCCACGCCGGCTGGTTTGCATCTGTGCGAGATATGAGCGGACAGCCGTTCAATAACCCAAACATCAAGTGTCTATCTAAATTTGCTTTTTTTCATCGTAAACTGTAGCGGTCCGATGTACAAACGAATATATGCCGTATATAATGGACGCGTAAATATGTGGCTTTTAGCCGCGGGGGTTCCTCACCACTAAGTTGAGACAGGTGGAAGGGATGCGGATTTAATATATTGAAGATAATACCGGCAAATTGTATTCGTTAATCGCTCACCAATGGTTTTATTTAAAGAAACAATAAAAATATATCGGTTGAGTTGAAACTATATGTAATAACTTGCCATAAGCAATAACTTGAATAGAAAATGTTGTCTTCCAGTTACATTTTTTATGCCGAGCGATACACAAAAATTACAGCAGAGCAGGCCTAGACCAGCGTGCGTCACGTCTTCGATTAATTCAGAAAACTACAATTAAGATTCACATTCGAATTTTTGTAATTGTTTTCTGAACATACCTAAGTAATCCCTATAGTGTAAACTATTGGAAAGGATTTTTCGCCTAGTTCAAAGCCTGTATAATTCTTTAAATAAAATTTTAATCGATTATAAGCAAAACCTATAAGGAAAAACTCTGAATAATAAACAGTTCGTAAAGGAGCAGAAGTAAAGTCGTCAGCGGGAGAGCCATAAGTCGATGCATATTTCGATATAGGAATTTGCATTTGGTTGATTGGTTTAGCATGATGGAAACCGTGTCCCAGGGGAGACATCCATCACTTACCTGGAAAGATGTGCGAGTCCTGCAGCGACCACACCATTACTACCCCCATACGTCGTTCAACCCGTGACATTTCTTGAATTTTTAAGTAAACGAATAGCCGTAACTGTCTCGCAGCGTATGACGCAGGATAAAACGAACAACAAATTGCATACGTTACCAGAATTTACACCGGCTTACGCCTGTTTCGTTCTGAAGTGCAAAAAGAGGAATAGCTGAGAGGATGAAGTTCGATTTTAGACAAAAACATTTTAGGAAATGTTTTGATGTTAGTTTTATTGGAGAAAGTTTATTAAGAGTCGTCACATAATAAATGTCCTTGTTTTTAAATTAATACATTTTATTTAAAAAAAAACAGTGTAAGAATTAATTAGCTCTTTTATTTTACAAATAATATACCGGGTTTAAACGAAACATGGTTGACTCTCCCTTTTTCTCTATATTCATTAAGGTAAACGAGTGAAATTTGTTATGGGTAATATAGATCCATAAAACTAAATTATTTGATGGTATTAGCAATTTATTAACACTTCCGGTTTTGTCGGAAGTGACCATAACTTTCTTATTTTAAATGCAACGGCGCTTTAAAAATTCAGCTAACAGTTTTTTGAGAAAAAGTCAGGAACTTGAATTGGAACAATATTGGGTTATATTGTTTTTCAGAAAGAGCACTTCCAAACAGTTGCAACGATACCCATAACTCGATGCTGTAATACACTTTTAACCAGTAAAATTAAGTGTTAAATAGTTGTTGAATAAGGACGTAACTACAGTCGCTATACTTTCAGACAAAGCAACATCACAACATTCAAAACAAAAGAGGAAAGCAGTTTATTAACAAAAACCAATACAAATCAAGGAGACAGTAAATAAACAGCAATTGAGAACGTTTTATTTATATTAGAAGTATGTAGACTTGAATTTTAAATTTAGCGCGCGTATCAGTTTAAAACATTGCATAAACAGTACAAACTGTAGACAACTTTTGTTGTTTTAATAGGATTCGATTGTTTATAATAGTCTCAATGCACATAAACTATTTTTCGTTTTTTGTTCGTTCAAATGTTTTAAACTGATTCGCGCGCTAAATTTAAAAATTCAGTTCTACATTACTGTAAATAAAACGTTCTCAGTTGCTGTTTATTTACTGTCTACTTGATTTGTGGTGGTTTTTGTTAATAAACTGCTTTCCTTTTTTGTTTTGAGTGTTGTAATGTTGCTTTTAGAGCGACCGTAGGTCAATGGTAAGAGCGCGGGCTACCAATGCAGCGGATCCGGGTTCGATCCCCGGCCCGGTCGTTCTCCCTCGCAAGGCAACGGGAAACCAGCGAGGTGGATTTTTCCCCAGGAAAACCTTTCTGGAGAAGAAGTGCATGCACTTCCTGTGGTTCGGAGCCCACGTTAAACTGTAGGTCCCCTATGTCTGTCTGTGCAAATTATCTATCGCCGCGCACCAAACACAGACATAGGAGAGAGGTAGCCAACGCCCTGAATAGGGTATAGCACTACAAGAAGAAGACGAATGTTGCTTTGTTTCAAAGTATAACGACTGTAGTTGACCGTAGTTGCGTCCTTATTTAACAACTAATTCAAACTTAATTTTACTGGTTAAAAATGTAATAAAGTATCGAGTTATGGGTATCGTTGCAACCGTTACCAATATTGTTACATTTGAAATTTCTCAAAATACTCTTAAGTGAATTTTAGAGCGCCCGGGATGAACGGATACGGACAGCAAACGATAGTAAACAGTTTTACGGTAACGCCCGGCTGCATAGTGATAGTTTTATACTCGTCATGGCACTCTAGACGCAAAACAAAAAAAAAAGTAATTGAAAAGTTGTAAAAAATAATCAATTGAGGTATACAATCGTATGCATAATTTCCTCCAGATTCCAAATACGTAAAAATATACAAAGTGTTGCATTTAAAATAGGAAAGTTATGGTCACTTCCGACGAAACCGAAAGTGTTAAAAAATTGCTATTACCATAAAGTAATTGAATTTTATGGATAAATTACCCATGCCAAATTTCATTGGGTTATTTTAATAAACAAAGAAAAAAAGGGGGGCTTACATCCGGTATGCAAATAACCTTAAATTGTTATTTCAAGGTCGATTCGATTTATGGCGAAGAAGATGTAACGATTTTACTTTTCTTATCCTTTAAATAACCTTCAGTAAACCATTTCCAAGGTTATACTTATAACTTACAGTAGTCTTCTCAATTTCTTTAAGTATTTTTGTTAATAAGCTGTGATTTCCTTCGAGATCAGAATTTGCATATGTCTGTACGGCTACTCTGTAGGCAAATTTCCACACATTTTAGAAAGTAGCATTGTTATAACCTGATCTTGATAGAAATGGGACGGAAAGGTAAAAATTCAGTTTCTATTACCATACTTCGTAATTCTGGACGTTTTAATTAATAAAGTAATTAATCTAAACGTGTGAATCCAGGTGTTACAAGGAAAAATACACACGGTTAGTTGCAGTTCCACCCATATAAAGGCGTAAAATATGAATTTAATTAAGTTCTTATTATTTATGTTGATTATATCCTTAAGATAACCGCAATGTTAATAGCGGACCATAACTCCCGACATAGGGAACAGTAGTCAAGTGGCACAATAAACGGTGAAGAATGCTATTAAAGCAGGCAGTTTCCACCGACAGTGTAGAAGGAGAATGCACTAATCACCTTCAGTAATTAAAACAGTCGGAATCCGGCTGCTTGTCGGGATCAGATAGGCTATGTTTACATACCTGCCGACCAAAGGATTTATACATTTAACATTTATATAAGTCTGGATCCCATCATCAGAATGTTAAATTGCCCTAAACGGCCTGTCCCCTTGTACTACACGCGTAAAGAGATTAAATGTACGCGTGCTCACTGTTGCCTGAAATTTTTAATCCAATAAGCGAGAAAAACCAGGAATTTCCTGCTTCTGAAGCTTAATTAAATTCAGAATTTGCAATATTAGAGTTTGAGCGACGGTAAGAGTAAGGGTTGTTTTGTTACTTCACCCAGAAGTTTGATATGGTTGACTGAAATAACAAAAGGGCCGAATTTTTGTATACCGTTTGGCAATTCTGAAAACATTCTTGTAATTAACGTGTATTCGTACTGAAAAGGCCGAATTAAATATCCTGTCTGAATAAATTAAACCGGAACTGACAGTGTATATCAGCAGCCAGACAAAAAGTGAACCCCCGATGGTATTTTTATGGCGTTCTGCTCACCAGAATGAAGGCGGCTGTGTCCATTCTCTGCGTGCCTGAAGATGCTTCGTTACACCCAAAAAACTGCCGCTTTACTGACCTCGCCATTGATTTGATTGTTTTGTCTTCTCTACTTTAGTGCTACGCACTGACATCTCACCTTTGTTTTAATGCTAACTTTTTATCACTCTTTGTTAAGCCATCATGTGCCCAAACGATCAAGGGATGTTATTACTACATACAACCTTCAATTTATAGAATCGGAAAATTGCTCTCGTAGGTATCTAGAATTTTATGAAGTGACGGGCGTTATTTAGAAATTGTCGTATTACAATTCCGCTACGTTTTTCAGCTAGTAAAACTAAATCATACTTTTTCTATCTTGCCATGATTCACTGATGTTATGCCCTCGACCATCTTTGATGCACATTCTACGATGTGCAAATAGAATTAATTAAAATAAAAATAACGGCTATTACAGGTTCAATTACATTATCGTTGCTTTGCAACGTCGATTTCCGTTTCTTTGATAATACATTCTCCACGTCTATAAATGTTTGTTTTGCCCTGTGCAGGAGTAACTAAGCAACGGTGACTTGTGTTTTACAGTAAATTTATCTCGCTTCTTTTGTAGATGTTTGTTTATATTGTTACGCAACGGCACATGAAAAGAGGTATATAAGTAAACGCATTTGCACGGGAAAGTCAGTTCATTCTTAATGATCAATCAGAACGGTCCAAAGCAAAAACCAACCCCGCAGCTCCTGCTAGAGCTGCCCCCTGCCTAAGGGTTGTGCGTTATCCTCTGGTTCAGGGCAAATCATCCAACTGGCTCCTATAAGAGCTCCAACCTGCGTCCGGATCGAATCAACGAACGCAACGGTCAGAAACCATACTCCACAAGCTTCTTCTAGAGCGATGCAAAAGCCACAATAGGTTTTGACAAAGCCCCCCTCCCAGCACCGCCCGCCCTTGCAAGAGCGAAGCAGCGTCTACACAAGGTCTCGGCGAGCTTTCTCTCAAACGAAGCAGCGCCTTGCAAGAACCGTCACAAGGACACGCTAGCTCGGTCTCTACGCAGATCACAACCTTCTGAAATGGCAGCACTAGCCTTTTAGTCTTTGTTCTTTGAATTACTTTGTTTATATAAAACTTGTTGCTTGTTCGTGTATTCGTTGTTTATTAATGTTTGATATTATAATTATAGTTTAAATATAATTTTCTTTGTTTAAAATGCATAAAATCTTAAATTAAAAGTTCTAGTACCTGAAAAAAATTAAATGAATATTGGAATATTGTAAAGATTTGTGTGGGGGAGGGGGTACACTTTTTCAGTTTATATATTGGTAAGGCAATGCAAAAAATACCAAATATAGGAAAGTCTTATTAATATGCCGCCCCTAAAGTTGTACCCCAGTTGACTGTAAAATTACTTGTTTGGTTTTATGGTATTTGCATGCAGTTGCTAAGGCAGTGCTATGAATAACAAAATATAAACAAGTAGAACTGTTCTAAAACTCACGCTTTTTTGTTTACGAAAAATAAGTGTATGTGTTACAACAATTGTATCAAGATTATGCTTTTTCTTATTTCAGACACACTACATGGCTTCTTGATCTCCCCTAGAACACGCCTCTAGGTTTCCCGATCTCCGCCAAATTTCTCCAGTTGTTTACTCGTGGTAGTGTTCTTGTATTGTCTTGTCCACCGCATCTCTTCACCTATTCCTTGAGCGTCTCCTGTTCCTTTTCCCTTCGGGATTTCATTCAAAATTATACTGTTATGCGCATTAAACGTATGAGTAAATTATGGCCAGCTAGCTCTCCAGATCGTCAAGTCGGGTTTTTCAATCTAAACGTCCTGATTTGTAAAAAGTCGTGCCCGAGCGAGTCAAATTTGTAAAACATAGCGTATCCTTAATATACAGGGTGTTTCTAAAAGGTATGTCACGGATTCGTGTGCATGTAGCACGTACAAAATTAAGACAAAAAGTTCATATAAACGTGTGCCCGGAAACGATCGCTTGGGGAGCCACAGGCCCTTAAAGGGGGCGATCCAAATTCAGTTTTTTATAAGTTGCGGTGACTGGGGGCAAAGAGGTGAGGAGGCACTCATTAACACTAATGCCATATTGTGGCCCCCTTGCATACTGCAACTTCGCTTCTACCGCCGTTCAATATCATATTTTGTTCTGAAGTTATTTAAGGCGGATCGTTTTAAATAGGGTCAATACCTGAAAAGAAGTCCTGTAAAAACTTAAGACAGTCAGGATCCAAAAATGAGTGTTAGTTTGCAGGCGAAAGATCATACCATTCGCATCGTAAACTTAAATATACGTAGTATTCGCAATATATTAAATATTTTACATCTGTTTTTGCAATGTTTGTTATATCCAGAAATTATTTGTCTTACAGAAACGTGGCCTACCATAGATAGTTAAAAACAATAAAAATTGGAAAATGAAACATGGGAACAAACTTCTATCAGCAGGTATATTTTTTAATTTCATGCGTGCTTTTAAAACTATAAATAAAAAGATGTTGCTAAAAAAACTGGGAGTCTTTGCAACACGTGGGCCAGTATCGAATTGGATAGTTCGCATTATCCAGGATGGTATCGAATCTATATCAAATAGTGTGGTAGTAGATACGGGTGTGCCTCAAGGCAGTATACTTGGGCCTGTCTCGTTTATTATTTGAATTATTGATGTAATACATTATGTAGATGGTGGTTTTCTTACACTGTACGCAGATGATACATCTAGCATAGTAATCGCAGATAATTTAAATTTACTTAGTGAAAAAGCAAACAAATGCGTCGATCAAATAACAACTTGATGTCAGGAAAATGGAGCAGCTTTAAATAACGTAAAGACAGACTTAATAATCTTTGATCAAAATTGTTCAAAACAGAATGCAGTGTTTTAGTTAGGTCTGGCAGCAAAAGCATAAATCAACACGATAACACTAAATTTGTTTGGATATTGCTAGAATTTTTTTTAAATTGGGGAACTACCCATACAAAACCTGCCAAAGAAGCTAGCAGGATTAAATTATTCAATATTACAACTAAATAATCAGTAAATATCGGCACATTAAAGGTATATTACAAGGTTTGCGTAAGTAGTGTCGTATTCTATGCATTGATGTGTTAGGGAAACAGTATACACATCACATTAGGTATTTATGTTACTAGTGGGATAAAGGCGTTATGCATTATCCCACGTGTGACATACCAAATTTAATCAAAATGAATTGGGCAATGAATCCATTATCTCACTAGTGAGATAATGGACTTCATTACCTAACGCAAATGAATGACATAATAAATCTTTTGTAAGCTGTCGTAGATAAAAATATTTACAATACGAAAAAGAATAATTAGAAGCATGTTTCAAGTACCGTACAAAGAATCAGCCTTACTTTAAACAACATGGAATTTTAACTATCCACTGTCTTTACGTTTTACAATGTGTATGCCATGTACAAAAAACATTGATTATTACGTGAAATGCCGTGAAGTAAATAGTTACAACAACACGTACTGCAAACAATATCTGTAAGGCTTCTCATAGATTAAATAAAGTTACTAAAGGTCCATATATCATGTTAATAAAACTTTATAAGCATCTGCCTAAAAGCCTGAAAAGCATACAAAACCTAAAACAGTTCAAAACAAATATAAAATGTATTCTCCGGAATTGGACGTTTTGGCACTGCCGATTCGGCGCTACCGATTCGGAAGCAGGACGTTTCGGCGCCGGGACATTTCGGCACGAGACCGTTTCGGCGCGGAATTCCAAATATAACATAAGAAATCTGATGATGCCTACATTTCATATAGTACAATTCATAACATATCTACAGAATATCCCACTGTAGATACGGGGTATATCGATGACATCCATATTAAGTACACTGGACGTCATATGGATGTACATATACATACAGTTGTCACAACTTTGTACATTTAAAGAATATCCATTGAAGGATGTTCTAATCTTACAAACATGTTTTATGGACATCCGTGAATGTAAAAACATAGTTTAAATAAATTAAAAATATTGAAATCTAAATAGCATCCAATTTATTTAATTTATCAGGCTACAATGTATTTAAAAAGTAATGAGTTTTGATTGGCTTCATCTCTTTTTTTTGCTCGTCTTAGCCAACTGTTTAAAATATTTCGCTCTTGTATAAATTATTGCAGGAAAAATAAAATGACGTCCAAATATTTATATCCATTTTAGGTCCATGGACATACGCATGTTTTTTGGATGTAAGTCGGATGTCCATAATATATCCTGTGGTGTATGAGATATAATTAACACACATAAGTACATTTTTTTAAATGCAGCTGTGTGATGGTTTACGCATCAAGTATGATAAATAATACAGTTTGGTGTGATTTTCACTTTTAATTCACTTCGTCTAAAATAATAATGTTCATTTATTCACTTTATTTTAAATTTTTTGCACTGGAAGCCCTGATAATATATTTTTATTTATTTTTTGTTTTGACAATTCTGATACTGTAAAACTATGGAAATAAATATTATTATTATTAAAAGAATGTGTCGTGAAAATTTCGTTCATTTATTTCGAATTATAACTAATTTGACAATTTTTCTAAAACTTATGATGCATAGCCGTTGAAATTATAACTTTTTGCATTTGAAAATAATATGTTTTTGAGAAATTATATTCAAGTTTAGTTCTTCGATTGTATTTTGGTTTCCGAAAATGAACATTTTTTCCTGTCAAGCATAATTTATAAATCATGTATCAATAATTCAATATTGTTTGCATCTTGCATTAACTGTTGATACTACCAGAGTTATTATAACAATAGAAGTATGTAACAGTGTTTTGAAGGATATATCACATTGAAAGACTGGTGGTTATTGACGCGATTGACGCCATTAACTAAGAATCTAACGTTGGTTCAATCTGAAGAAGTTGTTGGCAGTAGCTGAATTAACAACGAACAAAAGATCTTCGTACACGCTCTGACAGACAGAAATATTGAAATGACGTCAACATTTTTCCACCGCCATAATCAGTACTAAACACATAGTCACACCAAATTATAGTCTGAAGGACAGATAAATAAATACACGTATAAATAAATAAGGCAACTAAGAAGAAAAAAAAATAGAGGAACGACAATGGCCTGAAATGTAATTTGTACATCTGTAAACCTCGCCACGGTATACGTAATTTGAATTAAAACCGTCCCGTCATCTCGCCACTAATTAAACCAAACTCAGTTGACCATTTCAGTTTCGTACTTGATTCTTAGTTTTGTTGACGAGGAACGAACTGCGCAGATAATCAGAGTAGTAATTATATATTGTGGTAAAATTGAAAGTACGTCGCTGAGGCGATTAGAAAGCAAATGTGATATTTATTTTGTGTTAATTTTAATGTGCGAGTATTATTACTTATAATACAGCTGTGAAGCAACAAAACATCCTGTTTATATTAGGACAGGTCCTTTGATGTTACCACGTGACCCACCATATTTTTAAATTAATGCAGAAATTCAGTTTTTAGATTTTAATGAAATGTTTTTTTAAATTTTCACGATTTTTTTACAATTTCTGGAAGATTATCCCCGTATCCTCTTATAAGCTTGACGTACTGCATGTAAGCCGGTACGCGCAATACAAGCGGCAACAGTTTGGGAATGTTTGGATGTTATACAAGCTTAGGGTTTAGTTATTATAATGTAAAATAATTTGAAAACTTTAAAAACGTAAAATTGCGAATGATAATTTTTGTAATGCAATTAAAATGTAGCGTTTAATAATAAAAAAAAAAGAAAAACAACGTCTTGTTCATGTTTGTAATTAATAGTGGCCTTTTCGTACCTGTCAGCTCGAAATAATTACTTCAGGTGTTCATCAAAATATAATAAAATGCACAAGCCTTATGAATATTTATACAAGCAGCCGGTATATGCATAAGAAATCGCGCCCTCGGTGAGATGCATTATTATTCATAAACTAAAACAAAAGGACCAAAGTTTAACCGACCAAGAAGAAGAAGTGTTGGTGAACCTTCAACGTCCTGTTTTGTTGTTACAGTGGTATCATTGCGATCTTCGCCAACTTCCAAAGGACGTTGCAGCACGTTTCGTTCAATTGGAGGCCGATCAGGATACCCTGAAATTTTTGCAACAGGCCGAAGATAAATCCGAGTGGGTTCTTACGCAAATTTGGCATTCTTTGGCAAAGGCCTTTTTGGGGTGGTTCATGACCCAGACGTCCATCAACGGGTGAGTGCTTTTGATGTTTTTAAAATTTGTCCATTTTATGGTGAAATTAAATTAAAAGGTAGGCCTCTCCATAGGTTGTTAATGTGAAACACTTACAAAGGTAAGAGCTTAAAACAGTTACAAGAAGAAATAGTCTGCACACGTTTTTGTAAAATTGGGCGATGGTAGAAAACAATGTGCTTCCTAGAAGAAAAATTAACTGAATCGTTATAAAGATGCTTCGTGCGAAAGTAAGCCATAGCCACCTCCAACTTGTGGCAAATGTCATAAAAAATTATTCCTTACATGAGTAAGCCCTGGCCACCTAGCTCTCCAAACCTAATATCTGACAGATAATTTCGGTCTAATAAAATATATTTATAACAATTATATTGTCAAGTGTGCTAAATATTATAGATATACTTCTTGTGTGAGTAAACTCTGACCATCTGGCTCTGCAGACCTAATACCTGTATGCTGTTTTTTGTCAGATGTGTTGCAACTTATTGCGTGAGTAGACCATGACCACCAAGTCCCCAGACCAGATGTTTTAAATGTATGTTAAAAACTGGACCACAATAAAATAATTCCTATTATTTATTAAAATGTTTTGTGTTAGTACCCAATTGGGTACAGCAGAGACGTCGTTTCTGAGGAAACTGATAATTTTTGCCAGAGGTCTGTCTGTCTGTCTATATCAAAATTCCCAAAACCGACATAATTGCATATAGTCGTTTGTATACCTTAGAGGAATAATATTTTGGTTATTATTAAAAGACAGAATATGGTAGTATCTGTTTTTTGCATGGCCCCCTAGCTTCCCAGATCTTACGCCTACACAACTTGTTTGTCTTATATTCTACTACATTGTATGCTGCAAATTAAATTACTACCTATGTTAAATATTGTAAAACACGCCTTGTAGAAATAAACCATACTCACCTAGCTCCCCAGACTTAACATGTAGATGTTTTTTTTATCATAATTCGTAAAAAGTCACATTACCTAGCTCTCCAGACTTAATATTTATGACCATCATTGTTTTACATGTTCTACGCAATCATACTGCTACTTGTGGTAAATGTTATAAAATAACCTCCCGTGGGAGTAAGCCATGGCCATCTAGCTCTCCAAACTTAACATCCGAGAGGTTATTTTTGGTTAATAAAATATAGAACAATTATATTGCCACTTATGCCGAATATTATAATATTACTCGTGAGAGTAAACCATGTTCACCTGGCTCTGTAGACTTAATGCCTGTACGATGTGTTTGTTTTGCCAGATGTATTTTGACTTATTGCGTGAGTAAGCCATGGCCACCTGACTTCCCAGGCCGTGCACTAATAAGATAAGTTTATTCTGATGTGTTTTATATGGTGAATCACAATGAAACAATGGCCATTACTTATTAAAATGTTTTATTAAAAATGAAAATATTTCGTATGTTAATTTGCGCACGGCCACCTAGCTCTCCAGATCGTACACCTACAAAAAATTTTTGGTTTCTGTCCTACTAAATAATGTACTGCAATTATACTACTGTATGTGCTAAATATAAAAATACGCCGCGGGGAAGTAAACCATGGCCGCCTAGCTCACTGGATCTAACATATAGGTTTTTTTTCTAATAAGTTTTAATAACTATCACAATTCTTAACAATTCACATTATAATAAAATTTGTTAAAACGATACGGTGGATTCCTTGATATCGTTTTTTTTTCTCGTCTAAAAAAATTAAGACGAGATTGGCAGTGTTTTTGTCACAGACCTTTGTAGATAATTCAAAACGAAGTTTATCATTGCATTTATTATACAAATTAATAGAAAAATATTGTTATTATAAATAAGCGAAATGTTTTTGTAAATATCTCATAGCAACAATTATTCTCATTACTTTCACAAAATTGAAAAACTTGATAATAACATCTTGACATCAACATTTGTCCCGAAAATAACAATGGAGGCCACCTGTGAGGCGATAAGAATTTTAAAATAAAATATTAAGTGCGCAAGTGTTTTCTTATGACAAAAATGTCATTACATGTGTCGGTAAAAAGCGCAACTTCAATTATTTACATAATTTGCGAGTGCCAGTGTTGTCGAGCAGCTGCGATCCTGCCAGAAAATGACGTGAACGGCCTTCGTCCTTTATTTGCAGGATTTTTAAGTAAAAGACAGGATATTTGCTTATTAAAGAATTATGAAATTTTCAACGCATAGTTGTGAGGATCCAGACGTCATCGCTCATGGCGTTGTTCCGTTGTAATCAACATTGATGAAGTTTTTAACGGACGATTGTTTTTGTTATTTTGCCTACCCAGTAGGGAGAGTATTCACGTTATTTATTTAACCGTGAAGAACTAAAATTAGTTTTTAATTGAAACTAGGTGCGATAGCTGCACGTACTTTAATTTCATCAATTTGATGAATTCCATCAGTTTGCGTGAAAGAGAAAACTGTTCAGCGATGTCCAATTTCGTAGAGGAATTGATTTCTAGCCGAAAAAAAGTTTAAATTTTTAATAGAATATGAATTTAGGACTAGCTATCGCGTCTGATAGTTGTTTACATGTCCAGCATATATTATTAAAAAATTCCTATAAAAGATTATTGAAAGCATGAATTTTGTAATTAGCTGAAGTTAGCTTCAAATAAGGAAAGCTTTGCCTTTGACGGACGATATTACTAGATTTCTATAGCAGCAGTAATTAAGATCAAATTACTGAAGTATGCCAGTCAATTATTTATGTTTTTGCGCTCATAAATTATAACAAAAATCGACTAGTAATTTAGTTTTTATAATGATGTGGTAGCTAAATTAGAATTCCAACAACTTATTGCAACATTTTTTCTCGAAATTAGTAGAATGAAGCGTCTTATTAACGTCCAATCAAAGTATAACTGCGTTTACCGAGGCGGATAATTGAAAACGAAGTCAAAAAATTCTTGATCATTCATGACGACTCTTAATTCATTGAAAAACGGTACCTAATAAAACTTTGTGCTACACTTTTGCTTTGGCTGTCATTTCGGCATAACTAATCGTGTAATTATGATTTTTTGTCGAGCTCATCTACAGTTCTACAATCATTAAGGCCGGCACTTTTCTGATAAAAAAAATTATAATTATATAATTAGGGTAACACGGTGTCGACGTGCTCTCGCATCCCATTCGCCCTGGTCAGGTAAAAACCCTCAATGGATTGTAAAACTCGAGGCAGACAAGGTTTTAAACGTTAACCACCAAATAATAATTCACTTTTGAACATTTATATTATTACAACGTAATTGAACAGTTAAATAAAGAGTATTTTGTATTTTACGACAATAATTGAACATTTTGTAATTTATTGTAAAGCTCGAACTTATAAATATAGTAATGAGTATCTGTATATAAAATACTTAATTACTTTAACAATATTTATTTATTATAACTTTTTACGTATTTAGGCATGTTTACATGCCATTGTCAAAGGTGACTTGATCTCGGTAATCGTCTGCAGATGACTTGATTTCTTATTCCAAAACGTCCAATAGAGGAGAATTTAAGAGATCAATTTGATTGTTCATTAACGGTGCAGTAGGTACTTAAATGTTTGTGAATTTCAAAAGCTTCTAGTATATCTAATTTACGTTCATCATCACAAAAGTGTAATCATTTTATAGTGTTATTAGATGTCATTGAATGATTGTGTTCTAGTAAGTGTTTAGCGTAATTGGATTTATGTGCGTGTTTGTAGTTGTAACAACGTACGTGTTCTTTATACCTAATATCAAAATTTCTAATTGTCTGGCCTAAATAAACCGAATTACAATGCGAACAATTTAATTTGTAAATGCCTGATTTTAGAAAATCGTCGGTTTTTGATTTTCCATTAAACAAAGTGGTTAAGATGTTTCTAGTTGTTTTAAAACTTACTTTATATTTATTTGTTTTGTTTATAATTTTAGCAATTTTTTCTGATTTGTCGCCAAAATATGGGATCGAAGCATATTTAATTGTATCGAACGAAGTTAGGATATTCGGATAAATTTTTTGAATGGCTAATTTATAATCTTTTTCTTTAATTAATGTATCAATAAGTTTAGTATTATAACCATTACTGTATGCAATTTGTTTAATAATTGAAATTTCTTTATTATAATTAATTTTATCTAAAGGGACCGTCAAAGTTCTATGTATCAGGGACCTGTATGCTGCTAGTTTATGTGTTTTATGATGACAAGAATCGTGTGGTATTGTAATGTCTGTTTGTGTAGGTTTTCTATAAACTGAGTACTCAAATTTATTAGTTGATTAATTTTTATGTTTAAATCTAAAAAGTTAATGGACTTATTTTGTTCAGTTTCTAGTGTAAATTTTATGTTTGGGTGCAGACTGTTAATAAAAATTAAAAATTCATTAATTAAATCAAATGAACTATTAAAACATGCTAAAATGTCATCAACAAAACGTAACCAAAATATGACTTTCTCAGATTCATTTGATTCCAATATTTGATCTTCGAGATTTTCCATAAATATGTTAGCTAAAAGAGGTGAAATTGTACTTCCCATGGGTAAACCATTTTTTTGGAAATAAATTTTATTATTAAAAGTAAAATAATTTTGATTGGTGCAAAGTTCAAATAATTGAATCAACTCAGTCCGTTTTATTAACTCAACATTTTTGTTAATAAGAATATTATTTAACAAAGGAATACACTCTTGAGGAGGTATTTGGGAAAACATATTAGTAACATCAAAACTAACTAGCTTGCTTTGTGGTGGTAAATGTAAGTTAGACAACTTTTTGATTAATTCGGAAGAATTTTTAACTGAATATTTTTGTTTATAATCAAAACTGGTAACTATATTATTTAGTATTTTTGCTAGCATATGGTTCGGTGCATTTATGTATGATACCACTGGTCTAATGGGCATGTTGGGTTAGTGTATTTTTAATAAACCGTATAGTTTTGGTGGTTGTGGATTTGGATTTATTATTTGTCTTTTTTGATAATCTATTAAACAAACCTGGCAATTTTCTAATGTTTGTTTTAATTCATTTTGATAATTTTTGGTAGGATTACTAGTTAAAGTTTTTAAGTTTGAATTGGTTATGAATTCATTAATTTTTTGTAAGTAAATGTCATTGGGTAATATAACTAACGTGTTTCCTTTATCTGCCTTAACCGAAATCAGATTACTTACTGAAATCTTTTCTTTAATCGATTTAAGTAATAAATTATTTTGATTATTTATTTTATTTTTTAAATTATTGGTATTGATTGACATCTCTTTTAATAAATTAGCAATTTGAAATTTTGCATATAGAACATTTTGTAGTTGATTTGGTTGGGTTAGCTTCTTTGGCGTAAAAAAATACATGTATTTGCTTACCGACGCCGACGTATAAAATTTGTCCCCGATGTAACACTTTCTTGGACATAAAGTGCATTATTTGAGCAAAATGGTATCTCTTCACTATCTTTCTCTATTTTCCTCTTTCCCCCTTCTTTCTCTACCGTTTCCTACTTCTCCCCCTCTTCGTCACCTCTCCCCACCTCATTTGTTTCTGTAAGCATTATGCTGGGGGAAGGGCATTGATTGTCTTTCTTTTTTCTCTTAGTATTTATTTTTAATTTCTCTTTTGTTAGGTAGTACAATGTTAATGAAAACGGCTGCGATGCTTGTTTCACAATTTCAATACTTTAACAAATACAACTCAATATTGTATAAAAATGCTCTGTATCAGTCAAGGGTTCAGATATGAATGTCCGTCAGCGTGCTTCCTTTGTTAATTGCGTCTTTCCTAGGGCCGACCTCCAACAAACTTCCCTAAAGTAACTGCAGCTGTGGGTCACGTAGGTCAGCGATTCAGTATCATCCGATCCGAGTTAAGACCAACTAAACATCAACAATTACGCAACAGTTTCTAACACTTTCGCTCTTCCTTATCTATTTTTTTTGCCATGCTCTTCTACTTGCTCTTATTTTTTCTCTCTACTGAAGATCTGACTCTTCTTAAGAAGCGTAAGTGATTGCACAAACTTTTAGGCTGGTCTGTACATCAAAACAACAAAAACAGTTCCTATGAACATGATTCCGAAAAAATTTCTAAAGGAACTGTTGCCTCTTCCGGAGGCTGTAACATCGTGAAGCAACGTTTCCTCATGTTTATCGAAAATTTGTTTATTGTTTTGATGTGCAGAACTTACCCTCAAATTTTGAACATACTATTTGTGCAAACACTCAGACCTTCATGGGAATTTGGGAATTTTCAACAAGATAATCTTTTTCTTTATGTAGTTTTGTATGGGGTGAATACAATTTTTTTTTCTTTCTTAAGAGCGTTTTAAAGTAATAAATAGCAGAACCCGTGAACTATGCCACACGCTTTTCTTTACAAACATTTGCTAAATGTGGCTGATTTTATTGCTGATGTGATATTTCTTTGTTGAACGCGTTTTAAACTTGACAATAAAATAGCAGAACTCGTGGGCTACGCTACACGCTTTTCTTTACAAAGAATTACAACCAAATTTTTTAAAAGAGATTTATTGATGTAATTTATACATTCCGCCGGTATCGCCGCTTCATGGCACAGATTACACTGATTGACTAATACATAAACATTGGAACCCGTAAACATAATAAATAAGGTGCGTCGACAATGTTACTCAATAGGTCGTCACTAAACGTTGAGACAGAGGGGAGGGATCCGGATTCACCATAAGCCCATTATGCTACCTACTTGACTCGCTTATTTATTGTTGACAAAAAAAAACTGAAGAGCATAACTCACGGGTTCTAATATTATTTGAAAGTTCTTCTACCTGACCCAACGTTTAGTGGCGAGGGGCCCCCACTACTAGAAGCCACATATTTACGCGTCTATTGTATAAGGCGCATATTGTTTGGTATGGCGGGACGCTACAGTTTTCGATAAAGATGAGCAACACTTGATGTCTATGATTGGGCGTAATCTGTTGATAGCTTGCAATACCACGTCAGACTCATCGGGGAACACACATGTTTGGTTACCGATCCCTTCTATATAATAATAGAGGTTACTTTTATTTTAAAGATTATTTGATGTGGATCACGCTAGATAGGGATATAAATAAAAATTATAAACATTGGTAGGATTACTTAGTAGTTACATATGTTCAGTTTAGTCGCCGACTTTCCGTGCTTGAGAACATACAATGTTGCTGGACGCATTCGTTACATTTCGTGCAACTCAATACAGCTTCTTTATTACATTTTAAATAAATAGCGATATTTATCTATTTCACTGGAAAGTTTTTGTTTTTAGTATGTTAAATTTGTAACTGTGTTATTTTAATACGCATACGCATTACTAGTTTTTTGAAGTTTTACTTTAACATATGAAATTAATTAAGTGAAAGTTATTCAGAGCTTTCTTGTTTCACCTGTAAATATTTGTATTCGTCATACGCATTGTATGTATGGTCACTTTATAATGAAACGTGAGGTCACACACACGCTCGAGAATACGAGTCATTATAAAATTATTAAAGAATGACAATTTAAAAACAGGAAGACGTATTTTTGTACGGTTTTTAACGTGCAATCATAAGCGCATTACCTGTGGCATGGGTTGTAATTATAACCATATGTCCGATGACCGAGAGCGGGCGTTTCTGTCATTAGCTCTGGGAAATCGACAATTAGAAAAATTAACAGCCACTGAGTCATTGTACCCTAAACGTAATAAAAACCAACTTTCGGTGGACGTTTTTTTATCGGAAATAATTTCAGTTTCTTGACTTTTGTATTTGACGAATGCTCAAACACGTTAAAACATTCTTACCTGTGTAAGCTTTAATTTTCTAATTACTTAAAGCCGAGTCTAATTAAGAAAAACATGAACTTCTTCTACTGCATCATTGTGACTAAATAATCAGCCCGATCAAAATAGAGAATGGCAACGACCAGGAGACCATCAATGTAATGGTAAATTAATTCCCGTAGAGCAAAGATTAATCTGTGTGCAAAGATGTACAAAGCCAATGTCCAATGGAGGCACTGGGTAATCTCTAGCAATTATTTCATGTGGTTTATGATTTATGATGGTCAGATAAAAGAACCATGATAAAGATCGTTCAAATTCAATTCTCGACCGGACGTGCGAACGAGAGATCTCATCGCATCCATTTCCGAACGCTTTTAATCATTTATTTAGATTCGATTGATCGAAATTTACATTACGTAATTTAACCCAACATAATTACAGTTTGCAATCGGAAAAATTAGAGAAAAGCTGAATTTCATTATTGATAAAACCAAAGATGGCATCCGCCCAAATAAAGTTACTAAAGGTAATTTTTTATATTTCAGGAAAAATCGCAAAAAATTTACATTCTCGATTTTAGTTTAAAGGTGTGTTTTTTTCCTGCCGTTTTATTTTGCAAACCACGGCGTGACCCACACCGCGTACGTTAAATAATCATGCAAAATCATCTCATTTTCATGCAGCCGCTTGTTATTCAAATGGTGTTTGAGTTCGCGTAGTGACTACGCCACTCCGTGATATCATCAATATCATAATTCCTTGCGTAAGACAGTAGCTGTGCCGCATAATAACCTGTGAAGAGTCTCGAATGTTGCTGCTGCTGCCGCTTTTAAGAAAGGTCCAGCAGAGAAATTGGCCCCACCATGATGGTCCATTTTTGCCGAACTTCAGGTAGTTTGGTCGAAAAAATTTGTTAATTGGAGGAAAAATTCCGGATGGTTATAATTTGTTTTTGATGATCCGTTTTTAGCGTTGATTCTGGCGAATTTTGAATTATATTTTTTTATCTTTTTATACTTTCTCCTTAAATTGCTGCTTTTGGATTGTTAATTATTTAAGTAACCTCTGTCTGTCTAGAACAATCTTTACGCATTTTATCAGCAAAACTAAAATTTCGTGTTTTTGCAGTAAAAGTATTTGCACATTTCTCATTTACAATGCAGTTATATGGGTATCTTCGTTAATATTGCAAAAAAAATCTTTTGTATCTTATTGGGTCAATTCTTAAGAGGATTTTAATGAAGACAAATAAAAAACAGTCTTCTGTTTATGAGCTACAATCAAATAGTGAAATTTTAACATTTCTATTGAAAGTTATAGCTCGTTTATTTGTACAGATATTAAAAATTTCTACTGAGATGTTTAATAAATTTTTATGTATAGAATACAGTAGCGTAGTCAGATTTTTTACGTTTGCAATGGTTTTTAAGTTTACAACACAAACATGCTGTTTTTTAAATGGGAATATCTACATCATTTGACCGGCATTCATAAGAGCTTTTCAAAAATATAGTGCTATGATATGAGGCTATGCACTTACCAGAAAACCAATCCTTTAAATGCCTGCAATTTACGCAATCACTAATTATATTTTTATGAGACTCTTTTATAAAATTTCTCAGGGTTGTTATTAAGCTTGGGAAGAAATGATATTAATAAATAAGACTCAAAAAAAATACATGAACCAATACCAAAGTTTTTTATTTAAATGTCAATTTGAATTTGAATTTATGGGGAATCAATAATTTTTAGATTCTACTTTTCTTAAAATAAACACTTATCTTAGATTCTTCGCAAACACTGTTGTGGTTCCTGACTGAATAAACGTTGTATGAAATACTTCTTCTCTGATTTGTTTATTTCCAAAAATACACACTCAGCTCGGCTCCAGTACCAACCTTATTATTAATTATTTTATTCAATATCGTAAATATAACTTCGCAGCTTCCTCCAGTGTAGCCTCCAAGTATTTGATTCACCTATCACACTTTTGAATACCTTTTAATATTATTCAAAATACTTCTGTCTGTTCTGTTATCGACTTTATCTTATTAGAAAATACTATTTTCATACAATAGGACTCGTTCTTTTTCTCTTTTCTTTCCGCAGTCTCAAAATTATTCGTCTCTCTTTTCAAGACGAGCCGTAACTAACCAATAAATTTTCACTTGCTTTTGTCTTCTTCCTTGATCTCCCATTTTTTGAAAACAAATAAATCTCATGAAACAGTGAGTGTTCTTTTTTTACATTTGTCAAATTGACATTCACATGCATAACCACCACAAATGACATTTAACGATGCACAAAACAAGTAAGTTTAAAACTTCTTATATATTAAACCTTTTAAACATTTCTGAACTAATTTATAATTAAAATTAACATAAACAATAATCGTATCAATCTGATTGTGTTCTTCTTTCTTTCAGAGTAAACAAAACTTCACAAATATGAAAAATATAAATGATATAAAGATAACCACATTATTTGAATTTTAAAACAAGAAATTACAGCAATAATACGCAACCCTCAGTTTATAGCTTTGAATACCAAAACCTTACAGTCTTCACAAACCTCCAATCGTAAATTAAATTATAACAAGCATCCCAAAAACTGCCTTCCAGGAATTACAATACTCCAGTCAAATCAAACAACTCCAAATATCATAGCAATAGTTTGCTGTACATATTTTTTTCAAAACAATTAAGATATGAGATATATTGTTAAAATTGAAGTAGTTAAGAAATAAACAGTAATTCATGAAAGTTAAAATTTCCAAGAGCAAATGTCTGGAATAGATTTAAATAACATATTTAAATTTAAATTAGAAATAATGATTTATATAAAAAATTTGATAACAACCAGTAGTTAACGTAAGTAATAGAGAGAGAGTAATATTATCAAACTTGAAAAATACAGCACCCTTCCACACAAGTAACTAAATACCAGATACGTATTTCAACAGGAAAGCTATCATCAGCAGCGGTGAACTGTCACAATTAGTTTAACACTGATGATGATAGCTTTGCTGTCGGGATACGTATCTGGTATTTAGTTACTTGTGTGGAAGGGTGCTGTATTTTTCAAGTGTTGTTATTCCACAGTTCGAGTGCTTCTTCAAATATTATCAAAAATAAAAAAACAACTCAATTTTGTTAATATAATTTTAATGTATGTTTTGTAAGTCTACCACCTGCATTTGTTTGTGTAAATTTTATGTTTTATGGCTCACTATTTATTTTTAAACTACATCAATTTGAACAATATTTCTATCTCAATTATTTTGAAAAATAAATATAATAAACTATATATTTTTGAAAAGCTCTATTTAAACGCCCTCTAAACGATGGCAAAGGCGACTATGATTCCCTTTTAAAAATGCATGTTTGTATTATGACCATTGCAAATATAAAAAACCTGAGAACGCCACTATAATTAACTCAAAAAAATATATTAAAACCTCATTAGCATTAATAATATCTATAGAAATAAATAAGCTGTAACTTTCACTTTTTGACTGTAACACAAAACTAGATTTTTTTTAAATTTTTGTTTTCGATGTTGAATTCGTTTTAACAAAAGTGACCCAATAACATGCAAACTCGTTTTCCATAATTTGATATTAGTTACTCATAAAACTACATCGAAAATGGACGAGTCATTTAAGTGTCACCCCGCTACTATATCCTAAATTGATCATTAACTGCTATATAACCTAAAATTACTACAAATTATATACTGGGTATTCGGTTATGTCTGCATAGTACATTACTTTGGTATTTTAAATGGAACCCCCTGTATATTATTGCATTTTGACATTTGTGGACACAAAATTAATATTTTAGATACTAAAAACGTTCACTCATCACTATTTCGCACATACTGTGAACACAAAGTATTCAGTGGTATATTCTAAAGAGTTTGTGCTTGTTTGTACTACATTTAGTTAATTTTGTATTAATTTTTAAACTTTATTGCCTGAATGATTTATAGTGGAACGCTGATAAAAATTCCCTGGGAGTTAAAACGGTAACGCTTACATCAAGTAGGTAGTCCAAAACGAACTGATTTACTTTAATCGCTATTAACGATCAACTGGCTGCACATCTCGTTATAATTATGATTAACACTGCTTAATTATATTACTGTCGTAACATGTACTTTGGTTTTGTTTTGTATAAAGTGATAAGAAAAACTGAAATATTTTTACGCATGTCAAAAACGAACATAAAGTAATCAACTTAGCGTAGTCTTATGTAACTTTTTGGCATTTATTACTTTAATTTGTCGTCTAATCAGAAAGTACAAGTATTGATTTTCTATTAACGAGATTGACAAAGCTATTATTGTATAAAAATAGCCGCAAATCTAAGTGCTACGCTTATTCGTTAAAGGAGATTAAGGTACAGGAAATTCACGAATGAAGACAGATACATCTTTTTACGCACATCATGATACTTCGTTGTCAAACAAAATCAAAAGCAGAAGAAGAATATGAAGAAAAGAGCGGGTGGGACGGTCAAGGACTACGTCACTACGTCCGGGTGCCCCTATGGGTTATAAATGTGCTCAAGCGATATACTGGGTGGTTGGAGGCCGACTGATTTAGGCAAGTGAAGGTGAGGGCTGCTGGCATTAGGAACTTGGGCCCTAGGGGTGAGATGCACTTTGCCTGCTCACGCCCACTACCAATGTGCTTATACACATCCGAAGCTGTTAAGGTACCGGTTACCAAGATCAGACCGGTTACCGACTAATATGGGCGTTGCGTAATCGACCAAGTACTGGGTACTGCGAGTAGCCTAACTGGTAGGGGCAGCTTCGGGTGTTCTGGAAAGTGCAACCAGTGACTTTATTGACTGGTGCCACGGGGGCCGTAGGGGAATAGCAGCCCCCGTCTTGGTAACGGTGGAGGAATCGTGGTGGCGGTGGTAAGTCTATGCAGGCTAAGGACATCTTGGTACGTTGCGACGGGTGAGCTGCGTTTCAGCTTGGGCACTGACCTGCCAAATCAATCGAGATTTAGATAATCTCTCCCGACCAGTAGGGACTTAGGGCTCGCAGCTTGATGTCAAGACTGGTATTTTATTTTCTTTGCACCGTTGTTAACTTGAGCAAGCGCGCTTATTGAGCGTAACTCAATCCGGCCCGAACAGGGACATGGCGAATTATGGCTCACGCTAGGTGCCGCCACGTTAAACAAAACGAGGTAAGCTGTAATGGTCGCCTCACATTGGATCTGTACCGGGAGCGTAGCTGAATAGTAGTCATAGTTTAACAATAATACTAAAATAGCGTGAATAACAATAGAAAGCTTTTTTTGTAAAACTAGTATTATAAACTTCTTGAGAATCTTTCATTTGTAGTTAAAAGTTATCAGAATCCTAAACACCTATACAGGGTGGTCAAATACTTATTACGCCCCTATTTAATTCCGAAACAGAAAGATAGAGATAAAAATGTTGATAAAAGTTTTTTGGTAACGTTTTGCCCATCTTTCTGCATACTTTCAAAATAATTTTAACCAGTGCTGTAAGCGCCGTGACACCATATTAATTTTAGTTAATAGGAACAAATCAATGTTTGGGCTCATTCGTTCGAGATTTTTTTTCTCTATTAAATGATATAAAACTTGTATATCGTTACATCAGTGAATTGTCGAGAAAAGCGCGAAAAACTTCTTCATGTCAGCAGCTATGGATTCAAACGGCAGTCCGAAACTATGGCAGAGTGCATATTGAAGTTTATTTGTAGTCAACACAAACACGTAGAAACAAGCAAAAATATCAAGGATTGTCATCATTTCTCAAAATATTTCGTAACACGTATAGAGAGAAGTCGGGCGACATTTTTTGAGATTTCATACATTAAAAATAATTTTTTCTGGAATATGGATAAAATACCATTGGCGGAATATCGCAATATTTGGTTGCGTCAAGATAAAGATGGAATTGGCTAGCCAGGTCTCCAGATTTAACTCCAATGGACTGTAGCACCAAATATTTCCAGCCTACCTTTATTTAAATAAAATGCGGTTTTGCTTTATTATTTTAGAATTATACCAAGTGAGTTTATTCCTTTAGTAAACATAGTTGACCTATAAATGTATATCTTGCACACACATAATGTAACTGTCTCAGTTTATGAAATGGACGGCCAGATCATGAAATGAAAATAATGTTTTTGTGTTATTTAAAAAAAATCTGTTTCGACAACTAACCTAAAATCCCTACAGACGGGATAACCTTGTTCTAAAAAAATGTCATGAAATAACAAATGACAGTATGTGGGTGCGACGTATAGATCCTGGAATTGAGTTGCTTTGAAGATTTCGTTCATCTTTTCAGTCCGACTTGCTAGTTCGTTATCTTTTTCTTCGAATGCGCCCACTACGTGGCTTACAATTTTGTATTTTTACTTTTTCTGTCGTACAAATGGCGGATTATTTTGAATATCCTTTAATACGTTGCAAAAAAAATGCGAAAATAGGAAGGTGTATGTATAATTGTATACCAACATAATATTAGTAATAGACCGAGTAACACCGCCACTAACACTATGAATAGTTTTATTAAAGAGATTAATTGGTGTTTCCTGTTTCTTCCAGGCAAAAATCTAATTAAACATTTGAGTTTTAAATCCTGGTTATATTTGATCTCTATATAATTGACGACCAAAATGAGTCATAATGTTATAACTCCGAAATTACACTCTCTCCGAATGCGTATGTTGGTACCCCAGTCGGCAAGAGGCTGTTGCACGCTCGCAAAGCAACAACGGCACCGAAAGTACCGCGGTTCAAATCCCCCTCATTGCTTTTTTTATTCTCTAATTAGCTGTTTTATTTTATGAGAGGTAAATATTATTTTTGTAGTACCTTTTGTTAAGAAAAATTGTTAAATTATACAAAATATATTTAATTAAATCTTCATCGAGTCATCTTTGCACAATGTAGTATTTGACAATTAAATACCTCGAATAATAATTCAGCTATTTCACAACTGTTTAATGATAGTTTAAAAATTAAATTGTTAATAAAAACTAAAAAACTATCACACATTACCCAAAGTTAGTTTAGTATACCATGAATAAATTTACAAAGATAACGTAATTTTCGCATGGAAACTGTCAACAACAACCGTTATTTTCAAAGGCGTGGTTTTGAGTCGTTTTGATTTACTAAAACGTGATTTTTGTTGCAAGAAAAGTGTAAAAATTTTTCTTAACCTACTGATATTTTCACAACATTACCCAAAATATGCATAGGCGTTATTTTCGAGTCGAAAAGCGTCTCATATCAATATTTTTCTTTGCGAAGGTTATTCGCAGAGGAAAGTTGTTCGAATTTTGAACACCAACAAATCGGTGGTGCAAAGAGCTGCTGCAAGACATAGAACTACTGGTCGTTTCAACGAAGAAAGAGGACAAGGTACTAAAAGGAAAACAACCGCCAGGGAAGATGGCTTCATAAAACAAGCTTTAAGGAAGCGTTTTGTAACATTTTGAGAGACAAAAAATGGTATTTGTTTGGGTACTGCAAAAGAAATCTCGACAAAAACTGTAAGGAGAAGGTTGAAAAAGGCAATCTTTGTCAAATACTTTATTATGCAAAGATGACTCGATGAAGATTTGTTTAAATATACTATAATATTTTGTGTAATTTATCAACTTGCTTTTAACAAAAAGGAGGACAAAAATAATATTTAGCCCCTATAAAATAAAACAGGTAATTGAACATTACAACATTATTAAAAAAAAAGCTATGAGTGAGCGGGATTTGAACCCGCTGCACTTTCTGTATCGTTGTTAGGTCGCGAACGTGCAACGCCCGTTTACTAACTAAGCTATGAATACACGCATTTGTGGAAACGTAATTTAGAGGTTATAAGCCGAAGTTGTTTATTGCATTTATAAATTAATTAAGCCGTAATTAAACCGGAAGCTTACTAAAATTTCTACTGAGTAATACAAAAACATGCGTTTTTCATCGTTATGACTTGTAAAATTGACGGTTTCTGAGAGATATTATACAAAATTTTCAGTTTCTCCATGTTATACGCCTATGTTCGGCTTGTCCTGGGACGGATTGTATATGAAAGAGATAGAAGTTGGTAGTGACAGGAAAACAAATGTTCTTTTGAAGTTTTAAAATTTTTTAGTTACCAAATTGAATAATAAATGCAATAGTAATATTAATTGTTTGCATTTTTCTCCCAATCTGTACAACGAACAACTTTTTATATTTGGGTGTACCGTTTTCTGCCTTAGTTTGCATCTTAATTAAAAGTGCCGCTGATTAATCGCATTTTAGTGGTAATGTTTGAGTTTCGAAAGACACAATGAATAATAAATATAATGTAACTTGCGTGAATTTGTGTGCTAAGTTTTCTTTATGTATCACCACCTACTCGTAAGGGAGGCAAGTTGGGCGACGTACTCCCTAGCAAACGCGCAAAACAAACAATATTACATATAACATACTCCACTTTTTTAAAACTTATATTACTCTTTAAATGTCATCTTAAAGACTGGCGGTGGACGAGTTGTCTAGCCAGATAGCGCGTAAACCAAAAGTTGGTGGTTCGAATCCACCTAGAGGCGGTAAGGTTTTTTAAATTGAAAAATCGGCCGCCTCGACTATGTTGCATGGGTTTTTCGGGGTAGGGCATGTTATACCCATGTATAGCACTTAGTGTGCTGAGCCGGGTAATCGGGGTGGGAGGAATCTTGGACTTGCGCTCGCAACTTCAGAATGCTTTAAAAAAATTACCACAAGAGAGCGATGTTTTTATTAAGAATTAACTGCGTCCAATGCGGTCTACGTCGTTATCAAAACAAGGCCGTCTATGTAAACAAACAAGATGAAACAAAGAAAATCAGAATTTGTGCCGTAGCAGCGGGGCCCGGGGGTCAAAAGCAAAATAAGTTTTTATAATGTAATAGTTATTTAACGTCGGCATATGCACAGTTGTGCCCACTTTGTTATCGCGATGTTTATGTTATC
Source organism: Ctenicera cuprea (assembly GCA_958336395.1). Lineage (NCBI taxonomy): Eukaryota > Metazoa > Arthropoda > Insecta > Coleoptera > Elateridae > Ctenicera > Ctenicera cuprea. The sequence continues at coordinate 12,373,626 of OY284492.1, read as the reverse complement.
GCATAAACAAACGTTCCTGCGTGATTGCCACTGAAATTTTTACATGCGTAATTCTTATAAATATCTTATTAACATCACCCCTAAATATAAAAATATTATTACGAAAAGAGTTTAATTGATGTTTTTCTTTTTCTTCTAGGCAGAAATATAATTGAAACATTTGAGTTTTGAGTCCTGATAAATTGCAACCTCATACCCGACCACAATGAGTCGGCGTACTCAAGCTAGCAGTAGCGCTAGTAAAGAACAACCTGGTAAAAAACGTCAATTACGCAAGAAAGAAGACGAGAACAGACCGTCTAAATCTTCTAAATCTATGAAGTTTAATCAAATAGATGACATATTTTCCTATTACACTAGCCTCGGTGAATTCTGTATCGGAGGAAAGTTCGAATTAAACGAAAAGGCATCAAATTTTTTTTATAAATCTTCCGATGGCTCTATTCAGTGCATTGATTTCCTAAATATTTCCGAAAAGGAGATTGACACGCTTGCCAGCAACTGTTCCTTAGCTCCGTTTGGCATGGGAACCAAAACGGTAGTTGATGCAAGCGTCAGACAGGCGAAAGAACTAACAGCAAAGAGTTTTTCATCCCAATTCAATCCCATGATGACAAGTAGCATAAGCTCTGAAATAAAGAAGCTTTTGGGTGGTAGGGAATTTCTGATAGAGCCCTATAAACTTAATATTTATCCCAAAGGTGGACACTTTAAAAGACACAAAGACACCTTAAAAAGTGACAGAATGATTGCATCATTAGTAATTTGCCTTCCTATACCTTTTGAAGGAGGTATGTTAACAGTTGAAAACAAAAAGGGAAAGTGTGTTAATTTTGATTGGGGAAAGGAAATTAGTCTGTCGACTGCAGCTAGCAAGAAAATTCAGTGGGCTTGTTTCTTTTGCAGCTGCGATCACTTCATCTCGAAAGTTACCAAAGGAAATCGGATAATCATAGCTTATGATATTTTCACGGATGGTTCCAAAAAGAATATAGGTGTTGAGAAGAAGGCTATTTCAGAAGGATATCACGAAGACTGCGGTGAACATCTTCAAAACTTTATTAAGACTTTAGATGTCAAGATAAAATATGGGTACTTTCCTAATCATGTGTATCGTGTTACCGATACAAATAACTCAAGTGATACAGATGAGGAGGAAAGCAGTCTTAGGGATAAATTAAAAGGGAATGATTTGTTATTGTACGACACGTTTGTCCAACTGGGATGGAAAGTAGCATTACAAGTATATTATACTGATAATAAATCATATGGGCCATATGTTAATTTTGTGCAAGATGATGACTGCGTTTGGAGTTTGAATGATTTGATAGGAGATGACGACAGAAAAAAGCTAAGAAAACTTCGAACCTTGAAGTTGCTCAATAAAAGAGACCGTACCCAGGAAGAAAAAATATACGACTTCAAACCTGCTGGCGATTATTATATGGGCAATGAAGCTCCTCCTGATCCTCAATCCTTTTACGCATGTACCATCATGGTATTACGTCATCGCACAAAATCTGAATCGGTGGATGAATATGTAGAAGACACCGAATCGTCAGAATGTTCAGAGGAAGAAATTGAAGAAGAGAGCGATTCGTCTTAGTTTTGGGACCTATTATATCCGAACAAAACAAAACTGCTTAGTAATTTAAAAATATATTTTTTGTTTAACTATGAAGGGTAGTTAGGCTAACCATATTTAAGAGTAGAGTTAATAATTAAACAAAAATACGTAGAGTTGTAACTTCTTTGCTGTTATTAATGTTTTGAACGGCAATCAGGGATTGAAGTGACGATAAAAAAGTACTTAATAAAGTTAATTCTTTGAAGGTAGTTATTGAATACTACCAATGGTACTAGCCCGGCATACATTATTGTTTGAATGTTCAAATTTGAGTTTTGAATCTCGTGTTTTAGTAGGACAAAACTTGATCGGGTATCCACGTATGTACATGTATTATTAATATTAAGTTTTTGATTATAGTGTTATCATTAAAGTTAAGGTAGATGTTCAAGTAATATGAAAGCTTGAGGGGTAGGATGTGGTGCAACGTTTAAGAATTTTCTTTGGAAATTATGCTTTGAAATTTAATATTTACCAAAATATTTTCAAACATGTTTAATCTAGTAAAGCTTTCGTAATACCTTTCTAATATAGATATGTTCTTTGTTATATGCTATGTGATGCTTTTTGTTTATATTCATATTCGTGTTTAATCTATAGTTAATGTGCCATCTAATTCCGAAGAGGGGATTTTGACAAGCTAATTTTTGCTAGCAGGGAGTTGCAATACATGGAAGTTTATTAAACGGGTTCAAGACAATTAAACAACCTTATTTTTGTTTCGTATTGCATCCCAACTGAGATCTGCTCTTCGGGAACGAATTATATTAATTTACTTTGTACTGTTATTTGGAACAATAAATAATTTTCACATAATTTATGTAAATAATTTTATAGGAATTGAACCGGCATTGCTAAGCGAGTGCTCTACAAGACCACTTGGATGTTACGAAAAGCATGTAATGCGATGAATATACAATGTGTCTATAAAGTAACCCCCGGGAGGGGGGGGGCAACTAACTTTTGAACGACTTGATATTTTACCACAAAATTTGGGGTGCTGTAATGGGAAATTAAATACTATTTTTCAGCTCATATAAAATTTTGTATCATCCAAAATAGCGACTGGGCGCCATTTTGAATTTTTTTTTAAAGCAGTGGGGGGTCGAGTGACACCTCATTAGAAAGGTCTTTTAGTTAGTTGCGTCTGATCCTAGAGTTTCAAAGAAAAATATTCAGCTATAACAAAATGACAATGTTTGAAGATAAAGAAGTCTACTTAAAAAAACTAAGAATTAAAGCAAAAAGAAATTAAATTAAGTTTTCCAAATGTTTAACTTTCACTTCTTGGCACATAAAAAGTCGGTTATGAAATTACTGCCTTACATTTTCATAAGTTTCTGGAGTGATATTTCTGCAAACTTCTGTAATGAGTTGTTCCAGTTCATCAATTGCTTCTGGACGGGTTCTGTACACTTTTGATTTTAGATATCCCCATAGCAAAAAATCTAAGAGGGTTAAATCTGGGGAGCGAGTCGGCTATTTTACAGACCCCCGCCTACCAATCCATCTTCCAAGAAAATGTCCGTTGAGAAAGTCAGAAACAGCCCTATAATAATGAGGCGGCGCACCGTCTTGGAACATAACGTTTTCAATATTATTTCCAGCCAGCCACCTGAGATATTTTTGTGAAAATTTTGTCCTGCAAATATTAAAGTGGACTACTGGATAAAAAAATCAAAACAATTTTGAATTGAGTCCATTTGTTTAAAATCCGCCATTTTGTTATGGCTAAATACTTTTCTTTGAAACTCTAGGATCAGACGCAGAACTAAAAGACCTTCCAAATGAGGTTCACTCGACCCCCTTTTTTATTTAAAAAAATTTCAAAGTGGCGCCCAGTCGCCATTTTGAATGATACAAAATTTAATTTTTGGCTAAAAAATAGTATTTAATTTCCCATTAGAGCACACCAAATATTGTGGTAAAATATCAAGTCGTTCAAAAGTTAGTCAGGGGGGGGGGTTACTTTATAGACAGATGATATAGTTTAATGCTAACCAAAAACATTACAATTAATGATTAGTGATGGGCAGAATCGAATGATTTTTGTATTTCAAGATTTACCATTCGCATAAATTAATAATCGAATGATTCATTCGGGTGTTTCTATACGGTAAAAAATAGGAATAACGCTCTCCACTTGCTTCTCGAATGCTTCTATCTCATCGTCTTTCCCCGGGCTGCTCGCCAAAACAGCGCAAACCTTCAGCTTTGAATAGTAATTTAATTAGTTTCGTCCTGTTTTTTAAGTAATAATTCTTAAACCGCGAAAGTGGATACTTTTTTCTATTTTATAAATCAATTATTTTCGTGACATCAGACCAGGGACAAAACAATATCCGATTATTAATTATTATATAAATAATTGTTTTTTATGAAGTGTACTACTTTATTTTATCAACAGTAACACAGTATTGTGCTCAATATTAGTAAATTTCTTGTTATTTTCATATTTTTTACTATTTATACTTTTTAGAGTAATATTAAAGTTTTCAACAGTGCTGTGGAAGCTGCTGTATTTGCTATTCCCAATATCAGTAATATCCGAATATTCAAAACATTCTTACCTCGTTGTGTTTGCGCAGACAAACACTTTGAAAATTTATACAATCACATTGCAGAAATTCTGTCTCCATTAGTGTATTCGCATCATAATAGTTAATACTACGGCTGATGGTGTCATCGTATTATATATTTGCATTGGGTATTTGCACTTGACCACTGTGCGGATTATCGCTTAAACGCCCGCTTCCAAAATGGACAAAACCGAAAATTTTGTTATGTAAGTATATCACATTTTTACATCATTTCTATCAAATCGATAGATTATAGGGGTACCTTGTCAATAAAAAAACCTAAAGTGTTATTCGTTGCGCTTTTGTATCTTGTACTAATACTGACGCACCGATGCTAGAACCTAGAAGCTTGCCGGGAAAGACAGTCGCGCGTATATATCCGTTACATGACTTCCGTTAACACGATCACATGTTGCACCCGCCGGCAAAGAAGTTTCACTTCAAAAATGTAACAATAGTACCTACTATTGTTTTGAAGCTTTCCTCCAAATAAACCTGTGCCTAAAATAAGGAAACCCAAGAACATTTCTACAGTTTTTAGTTTTGAACTTTCCTTTGAATTTTTTTCCGAACGTTAAATAATTTTGAGTCGCTGTGTGTAGTGAACTTAGTTCTTCAGCAATTACAATAACTAACGTGCACGTACGACATGCCAAGGCCTGGTTTTCAAAGCAAAAATGCCGTTGGTTTATAAATATACATGAAACAATCAATTTTTACGCCTTCTTCTTATAAAATGCAAAAGTAAATACGCCAGAGGAATATGCGGATAGCTAATTATCCATACATCCATCCATCCATCCCGAACCGCGTACAATTTGCATTCTGCAGCAGTAGCACGGCAAGGTAACAACCTCTGGAGAAGGTATAACGTATTTAATTATTCCGGGCCGAACCCGCCAACAAATTGTTTTCGTGGTCGTTCATTACTCATTCTTTTAACAATTCATCTAACCGTGGAAATAATTTTACTTAGCGTGCATTTTAAACAAAACGTAATTGCGCTACCGCCTTTTGAAGCCGAGCCTCTTTTAACAAAATGTGCCAACAGCGTATCGTGGTAGTCAACACTTTTCTATTCATCTGCACCTCCCCATTGTTTCGCTCGAAATCCAAACTTAATTAGTCATGCTGGTACGGCAACTCCTAAGAAAAATAAAAAAAGGAATCGAGCACACACACATTTCACACTGGACGAACGGTTTTTAAGAGAAACCTCGGCTCTTCTTGTGTAATAATGATGAGCATTATCAACCTTCTGGGTTAATTACCTGAGTTGGTTAGTTAAAAAGTTAGCACCGTGGTACCAGAACACATTCCGATGCATTCTGTAAGAAAAACTTTGGTCGGATTTCACACAAAGGACAATGCGGTAAAAACGAGCAATGCCAGCAATATATCAAACCAATTAATACACGATTATTTATTATTATTATTAAACAGACCTGCCGAACTATGCTGTACGCGCAAAACGGTAAACTGGCCTTGCAGCATTGTGCTTTTTGTTGAACTTAATCCAATTAAATAGCCATTGAATATTAAAAATGAACACCGAGAATGCTATAATTAAAGTGCTATGTATGCACGCACAAGAAAGTTGACTAATTTTATAAAAATATTCAGTTTTTTCTGAAGATTTGTCAGAAATGTTAATAAAATTTCTGATAGTTTCGAAAACTTTCACCAATTGGAAAAATCTCCTTAAACAAGGACAACAAGGTACATCTTTTATTTTAATCGCTGTTGGTGTGGTTTTTTTAAACTTAAACTTATTTTATGTTTTCCATGACGATTACTACTATTAAAACAAACAGGATGAGGATTTCTTTTTTTTATTACTATTTTGTTTAAACGGTAGAATATTTTATTGATTTTAATTTCGAAATTTTGACCCAAATACATGTTTCGGAACTCCAGAAATTAAAAAAAGTGCTGTATAATACCGTCTGTCTAGTGGTGCATGACGATACGGGCATATGGGGGCTTGCTTAGGTCCTTGAGGCTCGTAGGGCCCTCAAAACAAATATAGCGAAAAGAAAAGATTTTTTTTATTTGTAGATTATTTAAAAAAAATCTACGCAAACAAGAGTCTAGTACACAGGGTTGAGAATTCAACTAAACATGTTTCTGGGCCTCGCTACGTTTATAATGCACGGACACGGTGAGACAATTATTGAGACAGTGCAGTGCAGTGCTGCAAAACATCAGTCTGTTTAGAGAATAAACAACATACCAGGTAATTACAAGTAAACTGAATAATTTCTAAAATTGTGTCCGAGTTTAAAGTTCTTGCCGCAGGACGTTGCAGAGCGAAGATATGTGCGGAGCCTAAAATGCAGGAATCATCAAACAGTTGACTTTGTGCCTTATATTCAACACCCTTCCACACAAGTAACTTATTTCGATAGCGAAACTATTGTCATCAATAGTAAAAATATCGCAATACGTATCTGGTATAAAGTAACTTGTGTGGAAGGGTGTTGTGTTTTTCAAGTGCTGTTATTGTTCCACTTGGTATTTTTAATTCCTTATAATCAAATTTAAGCTCACATTCTGACATAATCCGCAAATAGTTACGAATGGTTATTATACTGAACTACATAATCCGTGGTCTACGCCCCCGTGGTTTTGTAACTTGTCACCAAATATTTCCTCCGCTGAGTCGGTCTTGGGATTGAGAGGTGCTCCCGGAAAGAATCCCGTGAAAAACATAAAGAAACCCTAAAAACAGCTCCGTAAAAAACTGTAAAGACGCTAAAAACACAGCCCCTTAAACAAATTTAAAAAAGAACAAAATCATCAGGATAAACATCTTCTGAAAAAGTTTCATAGGCCCTTCAAAAATTTCTTTAAAATAGCAGCGGGAAAAATGTTTTCTGATTTTCAGGGGAATGCCTTATAGATATGTTCAAAATGTTTTTGGATCTAATGAATAAGCCCAAAAAATGTTGTTAGACATTTGCATATAATTCCAAAATAAATTGATCAGCAAGGAAAAAACACTATCTTTTTCAGGGAAAGCTCTTTCTTAATTATACAGCAATCAACCTGCATGAAAGTACACCTGCTTCTGTTTAGGGGATTTTTTATTCCCGTTGAAAGTGTTATAACTCGTTGCATTGTATTGAACTTACCTGTATTCGTGCATTTTTATCCTTCTAGATGTTTCTAAAATTGATTATCGTAATTATTATATGCACAATTATAAAACTTTGTTTAAACTTTCTATAGAATTTAAACAATTAAATAAATATTATTGTGTTGTTTTTAAAACAAAACATTCATTTTAAAATTAAATATACCCACTGCTAAGTAGTGTAAGTAAAAAAATAAAAAAATTTCTACTCTAAAAGTTTGAATAAATAATTTTTATTGCAAAGGTTTTAGGTATTACATGTTTAATTATTGCTATATAATAGGTACTACGCACATTATACACGTATAAAATAAGTTAATTATGATCATAGTAGCATATAGAAATAGAAAGGTACCTACTTTTATTATTTTAGCAATTATACTATTTTTTTACTTCATTTTTATCCTTGTCCCATTCTATATGCCTTCGAGGTTTAGAAGTCTTCTTGAAAGTAGGAGTACTCGACAAAACATCTTTTTCAGTTTATTTTACTTACATAATGAGATTCACAGAAATGTGCAGAACAAACTCGTATTGTTTGCGATATTTTGATAGATTTTCTGTCGTTGCGCCTAATGGCAATACACTATTGTTTTTTATTTGCTAAAAAAGAATGGAAAGAAAGTTTAGAGTTTTTGGTACTATTTTTGCGCGACGGGTCACAACAGTATTGAACCATTGTTACAAAACAACTGCAAACTCAGAGGTATACGGCTTGACGCCTTATATTCTAATTTTTCAAGTTTATCTCGCAGTAAGCTAGGCAGTACGATGCCCAAAATGGGTAGAGCGTACATTGTCTTTTTAACAAAATTTTCGAAATTGTGTTTTTTTATGTTGTCTTTTAAGCGGGAGTTGAAATTAGTTTGTTTGCTTAAATCACTACTATTCAACTTTCACAGTAACGATGACGATATTCTCATTCTCTTGCATAAGAAAAAGAACAATTTTTTTTATTACCTTTGTTCTAATACTTTTATTTAAAAATGTTGATAAATATTTAACTATTAAAAAATTAATAGATTATTATTAAAATAAAACTCTTGGTAATTGTTTCACAATTTGTTGGTATTTATTTTCTCGACTTAAGTTTCAAGTTTTTTTATGTAATGTTAATATTTTGTTGTTCTTCTTTTTGTTAATTAGGAGTACGTATTATTATTATTTTGCCGTGTTTGAATAATGGGCAGCACTTTATTTTCTTAGTTAATAAAAATATTAATAAAATAGTAAGAATGAGTGTATGGGAATAAAGCATAAACTTTAATAACAATATATGTTTGGGATTGTATTATTTCACATTTAAAAAGTATAGAACACAAACATTCTAAACTCATACAAAATTTAATTCCAAAACTTATTAGTTCTGAATACAAGTAAAGTTTAATTTATATTAGACAATTGTTGTTTTATAACAGATATATAGATAAAAAAGCAGTTTCACTTTAAATATTCATACCATCAACGTCATTGCCATATGAGATTTTTTTACTTTAAGATATTTCTCAAGGTGTATTCTTAAGTTTGTTTGCTGCATGTATATCTTAAAATCAACAAATAAAACAGTTTGTCGCTTAGTAGGTAAAAAGTTCACTTCGTTATTTCTTAAGGCAAAAATAATTTTTTGGTAATAAAAATGAGATCATAGATAGTGCCGATGCATCTGCTTTTAAACAAATCAAATCAAATCGATATGTTAAGTACTTCTCGAGATATTGCGTTATATGTGTTGAAAGGATGCGACATTTACCGTTTGCTTAATTTACATTGAAATTTCATCTATGTCTAATTTATTTTCATATACAAATGTTATTAATGTTTTAAATGTCAATATTTAAATTCCAATTGGTTATATTTTTTTGTAGAAAGGAAGTATAATTTGAAAGTAATTCAATCTTCAATCAAATATATTATAAATCATATCTCTCGCTAGATGTGCTCTTCTGACACTGGCTATATAAGCAAAGCAACAAAATACGCTCATTTAGAGTTGTTTGTCTGTGATGGCACATATGAACATTGATCGTCTTAGTTTGCTTCTAGGCGACCTTACTTCCGTCGCATTGCTTCCGTTCCATCACTTCCGTCTTGCATTCGTGCGGTTACTTCTACCGGCAAAAAAGTTTCACTTCAAAATTCAGAAAAATTCGAAGTACTATTCTACATGACTTAAACCACAATTCAAATATTTTTGAACATGTTGCTTTTTCTTTCGTCATATATATACTTGCATCATTTGTTGATATTTCGTCTAAAACGTATTTGCAAAACTAATAAATATTTATTTTTCAGAACACAATAATTAACACTCGTTAACGTTAATTAATTCTGAACAGAAAACGTCAAATGGTATTAAATACAATTTATATGTATAAATGTTCGAAATTTATTCAACAAAAAACTATGGCAAAGTAATTAAAAAAAAGTATAACAAAGCTGTTATTTAAATTTGCGCAAGTTTTTTTGCATAATTCTAGAACTTTTTGTGATATACAGGTGTATATGAGTATGATGAAATTTGAAAAATTTCTAATTTTGTTATTATAGCTTGCTCACTTCTGAATGTATATCAAAAATATTAAGTATGTTCCATAATGCTTCAAGATAGCGATGTCCAACAATTTTTGTTATGTATAAAACTCAATTTGACAAAAGGTCAACAAAATGATACTCATCCTGTATATACTTGTATAGTTACATAAAAGTAATAAATAACGCAATAAAACCATAATACATTGAAATTAAATGCCTGTTCGCATTAAACGGTAGATATGCAATTACAAACACATACGCAAATGTAAAACAAACTGAAAACAACAAGGTATTTAATTTAAATATTAACGTAATTGGTTTTCAAGGATGACATCTATATTTAGATTAAAATCTGTCGCGGACATACGAATAATTTCCTGCAATGAACTATTGCAGCGGCAATTTTTATTACATTTGGAGATGAGATATTTTTCATTTGAAACTGCTTTTTCACATAAAATGCACAAACACGTGCTGCTGCCAATCATTGTCTCTCAATTTTTTAACAGCACGCCATAATGTAGTACAAGCTTATCTTTTCACGTTTCGAATAACGTAATCTTCCTCATTTTTATAGAAATTGTATAATTGATGTACCGCAAAAATTAGTGAAACAACTACTTATCTCGTTATCTTGGCCATTAAACAATAATTATCAACAGCAATACTACATGTGAACTAAAAATTATCATTTATTGTAAATAAAACAATTCTTAACTTCAACAGGTTTTTTATTTTAGTTTTGTACGTATTTCAACGTGTTTACACGTCATTATCAAAAGCAAGATTAAAAGTAAACAGCTGGTGTTACTATAGGAACAATAAATCTTCATAACTTGATCTTGGTTTTCTATATCTGCGTCCAGATGACTTGATTTCTCATTCCAAAACGTCTAATAACGGTGAATTTAAGAGATCAATTTGTTCATTCATTAAAGGTACCAATTTTAAATGTTTATGAATTTCAAATGCTTCTAGTATATCCAACTTACGTTTGTCATCACAAAAGTGTAAATATTTAATAGTGTTATTAGATGTCATTGAATGATTGTGTTCTAATAAGTGTTTAGCGTAATTGGATTTATGGGGGTGTTTATACTTGTAACAACGTACGTGTTCCTTGTACCTAATATCAAAATTTCCAATTGTTTGTCCTATATAAACCGAATTACAGTTCGAGCAATTTAATTTGTAGATGCCTGATTTTAGTAAATTGTCTGTTTTTTCTTTAGCATTAAACAAAGTTTTTAAAATGTTTTGTGTTGTTTTAAAAGACATTTTACATTTATTTGTTTCGTTTATAATTTGGAATTGATGCGTATTTCATTTTATCTTTTGAAATAGTTGCATAAGTTTTCTGAATAGCTAGTTTATAATTTTTCTCTTTAATTAGTGTATCAATAAGTTGAGTATTATAACCATTAATTGTATGCAATTTGTTTAATAAAGCTCGAACTTATAAATAAAAATTATCGATAATTCTGTCGCTTCATTGACAACGAAATTGTGTTGTTGCCAGGCAACATCACGAGTCCGAAGGACGAGTGGTATTACCGTGCATGAACACAACTGAGTTCGCAATGAAAGGCAGAATTGTAGAGAATTTTGAATTCACGAGTGGAATTTTTTAGAATATTCCATTTGCAATGTAACACTGACCGCGATAATATTTTTTTTGGAAGGTTGTTATCGGTGCTGTATAACCATAGCAACACGTCAACAATTTTTGCATTTAACAATTAAATAACGCGTTTGTACGTTATTACATAACAAATAATTAAACTAAATAATAATTTAATTTTTTTATTCGTGGATATTCAAAGTAACTAAGAACTGACAAATATTTTGAATACCAACGGACGAGTTTCTTTCTTTGTCTCGTCTTAACCAGCTTTTAACACGAATTAAAAATGAATTTTAAAGTTTAGAGGGAACGGCAAAATCACTTCTTGCTACTCGCAATATTTTTAAACCATTCCATAAGTCAGAACGTCACCGTAACAAAACGAGATGAAATAACGCGAGACAGAACATCCCAAGAAGTTGATTTAGTTAATTTGTTGTCGAATATTTAATAACAGACGGCAGCCAAAAATGAATCATTAAACTCGTTAGCCAAAGTGCCTTTCTTTATGATTGCAGTCACAGCCAAGCCGTTCATAACATTTTTATTATTTTGTACTTTCTGTTCATTTTTTGTTTGCTTCAAATTTTTAATCCGACTACGTCATTTCTAAGCGTCATTATTATTAGTAACACAAGAATTTAATAAACGAGCAACGAAATGGGCCAGACTGTGGTAGTTGGTGGCAGCTTTTTAATTTGGACCATTATTAGTCAGGTCACTAAGCAAAAACAGGTTGCAGTGGCATGCGTTTGGCAAATTATGAAAATTAAAACTGAGTTTTATTATATTTAGTCTATGAATTCGGACACGGCAATTATTGCTCGGACCCCAGGTCAACATACCTTTGTGACGGGCTTGAAATCGAACCTTACTGCCACCTTTATTATGTATAGGGTGTATCAAAAATAGGCCAGAAATATTCAAACCAATAATGAATTAGCTCATATAGAGTACCATTTATTAATCAAAATCATTTGTTTTTTTTTAAGTTAAATAGAAAATAAAAATTTTGATTGAGAACTGCTGATATTCATAGAAAGTGCATTTAAAACTGGGCTTATTACTAAAATTGTAATTTAAAACCAATTTGGCAAAACGTAAAATTTTTCTTTGTAGGTGATAATGATAAGTAAGACCATTCCTTACTCTCTTTCTCGGTTTTTGTTTTTATACCCATAACATGTTTTTGAACTCAGTTTTATTATTATCCTGCAGTACTCAAACAATTTTGGGGAAAATGATCAATTTACTTTCGGCTTAGACCGCATCGTCATTTGGGGATTACACCCAGCATAATCAGGTAAGGACCGGCCTGTAACTTGTCTACAAGCATCTGCTCTAAAAGTTTGAGCCATAGTTGTTTGTGAGCCCTGCCTGCCTAAACAGAGCCGTGTGCTTAGATTATTTAAACCTTGGGGCGTACAAAAATTTGATATTAATGTTTTTTGTTTGCCAGGACAATAATACTTAATCTGCTTATGCTTGTTAGCTGTTTGTTAACCCATAAAAACTAATGTTTTCGCACAACATTGCAGCTTGCATCTTTAGATTGATTAGAGCACTGAATTAAAATCTGGGATGCGGAGGTATTTAAATTACTTTGTGCCATTCGGACAGAACGGCGGAGTTCTGGTTGGCTGTCACCGTTGGGCGGAGACGCAAGCTGCATTGTCTTGCAATCGTTAGTTTGTATGGATTTTCAAACTGTATTCTTGTCTTGACAAACAAGATGCGTTAAGATCAAATCCTTGTCCGTCCTAAGGTTTAAATAATCTAAGCACACGGCTCTGTTTAGGCAGGCAGGGCTCACGGACAACTATGATTCAAACTTTAAAAGCAAATGCTTGTAAAGGCAGACAAGCTACAGGTCGGTCCTTACCTGATTACGCTGGGATAATCCCCAAATGACGACGCGGTCTAAGCCGAAAGTAAATTGTAATTTTGACAACTATGATCTCGTATCTTATGGGTCTTTTTAACAACCAAATGTGTTTTTTTTATATATAATGTAATCTACTGTAAGTTTTAATATTTGTGTTTATTTGTGATACACTCGGTATATAGAGCTTTAAATTTGGGAATTGGATTTTTTTTGAAAATCACTTCTGTTTTGTAATTAAGAAGGGGGCGTGTAAAATTAAGGCTGTATTGTAGAAAATGAAAACTTTATTTCACACTTTTTTAATGTAAAATGAAATCGAAATTTCTGTAACGATTCCCAATATAAACACGTAAAACAATCTGTCAGAAAAAAACATCGAGACAGGAATTAAAAACGTGAGAAAAATAATTTGTAGCGGGGCAGAGAAACCCACCCATTATTATTCTGATTAACCGCAGAAGAGATGATACGTTTATTTCTTGTGACCAATTTTAATACATAAGATTGGTTTTTGATAGCGCTCCATCGAACCACACCTTATTGTCGAAAAGAAAATAAAAAATTGCGTTATTAACAATCTACGTGTTACAGTAGCGCATTCCAGTGCGTTCTAAGTAGTTTTTTTCTTCACTTTTATTCTATTTGTAATAAGCATTTCCATTGATGCTGTGTAACAATCAGGAAATGAGTTTTGAGTCTATTTGTATTTGAAACTCATATACTTTTACTTATTGTGGGAATTTAGGATTTTAATAACAGAACAGCTGAAATTTCTTGACCTATCTGCGTTATTGGTTTAAATTGAAGAATTTTATTATTTAAATTTACTGTAAGACCATATTTACCACACCTAATAGTTTTTATTACAACAGTGTGTTATACAGGAGGTTTCATAATATGTTGAACGCACTTTAAGAATGGACGTTCACTAGGGTTGCTTGCCCCTTCGGTATTCGCCCGGACAATTCGCTAATTCAAAAATTTGTTCGGTGTTCGTTACGTATGCTGACCCGGACACAAAATGTTCGGTATTTACTTTAAAATTTCAATATGTTAAACTTCCTGCAATTTTTTTCTTTCTCTTATTGTAGGCCAAAGCCTGTTTAATACCCGCAATCAGCGAGGTTTGTGAGCCCTCTGCACGTACGCCGCGCAGGAGGCTGACCTTACCCGTCGACAGGGAAGTTCTACTGTTAAGAATGCGAAAGATGTTAGTATGACAACCGGGACCGACGGTTTAACGTGCCCTTCGAAGTACGGCCGGTTGCAGATATACATATCACTATATTGAGGATTTAATCATTTAAAATTTCGCGCTTTACTTAAGCTGTCATATTTTATCAATGTATGGGGGGGGGGGGGGGTGACGCCGAGTCGCGTACAGAATCAGATAGAAATAACTGCCGTAAATACAAAACTTCAGACTATATTATTAAATGGTAAAGTTCAGTACTCGCAATTCTACGAATATATCAAAAATAAACAAAAGGTGGTAGATGTTACAAGCAGCAAAAATATAAATGCAAATTACTATCCTAATAAGTATTAGCACATCCCGTGTTCTACGTCCCCTGTTTTGTTTTTGTTATCTCAGAATGTTGCGTTTGTTGAATCTGCATCAGGATTGAGAGCCGCTCCCGGAAAGAAAAACCCGTGGGAAAACCTGAAAAAGTGGCTAGAAAAACAGCCCTGGAGAAATCAGCCCCGTAAAGAAAATTGTAAAAACCTCCGTAAAATCTTCAAGAACAACATCCCCTAAAAAAATCCTATTGTCGACGCAGAAAAATATTCTTAAAAGAAAAAACTTTAAAAAAATTTATCATTTATTCTCATTTCCAAAGGCCTTAACCGAGATAATCGAAATATTTTGGTAACTAATAAAACATTTACTTGGACATTTGCATATAATTCTAAAATGAGATTTGCTCTTCTGCATAGAAATCGATCACCAAAGGAAAAAACCTGTATCTCTTTCAGGGAAAGCTCTTTCATAATTTTACAGTGATCCACTAGCAGGTATTTATAAACATCAACATCATTCGTAATAATGTGGGCTTAGTTGTTAGTAATTTCTACGGGGTGTATGAAACCGTAAGTTCCAACAATAATAAATGCGCTTATGTAGCGTCTATGTACTAATAATGTAATTAAATTATTAAGTACAATTTTTACCGTCTCTAATGGAACCATTAGGTTCGCGACTGTTGTAATATTCTTGCTCTCGGTTGCTTTTGCGAGAATGTGTGGCCGTTGTGCACGATCAAAAATAATACTCTTCTAGATAAACTGATCGCGGGGTTCAAGTCTGGACTATAAGGCGGCCAACAGCTATTCGAAAACACGATTGTTGAATAAAACGATATTGTGTCAGAAAGAGAAACAATTGCTGAATCCAAAAAACGCGTAAGAAATGTGGTGAACCATTTAAAAAACAAACGTTGCAAAAATAACTAAACTAATAAAAACTAAAAATTGATATTGTATGCGCTGGAGTTTTACAAACAACTTTTCTGCAGCTATTTTTTCCTATAGAATCATAATTTACAAAGTTACAGACATTATGTGTAATTTTCGCTCACCCTGAACCCAGAAACGAGACAATTTTCAATGCTCTGTTCAATAGTTAACTGGCTCTTGTTTACCATATCTAAAATTTTTTTTTTTTTTTTTTTTTTTTTTTTTTTAAATTTATTAACTACAATCTGTCTCACAGAGACATTCAGTAGGCGATTTGACAATATAGTATGATACATACATAGAACAGACATGTAGGAAACAAACCAACGTGAGATTCCTTTTAGTAAACACAATAGATTTGTATTGTTAAAATTACTGAACACTTTTACGAGCACAACGCGCACTACACACTATCACACATAGCGGTGTGGAAGGTCAGAAAGTTTTATTCTTTTGAGTCTAGGCTGGTTGTCGTCTTCCTCTAGAAGGGGTTCAATTAGCACGTTTGGGTGAATACTAAGACGATTAGCATAACGGACACTGTGTTTTTTGATTTCGTCTGTGATTGAAGGGATGTCCAAGTCACGTTGAATAACTTCATTTGGGACATACCAGGGAGCGTTTACCATAGATCGTAGGACTTTGGATTGAAAGCGCCTTAATATGTCAATGTTGGAGTTGCTAGCAGTTCCCCAGAGTTGTACGCCGTAACTCCATATTGGCTTTATTATGGCTTTATAGAGCAGAATTTTATTATCAATGGACAGTTGAGATTTTCGGCCTAAGAGCCAGTACATTTTTTGAACCTTAAGGCCCAGCTGCTTCCTTTTCATGAAAATATGCCTCCTCCAGGTCAGGCGTCGGTCTAAATGAAGTCCCAAATACTTTGCGTGTTCGTCTTGCGGTACTGGTGCGCCGTTGAGCAGAACAGGAGGGCAGGTACCTCTTCTTAGAGTAAAGGTCACATGAACTGACTTTCCTTCGTTTACCTTTATACGCCATTTGTTGAACCAGAGTTCTAGTTCATGCAGGTGTTGCTGAAGATGGTGACTTGCTATGTGGGGTACAGAGTGAGAAGAAAGTACTGCAGTGTCATCTGCGAATGTGGCTACCATAGTGGAATTAGTGGTGGGAAGATCAGCTGTAAAAAGCAGGTACAATATAGGGCCCAGCACACTGCCCTGGGGCACTCCAGCGTGTATAGGGAATAGGGGCGTACGACTATCTCCATATTTGACTAGAAAGTGTCTGTCGGTTAAGTAAGACTTGAGAAGTTCATAATAGTCTGAAGGTAGTGTTCTTTTGATTTTGAATAAGAGCCCTTGATGCCACACCTTGTCAAAGGCTTGGGCTACGTCTATGAAAATGGCCGAGCAGTAACGTTTGTCATTAAAGTCCTTTGTAATTTTGTCTACCACGCGGTGAACTTGCTCAATGGTTGCATGATTCCTCCGAAACCCAAACTGGTGATCAGGTATGAGATTATTATCTAAGATGATAGGTAGTAGTTTCCTTAAGAGCAGTTTTTCAAAAACTTTGGACAGGAGCGGCAAAAGACTAATTGGTCTGTAAGAAGACAGGTCAGTAGGTGGTTTGCCAGGTTTGGGTATTAAGATAATTTCAGCAACTTTCCATTGTTCAGGAAAGTTTCTTAGTCTCAGTACTGCATTGAAGAGGTAGGTGATAAACATAAACCCCTTTTCCGGTAGTTCCCTCAACACTGTTGCCGTAATTAGGTCATAGCCTGGCGATTTTCTTGGGTTTAGTTCTGTCATGAGCGTGGTCCGGACTTGAGTAGGTTTGAACTTCGGAATTGGTGGGCTCAGTTGAAACGGTGCTTCTAGATAGTGTTGGATTTCTTGTTCTTCTACTAGCGTGATTTTAGATTCAAACGGAGTGAAAACAGTACCCAAGTGGTTGGCAAATGCAAGTGCCTTTTCTTGATTATTTCTCGCCCAAGTGTCGTTTGCAAGGCGCAATGGCGTTTCGTGCTTCTGCGGTTGCTTTAATCTTCTTGTCGCTCTCCAGAGTGAGTATTCTGTGGCTTCTGTTGGAGACAAGTGCTGCAGGTAATTTTGAACAGATTCATTTTTGATGTCCGATAGAAGTTGTTTTAGTTCCTGTGTTTTGCGGTTGAGTCTTCTCTTATCATCAGGGTGCCTGGTAGTTTGCCATTTTCTACGCAGTCTACGTTTTTCGGCGATCATTTTCTTAACTACGATAGGACAATCAATGCAAGCAATATTCTGTTTGCTTGGTGGTGTCGCCGTCCATGCAGCGTGCTGAATGGTTTGATTAAATAATTCTACTGCAGTAAATAAGTCTTCTTTTGTTTTTAAGGATACATTAAGCAGTAGGGTTTCATCAATTATCTCTCTGTAAAGATTCCAGTCCGTGTATTTGTTGCAGAGACTAGGATGCTTCGAATTGAGGATCACTCGTGTTCCCATGGTTAGTATGATCGGCGAGTGCTCACCTGTGAGGTCAAGACAAGATACAGCCTTAAAGTAGCTTGGATTTACGCCTTTTATGATGCAGAAGTTATGCTAATCGCTGAATCTCACTATACGGATCGCACTTACGTAAAAATTCCAAACTACACAATTCACGCCACACAACATCCAGATGGAGGGGCCCACGCTGGAACAGCAATTATTATCTAAAATTTAGGTATATTTTTGTTCCAAAGAGCCATCATACTATAATACTTGTCAAATTAGTTATTCACATTTGTATAGAAAAAATAAAATTGTTCATCACTGCGTGGTCCACTAGTAGGTAGCAGGTAGTTGCAAGTTACAAAAAACACGCAGGACTGTGTCCGCATGAAAGTACTGGTGCATATTTTATCAAATTCCGAGGGGGGGGGGGGGCAATGGCTCCCTCTCGCTCACCCCCTTGTAGGGTCCCATGTCTGCAAATACTCATAACATAGCGTAACGAATTTCTTATTAGCAATTATGTGACGCGGTAGCCTACTTGATAGCATGTGCCTTCCGTGCTAAAGGCTCTGGGTTCATATTCGCGCTTCTTTGCTATTTTTTGTATTATTAAAATTATCGACGATTAATTTTTGTTGTGTAAATTTACATTTCTGTCATTGATCTTAAAAGTTTAAACAAGTTCTTGCTGAAATCATTCTCAACGGCACTGCTTCATGATGGCCCATCGCGATTGCTGAAATTTTGATAAAATGATGTACACTTTTCCTAATTTTTCATCGTTAAAGGAATTTTTCAGGTTAATCACAGACATAATTACGTACCAGTAAAACTTAAAGCTTAAAATGGGTTTGGAAGCGTATTTTGTTCTGAAAATCAGTATAAGGGTGAGAATGGGCAATGTCTCGAAAATGATGTTAAGACCCATATCAAAAAGGTTAAAAATGGGTCCAGATTTCTGGGCAGGACGATGAGAAGACGTGTCGGATTCCCACCTCCTGTCCGCGCCTGGATAGCGCAGGTGTGGGCCACACGCCTCGTATCCTCACATTGATTTTTATGATTATATGTTTTGTTATGTTAAATAAACATTAGTCACTTTAATTAAAGTGCGATGGGATATGTAAATTTCACGATTAGGAATTCGGTAATGAATAATGAATAGGTGTAGGCCAAATTAAGATATGATAAATGTATGATGTCATTTCTCTTCTTGAAATTAATGACCGTTATTGATGGTGCTCGATTTACAAAGGATAAAAAATGGATCTGTATATTGATTTATTATTTTTTAGCGCTGTCAGTGACATTGTTTGCTCTACTTAACTAATATGCGTCTGTAAAATCGAATTTTATTACGATCTTATAAGGAATTGCCTTAAAAAAAATTTATCGGTAATAATTAGGTAATTATAAAAAATTATTTATTTTAAAATTGTTATTTGACTTTTATAGCTTTAAATATGAACATTCTTTGGAAACACGTGCTTAGCTTCGCGTTAACACTACAGGGGGCATTGTCTGACGTATCTTTATGGTGTAGTGGACATTCTTTACAATTTTACTTATCGTAAAATTAATTCCATGTGTTTAATCTTTTAGTTTTATTATTAATTTTGCAGTCACACTAAAACGGACGGATAAAGCAAAACTGTTGTATTATATTTGTAATTCTGCATAGAATAATTTTGGAAAATGAAAAAAAATTATTATACTCCAGCGAAGCTTAATAGAATAGGAAAACACCGCAATACTTTGCTTCACGAGTATATGGGGCATTTTGTTACTTTTTCGTAATTCCAGTATGGGAACTTGGATATGTTGAGCAAAGAGTCTGGTAGGGGAGCTGATACAAATGCAAAGCTTTTTGAAGAGAAACTTTTTTTGCGGCACCAACATATTTCGTAGGATTAGAACTCGTTCATGGACACGTAAGACGGAGACGAAAATGCGTCACGCTCTTATCAACGATTATCTGAGCATCTAAGCTTTAAATGAAAAAAGTATCTCTTGTAAAGTACTTGTGACTGTTATACTACATTTTCATATTTTTATCGTTAAAAATAAACTTAAAACCAATATAAATGTAAAATACTGGAAAAATGACCAAACTACAGAGCCTCGATCAGCCTCTCGGCTCCTTCTCTACATCTCTCCTATACTGTGCGCGGCACGTATTCGTAATATTCCCCCGCTTGGGCCAGTATCTGCCCGGCTTGGGCAGAAGTTGGTGCGCATTGACTTTGTAAGCAGTCATTAACGTTTTGCTTGAGTGGACGTCGAATTGTATTATCTATGTTAGCTAACAGCGACATGCAGTCGAACAGAAAATAGTTCGGTAATGCAATATTTTCTGTTAAATTTTTCAAATCATAACACGCTTTCAGTGAGAACACGCTAAGAAGTTTCATTTAGAACTTGCGTGCTTTCAATCTCTCTGATAAAATGGCGAACGATACGATTTTTGAAAAGTTTGTAGTAAGTCTCTGTTTACTCAAAAATGCGTTACTAGATCATCATGCAATTTGGTACCGGTATGTCACTAGAGAGACACAATCTAACTATGTACGGGAATTTTTGAAACCATAAATTTGGAAATTTTTAAAACAATATTGATTTGTTTTCTTCTTACGCCCCTAATTTCTCTGTAATGCTCTCTATGAATTGTTGAAGTTTGGAAATTGATACTTCCTTTACTTTTACATATAGTAATATGTAGGGGGGTTAACTCTCCCCCCTCTCCTTGGGTTTTGTCAAACAACAATTTTTCGCAAAACTTAACAAATTGAATTTTTTCTGAAAAACGGGCCATTATATCACAACTCTCGCAGGACTGTACCAGTACATGATGCGAGCGTAGCGACAAGGCGAGCATGTGATGAGGATTCTGATCTTATATAGTAACTGTTGGGGCCAGAACTTCATATTATCAAATACTATTAAAAGCATAAAACGTAATTATTTATTTATGTTTATGGAACAAATATATACGCAGTCTTGTTAGACATTGGCTTTAAATTTCATAATAAAAATCGCCCTTATTCACTATGTATCAATAAGCCAGAAAAAAAACTTGTATCTTTTTCAGGGGAAGCTCTTTCTTAATTATACCTGCAAAGAAATACACGTGCTCTGGACGATGTATGGGCTGTAGTTGTTTTTTTTTATATTTTCAAATCCTGGAAGTATCGCAAGTATAAAGTATGAAAAGTATCGGAATATCGAAAAACTAAAAGAAAAAGAATCTAAAGTGCTTACCACTTCTATGCCATTTTTGCGATCTGAAAAATTAGGCAGTTTTAAATATTAAATCAAAAATCTATGGCGTATTGTAGATAGATAAATTTGACGTCACTACTTTCGGCGAAACGGTCTGCAAAATTTTTGGTATCAATACTTTGGCTGGTATTGAGCATCGATACCAGTATCCAAAAATATGGAAGCATCGAAACTATCGAACGTAGGTATCGAAGATACCGAAAGTATCACCATTATCAAAAGTATCGAAAGTATCCAAGTATTAAAAGTATCAAAACAATCGAAAACATCGAAGTTTCAAAAGTAGCGAATGTGTCGAAGTTTCGAAAATACCTACCACTTTAGTGTCCCATTTTCGCAATAGGGAAAACTACCCAATTTCAAATCCATACATATATAAAAGCTCAAAGGGTTTTTTCTCCGATTCCTCCAGCGGCTACCGCTTCACCAATTTGGACCATTTTTTTTTCAATGAAAGGTCTCTATCCTCGGATGGAACATGAAACATTTTTATGTTTTTATTCTACGTCGATTTTTCAATAATAATTATTTTACTTTATAATATATATGAAAGTCTGCTAAACGCGCTTTACTTGAGGCGACATCTACACCAACGTCGCGTCTCCCTTATGGAACTAATGCATCACGTGACATCATTCAGCCGGTTCTGTCAACGCTCAGTCTGTCAGTGCATTGTGCGCTGGGGTAACACTAGTATTGAATAAAAAATGTCCTATTTACAAAAGCTAAGTTTCTATCTCTAATAATAATTGAGATTTTAGATCAAACCGTCAAATTGGATTTTTATCCTCTTCTCTGCCTTTTGAACGAAAAAACGAAATTGTGGGGTTTTAACTTACAACCTCGTTCAAAAATGCTTTTGAAACTTAAATACTTTTGATGCTTCGATACTTTTGATGGTTTCGATTCTGATACTTTTTGTCGAAGCTTGATACCAGTCAAAGTATATGGATACTTTGAGAGGGTATCGACTACAAATACTTTGTCCAGCTCTAGTCCCAATCATCTAATTTATTAATGTAATTTTCTATCAATTATTGAAAAGCGAAAATTCAAACTCTCTTACTGAATACACGAGGGACGATAAAGCATTTCTATTTAAGCCAAATTGTTCATGAGTGATAGTAGAATAAGCTTCACATTTATATTTTTATTGCAGCAATAGGGGGGCAAATGTTCCCTTTCCCTTCCCTATTTTTGACTGTGAATCTGCTGTATCGTCTCTGATTTTACTTTACTCCCAAACTATATTTTTCATAAAAAAAAATTTTTTTCAGAAAAGACAGCTTGTAAATACACCGCTACATGCAGGTGACTTTTTGCTTGTAACAATGTCTGCTTAAAAGCAAAAGCAGGCGTCTTTCACTTGTTCTACACTCCGGATTGAACGAGAAACGCATTATCATAGCCATAATTCTAATGAAAAACTGACATGTAACAATTTCTAAAGTAGGTACAGCAAAGTCCAGGCGAAATGCTTCGCACGGTTTTGTAGTACAATTCATGATTTAAAAAAATTAATCATTTGTTATCAATTTTTTTGATAACACTGTGTAATAATAATTCAAAGTTTTTGTAGCTATTGTTGAGAGCGGCCGTAGCTCAATGGTAAGAGCGCGGGCTACCAATGCAGTGGATCCGGGTTCGATCCCCGGCCCGGTCGTTCTCCCTCGCAAGGCAACGGGAAACCAGCGAGGTGGTTTTTTCCCCAGGAAAACCTCTCTGGAGAAGAAGTGCATGCACTTCCCGTGGTTCGGAGCCCACGTTAAACTGTAGGTCCCCTATGTCTGTCTGTGCAAATTATCTATCGCCGCGCACCAAACACAGACATAGGAGAGAGGTAGCCAACGCCCTGAATAGGGTATAGCACTACAAGAAGAAGAAGTAGCTATTGTTATGTTATGTTATCGGGTATTTTTTCAGAAACATTTAAAATAGAAAAATCATCTGCAAAGTCACTAGTTAAGTTGATTGACGCGGCACACAAAAACTGCAGGATAATTTTGTCAGTTACGTTATCATTCATAGTAAGATAAGGTGCGGCCCACCTACTTTTTCTTTGGCTCATCCCACCAAAAGGTTCTAGTTACGTACCTGCCGCGGATAAATTTAGGCAAACTGCTTATTTGTTTTATTTGGTAGCTTCAAAAATGCAATCAATTTGACAGTTCGATATGTTATTCGTGAAATAAGCCAATCATATACCACTCGTGAGTAAAAAAAACGGGGCAAGTTACTGAAACATTCTGCATAGCAACTCGTGTTTGTTTTAGTTAAGAACATTGTTCTTGGCGCATCGCACTACGAAGAATTTTGAAGCAAAATCAACAGCGTTGTTGCGCAACAAGTTTACGTAATTTTTGCCCGGTTATTTTTAAATAAACTCGTCTTACAACTGTTGTTTTTTTTTGATTTTTTTCATTTGATTACTGCAATCATATCATAAAACAGATATGTCGAGTTCCGGCAGGTTTTTTTTTAAACGGATATTTGTTAATGTAAGTTTTTCCTTAGCGAATTTTTAAGAACGTGTTATGTTTTTCCCATTAATATATTTATTGTAACTCGTTTTATTACAAGGGGTTTTTCTTCATTTTACAGGTGTGTTTTGTCGTAAAATTATTTTCAATCAACTTATAAATTTGTCCTTGTACGAAGCATAGTTTAGCGCTGCAGATACAAATAGAAATTATTAAACGCAAACTGTTCCGCCATCTGTTGTTTGGCTTGATTGTTTCTTAACATTCAACAAAGTTCTTGAAATTGTTTTTAATAACAGCACTTTTTGATATTATTAGATTTTTTATGCAGTATATATAACTGTATTTTCTAAGAACTAAGTAAAATTATTAAAACTTTTAGAATTTTTACTTTGTAATTTGAGACGTCATTCATACAAACTAACAACAACATACTGTATATATGTTAGTTGTCTAGTTAGCACAGAGATGCTTGGAATAAGCTATTAAACGCTAAGGTGTGCAAAATGATTTATTTAACACCCACATTTACTAATGCGGGATTAGACCGTGACTTTACCACTACATCTCTTCATTTTTCAAGGGATTGTCCGTTGTATCTTCACATTCTACCGGACAATGCGTCTGTTGTACTCCATAATACAACAATCATAATGTTACGTGCTTAAATTTAAATTATTATTGCCAGGAATCCGATTCAGACCCGACTTCTCTCCGCGATATTCTCATTTCGTTCTCATGCGCGAAAGCTCCGCTAAAAAGCACAAACGTACGTCTGAAATTTCATCGAGAAACAAGCCGTAGATTGACGTTTACGGTTTAGTTTTTTATTTAATTTTGTTTATTGTATTTTTAGCGATTCAGAGTTCGAGTTTTAAAAATTCAAGGCGTGACATTTAGAGGCGCGTTAAAACGGCACTTAAATTATTATTTACGGCTAGTAATTAAGCAAAGGTTTAATTATCACGGCTGATTGGAGTGTAAATTATTCCGAGAATTATTACTAGGACCGGTCGAAATCGATCCTCGGATTCCTCCTATTCTTTTTCCCGGTGGACCAACAAGTTTAACATCGTGTTCTTAGTGTGATTAACATTCAAATCGATGTTTATTAATAAGAATCTATTATTTGAATGGTTATTTTACACCCACGCAAACGAATAGTTTGGAAAAATGTTTTAAGTGTTTTTAAAATTCCCCAAAGTTGTTACATCTAGACTGCCTTGAGCTTTGTTCCTAACTTAATGGAAAATTATACTTCCTATTGTAAATATTCAAATGACTCCGCATATATCTGGTGTGATATATGATAATTTAATTTATTTATTCTATTAATAAAATTGTTGTTAAACACACGACATTTTTTTGTTTGAGAACGTTTGATAAAATATATTCGGTTATGGTCAGATACGTACTTTGTATGTATTTAGTGAGAATCCAAAACGGAATTTTACTAAAAATCCATCAGTTGTGGTCATAGATGAGGAAACGCATCAAAGAGACATCAAGGGGAAGTGAACATATTGAAGAGGGTTTATATAAGTAAAACAATATTGGGAAAAAATGAAAGAGGTATGGCTAGCGTAGCATTAAAAACAAGGAAATCCTTGATCGGGGCGGAAAAACTTGAAATAAGGACGTTGATCTCGCAAGGTGGTCTGGATGTGATGTTGAACTTGAAACTGCAAGGGAAATGTGTCGGATAATCGGAAGAATCGTATGGTGAAGAAGCCATAATAGTAAAGAAATATTACAAGTTCTTTTCTCAAATGGAAAAAAAAATTCTGACAAAGCTGATTTTTGGCAGAGATGCTCAGTTTAGTTAGTTTGTTTAACATAATTAAAGTCGTTAATGATTTCATGTGAGGTTCGGCTGCCATTTTGTAAAAATGCCGCTCAAAATTACTTTTTCGCGAATATCTCGCGAACGATAACATCTCCATGAAAAATGGTTCTTGGCAAAGTTGTAGAGCCTGAAATTTTCTACATAAAATATTTAGTTACATTTTGTCGTCGAAGCAACCCTTCGGCGTCAAAAAGGCGAAAAATGAAATGACACAAACGTAATGCTCGTTTCCCTCTGCGCTGCAACCGGTTCAAGGTCAAACGCCATGTTTCCATGCCAACGATTGCGCGCTCCTCTCCTTCAAACTGGGTTTCGGCTCTCTCTACCACTCAGTCAAATGATAGAAGTAGGACCAACCTCATTTCAATTCCTAAGACTGCATTGTTGTTTAATAGTTTTGTCGTAAAACAGGCTGAGGGTGATGCAGGCATACTAATTGTGAACATAGCTATTGAAATGGCGACTTCGGGTAAGCTTACTGTTATTATAGGTGAGGATTTTGATACTACTGAATATTTTTTGTTCACGCTCCACAAATTTGTTTAGGAAGATTTTTCGTGTAGTTGCCACCGTTCGCGAGATATCCGCAAAAAACTGATTTTGGGTGCCATTTTTACATAATGGCGGCTGAACTTCCAACTTCCCATAAAATTCTTTAGGACTTTTAGTATGTCTCCGTCAAAAATCGGCCTTGTTCGAATGTTTTCCCCATATTTTTTCATGACAATGAGAGGCAACCGAATGACGAGAACTATTGGAAAAAAGAGAAAAACCGACGAGAAGGGCGTTAGATAGTACTGAATTAGCTGATATCACGCTTTAGTTAATATTTCTGCCATAAATTAAAATTTTTGATTTAAATTTTGTATGAATATTTCACTATTGATTATTTATATTGTTACGGGTTTTTGTTCAAATCCATTAACTAGGGACGTAGATGTGGGGTGTGCAGAAAATACGTTGTGATGTCTCGCGTACCCTACCATATCCCCGCTCCTGGTTAATGTTTTTAAACGAAAACAAGGGAAAATGTAAAATATTATTAGCAAAATTACCCTACAAAATTTGAATTAAATAAACGTTTTCCGTCCACTGCGCTGCAACTGAACAAAAAGTAGTACTGTGCTGCGTGTTGCATAATTGCGCCTACCGTAAGTATCATTAATTTCATGGCTGATATAAATATTTTTGAATATTAGAAAAGCGAAAGCTTCTGAAATAGAAGAAAAACTGGGCGAAGTACCTTGCTCATGTTTTTCTGCTGAAATCTTGCAGCCCAACAACAACCCCAACAGCAGTGACAGTGGTAACTGCACGCAACAGCACCCCGCAAGGGCTGACGTAACGCGTCATACACGAGGATTGGATATGCAACTACCTCGACATAATATGACTTGCAGTTAAAACAATTTTTGGGTTCCTATAGAACCAAAACATGTATTTCCGTCGAATTTCTCGAATTTTCAAGAATTCAGTACTTCCTACTCTATACTAAAAGTATCGGTCTATATATAAAATCAGGATCCCTTCTATCTATCTTAACGTTTATTGGTGAAACTACTAGAACCCACATATTTGCTCGTCCAGTATATAAAGCTAATATTTGTTTCTACAGTGGACCGCTACAGTTTACGATACAGATAAGCAAATTTGGGCTTATACTCGTTGTTTGTATTCTTCCTCTTCGTGTCACTACAGCCCCAACTGAACTTTTCCTCTTTGTTTTTCTCGTGCACAGATCTTCCAATTTCTTCCTCTCCCCTTTTTTGTCTTTCATATTTCCGTCCTTTCCGATACTCAAAATGGGTCTTTACAGCATTGTTTCTTTTTACGGGATACGGTTGTTAGCCCTAAGCCCAACCCTCCTCCTTTATCCGGGCTTGGGAGCGGCAACGGCACTTACTGGGCTACTTAGTCCATCTAGCAAGTACTGCAGGCGGAGTTTCTTGTTTATATTATTGCAACACAATGTGCTGGTGGCTGGCATTTTACTAAACAAACTCGCAGGCCGAGCTCCCAGTAGTTTATGTAAAAGGCTGGCACAGCACTTGATTTCAACAGCTTGCATAAAGTTGTTGTTAAAGATACGAAACTGTGCGCAGCGGATTTAGAATAATAATCATATTTATCAAGGTCCTGGGTTCTCGCACATGCCACGTCGGCGGCGGCAGGAAATGCCGGTTAAACATTACCTTTTCCGAAATGCGATTACACAAATAACGTACGATAAAAAAATACCTTCAAGCGAGCTTTAGCTTCCATTGTTATGCCTATCCTACCTATTATAGCATTTGCTATACTGGGTAGGATCAGCAAAACATTGCCATCCAAAGCCCACTTGACGTTATTTTTTTGATCGAATGTTACTAGCTTTGCAGATTGGATTGCAGCTGAGAAGTTCTGGAAGTGTTGTTTTATTCCCCACAATTATTTTATCGCCCCCAGGTACTGGATTACCATTTACAATAAACTGTAAACAATTTCAGATAAAACTAAGCTAACTTAACCAAACCTAGCAAATGCAATCACTATTATTGGGGATCAAGGACAGGCATTTCAGGAGTTTATTTACAGAACCTGTATTTTCACATGGAAGGTTAAACGTAGCATTTTTTATAGTTAGGAGAGTTTCAATGAACGGGGCCGACTTAAAAGAAAACTCGGTACATTTCTTTTAATGATTGTTTGATGTCACTCTCGCTAGGTCGGGATGTTACTCCGAAATAATAAAAGTTAACGTGATACTCAGTTTAGTAGTTATTAAGTTCAGTATTTATTTTATTTTTTTAATTGCCGACTCCTTGCGTATTTGACTATATACAAAACTGCTGGAACCATTAAGTAGATGTCTTACATCTCGACGCAGCTTGTTTATTATTTTGTACACGGGTTGCCCTAATAGGAAATTAAAAATGAAGTTTCGTTAGTAAAACGTCAAAGAAAATATTGACAACTGATACATTGTTTCTATTAAATTAGGAAATATTCTCATCCCAAAAGGTGAGGTGTTTGTTATATGTCAATTCAACAAATAATAATTGTTTTGACCTTTACACGGCAATTTAATTAATTTATTACTGTAAAGATTCGTGAAAGTACAACTGTTTGAAGTAATGAAACCTGCTACAACACGAAGAATAGTTTTGTAAAATTTTTTAAAGCGTTGAAAAATTAGGAAATTTTAATTTTTCAAAAAATGCAAAGAAATCAGGTCTTTGAAAAAATACTAAGTAGAAATTGCAGCCGGTTCTAGCCTTTAAATGCAGCGAAGGTATTTAAATATGCAAAATATTTAAAATCAAAATTAATTTTTCGGTAGCATGTAATAAAAAAATTTTTAAATATGTTTAGGAGTATTATCGATGTCGATTATGTAAGGTGTGAACGAACACCTCGAATAATTTAAAATTCTCTGTCGGCATAAAAAAGTTTTTCATTAAAAAAGCATGTAAAACCGTACTCGGGATGGTATTCAGTTTAAATGAAAGCTGGAACAAACGTTATTGTTATCGAAAATTAAACTAATCAATTTTTTTTGTTTATAAATTACTTCCAGTTGCGTCAAAACCGAACTGGTACATGAGATGCAGAATTTTGGTGTAATTGTTTCGAACAGGCACGGTATTACGAGGCAGATTTGGACAAAGGCGAGGGTGCGGTTGGCACCTGAGTTCCTACCTGGTCGCGCTAATTAATGACCAACACATTCTGAGTTAATTACTCTATCCTGGACTCGACCAATTAATGTGGCGATTCAAGAAACCCGCTTATAATTATCCCGTGTTTTATTATACCATAACTCATTGTCGATTCGGCCAGACGCAAGTAACATGAGATTTTACTGTAAACAATATGTTAAAGAAAAGGCATTAATTAGAATTTAAAAACGGATTCGTAAACAACTCCCGAGCATTTGTATGCATAGAAGACGCGGTCTGATTTAGAAGGTCAAACTTGATTAATAATATCCAACTCCTAAGCTTGAATATTTATTGCAGACGCAGACTTGATGAGTTTACCAGATCAAACTTCAGTGTCACGAATTCAGTCTATCATATTTAAAATTCAATCAAGTAGACTCTGAAAGAAGTTTTATATTTTCGCAAAGAACTTATATGTTAGAAATACGTTTTATTGAAGAGACGAATTACTTTATTATATTACACTCTTCACACTTCAATATATTAAGTTTTGTATTATTATTGAATAAATACCTAAGAATGTGTTAAAAGTTTAATTGGCCTACTACAGAGCTGTTACATTCTATTAGGTTAGGTTGAAAAATGCCCCATGCAGGCGACTAGGCTTGGAGGTGATAGGCGATGTGCTTACGGTATATCAGTCAATAAGAAGAACGGTTTGAGTAAATGGAAGGTTGTATTTGTTGTATATAACTGTATATTGTTTATACTTGTGTAAAAGCAGTGTTGTGATTACTGTTGATCTATTAGCTATATACTTGTTGATGTGTTGTTATTACTGTTGATGGGTTGATATTGT
This sequence comes from Ctenicera cuprea, assembly GCA_958336395.1. Taxonomy (NCBI): domain Eukaryota; kingdom Metazoa; phylum Arthropoda; class Insecta; order Coleoptera; family Elateridae; genus Ctenicera; species Ctenicera cuprea. The sequence continues at coordinate 12,343,240 of OY284492.1, read as the reverse complement.
TATTGGTGTTTCTTTTTGTTATTGTTGAGAATTGATTACTCCCGCCGATACAGCTAGCTGTTGTCTTGGAACCTAGTAACGAGGAGTGGAGCAATTAAGTTTCTTCGACCTAGTTAATTGAAAGCGTATCAACCAGTGACCCCAGAACTTAGGGTGGCCAGGGGAGGCCCACACCCCGTGTGCCACGTACTTTCAGGAGAACAGGTACCCAGCTGGTGAGCACAATCACATGGATTATAGGCGCCCAGTATTCAAATTATCAGAGGAGCTAGAGATTTTATAACTTTAGGGTTTAGCATATATTTTTTTGTGAAGTATGGAATTTTTAAAAATCGCGTCTGAGTGGTTATGACAAAATATTGTTTTGTTTCTAAAAAAACAATTAAATAAAGTACTCAAAAATTGTAGAAAATTTGTTGTTAATTTTTGTTGTTCAAATACCAAAATAATAGTTATTTATTATATTAGTGGGATAAAGGCATTATTAACAAACGAATGCGGTGAGTTGCCCGACGAGGGCGTTAGCCCGAGTCGGAATAAGAGCATTAGTATGTTAATGGTCTTTATCACATGTATATAATACAATTTTTTATCTACGTCTGCTCAAAATTGAAAAAAATACATAATTTTCAAAATTGAAAAAATTATATAATTTTGACAGACCATCTTTTTTATTTAACATCAGAGTAGCATGGTATTTTATTTAAAAACAGAGTAGCATTGTATCTACATAATTTATTATCGTAATAGCAACCAAACATTTTTTGTCAATAATTGAGTTGTTTTTAATTTTTCCTTGATTTGTGGTGAAAATTGTGTTTTTCCTTGATTTGTGTTGAAAATTGTGAGAAAACCGATAAATATAATTATGAGTGATTGTGACAGTATTCCGTCGGACATAGAAGAAGCTGCAACGATGGTAGTTTCTTCATTGAAAAAATAAAACTTTTGGTCAAAAATTGTCATATCCCACGGAGTGGGATAAGTGATCTTTATCCCATTGAGTTGGATAATAAACATCATTATGCAACTCAAATGAATGATATAATAGGTTCTTATCCTAGTAGCCGTAGATAAAACATTTTAATGCATAATTAGTCTTTGAGTAGTCTTTATTTATTTGTTTTTATTTGGAAACTAAACAATATTTTGGTGTAACCATGCCACCTTGATTTTTTTTAAACAAATAATAATATTACAGACTTAAGTGAAATATTTTATAAACATACGGCTACGTTTATTTTTAAACACTTTAATAATAATTAAGAAAATCATGGCAATTTGATTCACCTACTAGGAAAATTGGTTTCATTTTAATTCCGTTTCTAGTAATAATCTAGTGGAGATAAATGACTACCAGCATCTATAATAAAATTAAACTGTTCGCTGGTTACATTAAAATTACGAAAAATTCTGCCACGAAAGAAAAAGGAATAAACAGGTGCACATGTGGGCCTGCACACAAGTGGCTAAATGTATGCGTTCGTCTGGCGGTGGTGTCCATGTCGTAGAGTGACGGATGTGATTGTCGTTGAGTGACAGCCGTCTTCGAGACCGGTCATATAAGGACCACAAGCGAATGAACCACGCACTACGTCTGCTAGTTCATCTAAATGTAACCGCATGAACAACCACCCTCCATAAAGCAAACTTTTTGTTTTTTTTTGTTGTTGTTTTGAGCAAAGGAATCGGAATATTTAGTCTGATACCCAGCCCTGTATTCACAAAAAGAATACTTTTACATGCCATATTGGTTTCCGGGTTGGAATCGTATTATCTGCAGCGTTTCGTCCTCCATTGCACGGTACCTCATCTGGACTGCTAAGGAACAATACTTTAATATTGTCAGAAAATTAAACTAATTATCAATTTTATCTTACAAAATTTCTAATTTAATTAAAAAAATTAAATATTAAGATTGAGCTCAAAAACTAAAATTTATTTTAAACTTCACGCCTAAAACATTAATACACAAACTCTTGAAAGTTCTAAAAGTATTGATTTCTACGAAACACGGAGCCAATTAAAAGTAGTCCAATTCTGTTTTCTTATAAAGGATGCTTTTACTAAAGGACTATTTAGTCCTAGCTAATCCAAACTATTCCGGGAAATTGGGGAAAAACAGCTAGCGCGGATTAATGTGCGCGGGGGAGTCCAATGACGAAGGGCTCGTGCTAATGAGGCTGTTAATTAGGGCGGAGGCTGTGGAAGGGTTGGTGGTTGGTCCAGCACGCGCAGTTCTATTTAGCGCAGGGCCAATCTAGATACCCCGATTAATTAAGGGGTGGCCGCGAGCTTTTCGCACTTACGACTTTTCCAGGATAGGGGAAAATCCGGCCACATATGTGGCTATTTGTACTGTTTCCGTAGTTCCACATTAAGGCTTGATAGACTTGTTTATCGATTGCTGAAAGGAAGTTGGAGCTTTTCATGAATTTTTTGTATGTTGACAATTTTGTCTGTGTATTGAGCATATGTGTGTGTCATGATGCTATATTTTGAGATGTTTGTATGTGTAGACTTTTGGTTCAAAAGTTACAAAATAATTTATCAGAGCGAGAGCATAAGCTTCCTTCATTTACAAAAGGATTAACAAATTTATATAACAAATAGCTCGCAGTTTGTCAAATACATGAGCAATGGTTTGACAACGGAGCGCGTGCATTCTTGTGCCTTATTGTGCTCGTAAGAAATCCCGTTCCGATGAGGTAATTTACACTCGTGCTACAACTTACCGTTGACACAAATCTGATAATTTAATGTCGAATGACCATGGGTGGTTCATCAGAATCAGATGAATAAATACTCTCATATACGTACCCATAAATTCTGACATTTCTATTATGAAAGAAGCTTGAAAAAGCGTTTTGTAATTACAGGGAGTATTTATTATCTTTGCGTATTTCTTAAGAAAAGGAGAAAATATCGCGAAGGAACTAGTTTTCGAATAAAGGAATCGATTGAATGTAGATTACTGCAGCGAATAGCTAAAAATAAAAACAATATATTGGTTAATATTTGAAAATTAAATCGCCAAAAATCACAAATTCTTGAAAATATTGGTAAAAATGCGATTTTCACAGTTTTCCTCTTTAAGCTTTCAAGCCTTCTGGAAGTTATTAACAAAACGTTTTCTTATGGTAAAACCAAAAAATTTTAATATTTTATATTCTTTTGTGTTGTGGGAATTTGTTTGTAAACCACAAACCACTTCTTCGATATATTTTCTCTATGAAAGCTCATCAAGCTTTATTGTAACATTTTACGTTTTTTGGTTGAAAAAATTAGGCATTGGTTACTTTCCAGAAATCCAAAATGTTGTAAATTTCTGCTACTTCCAACCCCAAATAATTGCTGAATGTTTCTCCAATGGAGGTTTCTTCTCGACAAATATTCGCGTCTTCTTATGGAAAGCTTCACAAAATTTGAGCACTTCCTTCTGTTTCCAAAACCGGTTAAGCATTTCCGTCTTAAAAATTTTAGTCCTTAGTCCGAAATAAGTTTTGACTGCCTTGAAAGAAACTCTTCTGCTCTAAAATCTCATGATTTCATGAAAATATTCGTGATCTTGACGGAAATACATGTTTTGGACCCCAGGACCCAAAAATGTGGTTTTAAAAAAAGATCTGTTGGTGGGTTGCTATGCGGGTATGTGCGCTCCATAACTCCCAAACGTATAGTCTGATTTCAATAAGCTTTGGAATGTGGTGGTATATTAAAAACTCAACGGGAAATAAAATTTAAAAATGCGGAAATAAGATTTTTTGAAAATTTTGACTTTAGCACCTCAATACTCAAAAACAAGTTGACAGATCGGGTTCAAATTTGTTATTGTAATAGCCCTATATAGACATGATGTTACATTGCTCAAAAAATGTCAAAAAGTTAAAAGCTATGAAGTAAAAAAACACTTAAACTGGCCACATGATTTTTTTAAATTTTGTAAGCGCATAGAGCTGATGATAAGCTACAATTTAGTTTGTGTCCCAGTCCGCCAATTTCTCTCTGGCGCACAGTGGGCCAGAGTCTCAAGAAGCTGGTCAAAACTCAAAAAGTCATCTTTGGTTTTAAGAGTTTTCGAGATCGCTGATCTGAAATCTGATTCAAAATTGAATAATTCAGTATGGCGGATCCAATATGGCGGACTACTATACAAAATTTCATCAAATTTATACGATATTTGAGTTTTGAAGGTTTCTATAATGGCTGATTTCAAATCTGAGATCAAAATTGAAAAATTAAATATGGCGGATCTAATATGGCGAACTATTAGACAAAATCTTATCGGATTGATACGATATTTGGATTTTAAATGTTTTCGTGGTCGCTGGTTTCAAATGTTATATCCAATGTGTAATATTAAAAATGGGGGATCCAATAAAGCGGACTACTACACAACATTTTATTAGATTTCTACGAGATTTGGGTTCTGAAGGTTTTGTGCTCTAATTTTAAATCTTGTCTCAAAATTGTAAAATTTAAAATAACGGATTTAACATGGCAGAGTATTTGACAAAATGTTATTCAATTTTTTATAATTATACAACTTTCTAGGTAAATTTTAAATACATTGACAATCTTGACATGTAATAGAGGAGCAAACAAATTTTCAAAACTGAAAGGCCTAACTTGATTTTTTAAATTCTCTTTATTTGGGGATCAGATTGGGTTGAATACGAGAGGAAATTACTGCTGTTCCAAGCAGAAACTACATTCTATGCAATTTTGAGAAAAGAATTCTAGTTTTTAATGTCTGCCACAAAAAATAAATTGAAAAAACAAATATTATTTGTAGATCTAAAACTACTTTTTACACTAAATTAGACTAAACAAAAAATACAATCTATTCTTCTATTAAATAATAGAGATACTCTTGTTTTGCCTAATATTGGTCATTATTTACATGCACTTCTTAAGTACCAGAGCACCTTACCCTTAACTTAACCCTTAACTATTTCAATGTAGTTCACTAAGAACTCCCTTGACCTTGATGTTGTAGCATTAATAGTGCCCCTGGCCCGCAAATGCTTCAAATAGTTCACTGCGCTCGATAGTGATAGGCCTCCCTGCAAAAGTTGAAAATTTTGAAAAAAGGACAAAAAAGGACAAAAAAGGAAAGTGAACTAGTTTGGTACTGCTTAATAAGAGTCCAAGCTACAATGTCATGCCACTTTTGGAATGTTACATTGAGTTACAAATTATTAAAACTCTACTTGAATTTCTTGGTTTAACAAAAATACACTCACAATGAGAGTGACTCTATATACTGAACAACTAAATAATGAAGACCGGTATCAAAATCAACCGATATGCATTTTAAAGTACATACCTTGCCGATTCTCGTTTGCCATCTTAATTGGAAATATCACGAAATCTTAAAAAAAACTACTATTTAACGATAGCACTCAATGGAAGAAAGAAACGGGAGCTTGCGAGTCCTGCGAAACAATTGTTTGCGACGTTGTTATGGCGACCCAAATGTGTGTTCGTTTTTATGGCTATGCACAATGAAGTAGTTATCGGTTAACATAATTACATATTTGTTTTTGATTTGCAGTGAGGTTTTTATACAACACTTTATTCCACTTTTTATTCAATTTAGCCAACTGTGTGGCGCCTTCTATGAATTTTTGCAAATTTGGGTGTTAACGCCTATTTACTCAATAACGAGTTATCAGATCGGGATGAAATTTGGTATTGGAAATCCCCTAAGGGTACACAATGCTGCAAGGTACTGGTACTTTTGGAACTACTAAATCTGTGAAATGAGAAATATATCAAAATTTTGATTTTTTTTAAAATAGGTACTGCTCAAAAACTGGCTATATGATTTTTTCTAAATTCTGAAGCTAGTAGATTTAGGGAAGAGCTATAATTTAGTTCGGGTCTTAGTCTGCTAGCTTGTCTGTGATGCCTTCTATGAATTTTTGAAAATCAGAAATACATAAAACTTTTCTTCTTCATGTACCATCTCCGCTACGAAGTTTGTTTACTAAATGGGAAATAATAAAAATATCTGTTTAATGTAAATTGCTCACAGGTTTTAGAATAATAGTCACAATTTAATTTTTAGGTGCAACAATATTAAGGGGGGTTAAGTTTTCCCTTCCACCAAATTTTTGGTGAGCGAATTGTCCTTCTAGTGTTGGTTTTCTTTAATCCCAAACATTTTTCCAAAGAAGCATAAATCATTTTTTTTTCTTTTGAAAAGCTTTGTTATATTTGGTTATTCATAAGCACGACGTGCAGCTAGCTTATGGTGTTATCAATTATGATGTGCAAGAGAGATATACAAAAAAAAAGATCGGTATTAATTCCATTGTTTCGTTGTGATTATTTTAAGTAAGAGAATTTTTTTTTACACCTCAGAGGGTTTCTGGTAATTCCTGGTTAAAGGTTAAACGCAGGTAAAATGAAAAAAAAGTTTTGCGTATTTCATTTGGAATAGGCATTTTGGGCCTAACTACCTTATAGTTTAATCAAGCTAACCTTTAAATGATAAATTTGTATCTTAATAACAATTTTTATCGAATCTACGTGGATGCAGTCCGTACTTACGCAGGTTGTAACAATATGTTCTGCAACTACCTTTTTAACGCGGATAATGTCGACGACAACTATACTAAAACAGCTGTGCTTCCCCCTAGAGTGGATAGGGAGGGATAATTGCAATCGTAGTCAATATCGGCGCGTAAAATTTTTTTGAAAATATTATAAGTAACAATTACTAAAGTATAGGAAAGTCCATGCGAAATGCTTTACTGATTTGTTTCCTATTGTCTCACTTGTCTAGTTTCCGTAGACCCGGGCTCACTTTTCCGGATTGCCCCGTATGTGGTAATGCTCGCTTAATACCCCATTCACCAAAAGCTTTTGTTTCGTACCAGAGGAGTATAAATTACAACGAATTTGCATACCTCACGATCCTGTTGCAAAAAACAGGTTCATTTATTATACGTTTCTTAATAGTAAGGTTGAGCCTTAAACCGTTGGTATCTGTCAAAATATTCTCGGAAAAGTCGCGGTAGTAAAAGCGTCAAAACCGCAACAACTTTTAAACACCCTGTAATAAAATAACACCAGAGCATCGCAAACTAGCCTTGTAAGTTACGGCATGCACCGCTTTACACCGCAGGACTAAAATAGTCCTTAACGCTCCTGACGCTTGAGCGTCGAGCAAGTCCCGGTGTAATAACGTAGCTCATAAAATTAACCTTGTACTGCACAATGCAATGCTTCAAAACGCATAAAAGTCTACATAAATAGTCTCGGATATCCAGGTGGAGGTCCACCTCCAAGATGGTGATGTTATTGCATATTGGCATTCATAATTAACGCCGGAATTAACAGCTTGTGTGGGTCGCGCTCCCTCGCCCGATACCACAGGCCATTTTGTCGTGAATGCCAAGCATTTACACCGCGAAATGGCGGGGGCCAAAGGTCGAGACACTTTCATCTATTCTTTACTTTTAGAACTTGCACTGTAATAAACTACACTTATTATTAAGCAAGGCTGACCACACCTATTAAAATTATTTGTATTTTACAATTAATAAAAGATACTTAAAAAACGAGCGAACCACTTCGCCTAGATTTTCCTACACATATCATATTTTTGCATCAACGTTGTAGGCCCAAGAGGTACTATAAGATCACAGCGTTAACTTAAATTGTCTTACATTAAATAATACTCTTTCCCTGTATATTTAAATGAAGTTTGCTTTATTTTTAGTAGTGGTGCTTAGCGAATAGTTTTGTAACTGCTATGCTAACGACATTAGTATAGTCACCTGCTAGGGAGGATCTGTGATGTGCTATGGTTCAAATACGCGCTAAAAAGGTAAATGTAAGAGACGCATTAGAACTGTAGTTAGAAACCGAATTTCGGAGTTTATTGTGAGAAATACAACTCGTTTTTTTTAAATTTATGGGATAAAGATTACTTCGGAATAAACAAAACTAAAGACCAAAGACGAAATTCGTCAGCCAAGAATTAGGAGAGGGGGTAAATCAATCTCCTTTAACATTCCACCTAAAAATTAATATGTAAATCTTATTCTACTATCACTTATGACTCATTGACGATTTAGCTTAAACAAATGTTTTATCGTTTTCAGCGATGTCACCAGAAATAATATTGGGGGGGGGGGGGGGCCAGAGCCATACGAAACCAAATTTTTACTAGAACAACTAGTTTTTAAACTTTTTAACGAAGCCGTGAGTTTTACACATAAGTTTTAACGTATAGACATTGTTACATTATGTGAATTCATTAGTACATTGGTGAAATACTAGAGAGTTTTTATGCGGAATACTTAGTAAACAAGTAATAAAAATTGCTATAACTATTCCGGGGGGGGGGGTAAACGGTGGGCGAAGAAATTCTCGGATGGGATATTGCCCACTCTCGCCCTCCCTGTGGCGCTGTCCCTAATCGACCAAAGACGAAATTCGTCAGCCACGAATTAGGAGGAGGGGGTGGGTAAATCAATCCTCTCTAACATTGCACCTAAAATTAAAATATAACCTTATTCTACTATCACTTATGACTCATTAACGATTTAGCTTAAACAAATGGTATATCGTCCCCAGCGACGTCGTCAAACATAATTTTTTTGGGTGGGGGGGGGCAGAGCCAAACAAAACCAAATTTTTACTGGAACAACTAGTTTTTAAATTTTTTAACGACGTCGTGAGTTTTACAAATACTTTTTAACGTATAGACATTGTTACATTATGTGAATTCATTAGTACATTGGTGAAATACTAGAGAGTTTTTATGCGGAATACTTAGTAAACAAGTAATAAAAATTGCTATAACTATTCCGGGGGGGGGGGGGGGGGGGGTAAACGGTGGGCGAAGAAATTCTCGGATGGGATATTGCCCACTCTCGCCCTCCCTGTGGCGCTGTCCCTAATCGACCAAAGACGAAATTCGTCAGCCACGAATTAGGAGGAGGGGGTGGGTAAATCAATCCTCTCTAACATTGCACCTAAAATTAAAATATAAACCTTATTCTACTATCACTTATGACTCATTAACGATTTAGCTTAAACAAATGGTATATCGTCCCCAGCGACGTCGTCAAACATAATTTTTTTGGGTGGGGGGGGGGCAGAGCCAAACAAAACCAAATTTTTACTGGAACAACTAGTTTTTAAATTTTTTAACGACGTCGTGAGTTTTACAAATACTTTTTAACGTATAGACATTGTTACATTATGTGAATTCATTAGTACATTGGTGAAATACTAGAGAGTTCTTATGCGAAATAGTTAGTAAACAAGTAATAAAAATTGCTATAACTATTCCGGGGGGGGGGGGGCTAAACGGTGGGCGAAGAAATTCCCGGTTGGTATATATTTCCCACTCTCGCCCTCCGTGTGGCTCTGTTCCTGATCGCCCCCTGTGTATTAAACAAACAAGCATAAATTTTCGATTTTCAAAAATGCATAGAAGGCGTCACAGGCAAATTAAGGAGTTGGGACACCAACCAAATCGTAGCTCATTCCAAGCTTTATGAACCTATAAAACTTTTAAAATCGTGTGGCCAGTTTCTGTGCAATATTTGTTTTTCAAAATTATGCCAACATTTTTTATCAAGTTTTCATTCCTTAAACATTTCCCATACATAATCAGATTGTGTCTTCCTAGAGCTATAACAATACCAAATTTCATCCCGATCTGTTAAATTAAAAGTTAATGGGTGAGTATTATACATGGCTGTAAAGGAAATTAAAAGGTCTATCTAAATATAGTAAGCGCGCGAGCTACCAATGCAGCGGATGTGGGTTCGATTTTTCCCCAGGAAAACCTCTCTGGAGAAGAAGTGCATGCACTTCCTGTGGTTTGAAGTCCACGTTAAACTGTAGGTCCCCTATGTCTGTCTGTGCAAATTATCTATTTAGGAGAGAGGTAGCCAACGCCCTGAATAGGGCATGGCACTATAAGAACAAGATCTAAATATGCAAAAATATACAGGGTGTTCCATTAAAAATAAAAAATATTGTTATCACTTCCGGTTAAACCGGAAGTCCAAATTTACACCGTTTCACCTCGTAATATGCATTTTTATGTGTATATTATCAAAATAAAACTTCAAATTAATAATTATTAAATTGAGAAAATGGCTGGTTGTTGCATGTTCTCGTGTTCACCTGGTATATCCATCAGAGAGAAAATTCCTATCGTTCCACCGGGCCAGTCCGCCCCTGGCCTAAACAGAAATTGCATTTAAATATGAAAATTCTAAAGACTTAATCATTATAATTTTAATTAATACTACTGGCAATAAATTTTTTTATGAATATTTCATAGTGCCTTAGATGTAAGGATGAGAGGCAGAGATGTATCCTGAAAAAGTTTCATGAGTTTATGTAAATTCTGAAGATCGGCCACCGGGTTCAAGCGAGATGTCAGGCAGATATGATGGGAAGCTCCTGCGGTAGTACGCGCCGCACGTACAAACTGTCTGTACATGTCACATCGAGGCACTTCTGACACAAGCACAATTGCAGTTTAAAATTAGCTTTCATATTTAGATATAAATTGCATTCCATAAATAAAAGAAATGCGACGCAATACATTCCGAAAATGTGACACAGTTCTTTCACAGTTGGGAATACTCCGCTGTAACTGTAAAGCTTTAACACGAATAGCAGGATTGATGCAATTTCATATTGCAAATATTTCAAGTTTTAAAACCGTTTCGATAAATATTCATAATTATGGCAAATATACCAAACAAACTTAATGATGGAAGTTGTCCGAAGGTGTGCATCTTGCAAATACTCGATGCAGTCGGAAATTTATTCGCATTTCCTGTCTCAACCACGCTGCATAATGCGTTCTAGTATCGTTTCTTGCCATTGGATCATTGAATTGCAGCAGGCGTGGTTCGATTATTGGTTGTTCTAGTTTTGATTTTGATTAGTGCTCTATAAGAGAAAGTGAAATCTCTGCATTCAGGTAAACCATGTTGAAATGGTGTAGTTTATTGCTTAACAATATTTTTTTCGAATTGTTACTGTATTTGAACTTTGAAACGACAATTTCATCCTAAATAAATAAAATTGTTCCAAACACTTAAAAAAGTTGTGTTTTAATACTTACAGCTTATAAAGTATCAACGTTTTAAATTTCTTCAAAAGTGTTGTCAATGCACATAGTTTTCTTTTTTTAATATCGTAAAAATTTAAGTTTAGTACCTATACAGGATGTATCAAATTGCGTGTTAACTATGGGGATCTCGCTTATTTGAAGAGATACAGCGATGGTTAAAGTAGAGAAAAGTTGTGGAATTTTATGCTCATTAATAATCTGAAAAGAAATTGGAGCTATCTTGCTTAGTTTCTGTATAAACTAAAAGAAACTGAAATTTTGGATTTTTTGTTTTTGTCATTTATATTACATATTTTTAGTTAACGCATTATTAGGACACTTGTTTATGCTGAATGTAAATTTTTAATCAGATTTGGTATAATTGTTACCATTGCTCATTTTCGACTGTCAACCTTTTTTTTTCTTATGGTCGGCAGTTTAAATTTTCTTATATTTGAATAGAGTTTTTAATTCTGATTTCAACGATGGGTCACACTTTGCATATTGTTTAAATTTTGAGCATTTTATTACAGAAAATAAATATTTTATAAGAGTGCCATGGAAACACCACGTCATTTAATTTATTTTGAAAACATTGTAGTAGGCCATGAACTGATGGAAGTAAAACAAAACACCACTTTTATTTACTTTAGCCTTTAGATCCATTAGGTACGCGAAAATTTCAGGAAACTTTGTTTTGAGCGTAGGCAGCAGGTTAAGTTATTTTTTACAAAAACAAATATATGACACAGTTACTAACCCACAGATTAGAGAGTTTATTTTATACTAGCTTCTGAACATGTTGTACAAAGGTGTCAATTGTTTTAAACATTTATTTAATAATTGTTTGAACTAGTGCGGTTCTAGTGTTATCTGTTGTATTTATTTAACCTGTTATTTAAATTTGTTATGTCAGTTGCAAACATAAAAACTGCAAGTAAAATTTTCAGTAAATTGTGTATGTTAGAACATTTGTCATTCATTTTTTTAATAAGATAACCTGCTGCCAACGCTCAAAACAAAGTTTCCTGAAATTTTCGCGTTCTTAATGTATCTAAAGATAAAAGTAAATAAAAGTAGTGTTTTATTTTACTTCCATCAGTTCATGGCCCACTAGATTTTTTTCAAAATAAATTAAATAACGTGGTCTTTCCATGGCACTCTTATGAAATTTTTATTTTCTGTAATAAAATGTTCAAAACTTAAACAAAATGCAAAGTGTGACACATCGTTGAAATCAGAATTAAAAACTCTATTCAAATATGAAAAAATTTAAAATGCCGACCATAAGAAAAAAAATGACAGTCGAAAATGAGCAATGATAGCAGTTACACCAAAGCTGATAAAAAATTTAGATTTTGCATAAAAAAGTGTCCTAATAATGCGTGAACTAGAAATATGTAACATAAATGATAAATGAGTTATACCCGAAAACAGATTTTAGATTATTAGTGGGCATGAAATTCCACAACTTTTCTCTAATTTAACCATCGTCGTATTTCTTCAAATAAGCGAGATCCCCATAGTTAACACGCAATTTGATACATCCTGTATATTGAAAGTTATGAGTTTTAAAAGATTTTCAGAATTACTTGAAATGTTAACATGATCATGTTTTAGGGCAATTAAAGCTGTCAATACTACAATTTATTTTCGGCTCAGACCGCTTCGTCATTACACCTTGTCTGCCTTTACAAGCATTTGCTCTAAAAGTTTGAGCCATGGTAATTCGTGGGCCCTGCCTGCCTAAACGGGGCTGTGCTTAGATTATTTAAACCTTGGGGTGGACAAGAATTTGATTTTAATGTGTCTTGTTTTCCAAGACGAGAATAATTAATCGGCTTATGCGTGTTAGCTGTTTCTGAACCCATAAAGACTAACGTTTCGTAAGACATTGCAGCTTGTATTTTCAGAGCGATTAGAGCACTGAATTTAAATCCGGGATGCGGAGGTATTTAAACCTCTTTGGGCCAGTCGGGCAGAACGGCGGAGCTCTGGTTGACTGTCACCGTTGTGCGGAGACGGATTCTATGGAACGTGATATATGATATTTGAATGAATTCAGGGCTTTGATGTCTTGCGAAACGTTAGTTTGTATGGGTTCACAAACAGCTAACAGGCATAAGCCGATTAAGTATTCATCAAATCCTTGTCCGTCCCGAGGTTCAAATAACCTAAGCACACGGCCCTGTTTAGGCAGGCAGGGCCCACGAACAACTATGGCTCAAACTTTTAGAGCATACGCTTTAAAGGCGGGGAAGTTTCAGGTCGGACCGTACCTGATTATGCTGTGTGTAATTCCCAAATGATGACGCGGTTTAAGCCGAAAGTAAATTGTAGCATTGACAGTTGGAGAAACCGCGAAAGCCTCTAAGAATATGTTTCTAAAGCTTTTGTTTTGTGGTCGTAAAAAATTCAATATTAAATTCTGACAAATACTCCCTTATGGACTCAAGAACGTGGTTTTTAAATGTCTGTATATGCAGTTCCGTGTGGCGGTAGCTTAGAGGTTGAACGCCTAGCCTCTAACGCTTAAGGTCTGGGGTTCGATTCCCCGCCGCAGCCACGCAGCAATAAAAATCTATGCCGCAACCCGCCACTCGCATTCCCCAATCCGGTGTAGGCAGCCGTGGGTTGTTAATGCCTGAAACCCTTCTCTGGTATTTAGTCCTTCGGATTCGACGTTAAATTGTAGGTCTTCCGTACTCCACCTTAGCGTTAAGTAGAGTACGTGGCAGAGAAGAGTTTCGGCGCCCAACAGTGGGCCGTAAAGGCTGATTGCGATATGCAGTACCTTGTTACCCACTAGGCTGCGTAGGCTATACCCTAGGGCCCCAGTACCAAGAGCCCCAAGACCAAGATAAAAATAGTTTCCAACAATTTTTTTTTATTTTTACGAAATGTTTTGTAAAAAATTTTTTTTGTACCACCTTATACCACATTTAGTAAATAGGGCACTGTGACAATTACCAAATTGTCCCCCTTTTCACCAAGCAACGTAATCAGGCGCGGATCTACAGGGGGCGGGGCTATAAGGCCTGTAGCCCCCGTTTCCCCTAATGCTTCAATAAATATTTATTTAAGTAACAGGGAATGTAAAGAACTATAAAATTCTAGGTAGGTAAATACGAGCCGTGGCGAAGCCGAGGCTTGTGGCCTGCCGAGAATGTTAATAGTCGATACATTCCGTGTTACTTATTAAATTTTTCAAGCTACAGGTAAAAATTTAATCATATTTTAAAAAGTTCGTTTTGACAGCTGTCATCGGAATTATTTTTTAAAAGACCCATTATTCTAAGTTGTCTGTGCTTGTTACCATATCAACGAACAGTTAAAATCAACATTTTAGTACTCTGTTTCAAATAAAATATTGGAATCTGTACCTTGTTGCTTTAATTATTATCCTAGGAATATAAATGATACTATTAAGTTCCGTAGTCAAGGGCAAAAAGTAAACGAATGTTATTGGCCATTTTCATCTTTTGTAGCTATGGATGTATTGTCTATTTACCTTGCCTGTAGCGGGAAAAATAATTTTATTAAGAAACATGAATAAGTTGGCCAATTTTGTATATTTACAATAATAATAATAATAAAACTAGATACTTTTTTTTTCTGATAGCATTTTCAATAGAAACTAAGAACTACAGTGCTAAGTGAGATCTGACAGAACACCATAGGGGTTAAATTGTTAATTTAACAGAATATATAATACTTATTTTAGTTCAACAATAATAATTTATTTTAACCTTATACTATGTCGTTTGCATCACTCGCATTAATTTTGACGCATTTTTTTGTAACACTGAACTAGTCGGCAATTCTCGGGTGTTTTCGGGGATCGGCGCTCTTAACATGGTATTGCTTGCTTGTTTTCAAATGTTTTGTAGTGGCGTCATTTTGCAAATTTAATTTTTTATTTTGACGTTCTTATTTACTGTGAAGGGTAGTTTATACAAATGGATCGTTTTGGAGAAAAATCGTTAAGTGGTATTACATACAATTTTTGAGGGTATGTACATTATTTTGGTTTAAAAGTTTAGTTCATATAACCTGTCAAACAAGATACAATTTTAATGTAAATATACAGGATGTATCAAATTGCGTGTTAACTATGGGGATCTCGCTTATTTGAATAGATACGTTGATGGTTAAATTAGAGAAATTTATTATTTATTATTTAAATTAACCTGCTGCCTACACCCAAAACAAAGTTTGCTGAAATTTTCGCGTACCTAATGTATCTAAAGACCAAAGTTAGTGAAAGTAGTGTTTTATTTTATTTCCATCAGTTCATGGCTTACTAGAATTTTTTCAAAATAAATTAAATGACGTGGTCTCTCTATGGCATACTTATGAAATTTTTATTTTCTATAATAAAATGCTCAAAACTTAAACAAAGTGTTAAGTGTGACACATCGTTAAAATTAGAATTAAAAACTCTATCAAAATATGAAAAATTTTAAAATGCCGACCATAAGAAAAAAAAAGGTGACAGTCGAAAATGAACAATGGCAACAGTTACAGCAAATTTGATAAAAAAATTTAGGTTCAGCATAAAAAAGTGTCCTAATAATGCGTTAACTAGAAATATGTATCATAAATGATAAATGCGTTATAGCCGAAAATAAAAAATCCAAAATTTCAGTTCTTTTCAGATATCTGAAAAACCAGAATGGCTACTTTAAATTTCTTTACAGATTATTGTTAGGCATAAAATTTGGCAACTTTGCCTCAATTTAACCAGTTCTCTATCTCTTCAAATAAGCGAGATCCCCGCGGTGGGGCTCGAATGTGAAACTGTATTAACTCGATAAGTAGAGTAAAGAGAAGAATTTTGCAAATAACTTTTGAACCAGATTTTACTTATAATGAGGGACTATGAAAATAGAAACAATATCGATTATTTAAGAGGTATATCTCATAATTACGAAATAATTTAGTAGCCATTAACGTATTTCAAACTGAAAATTTCATTATCTTTCCCGGCGACTCGGCTGTGGCCACTCGTTCGCGGCGAGTTGTCCCTTTCCGTATAAAACCTGATTAGATAACAATATATGCAGAAGAAAAAGTTGATGTAGAAAAGTGTTTTCAGTTTTTGAATTTTTTTATTAATAAAGAAAACGGCGGCAACAGACTACATCGATTTTTTTCGTTTTTTGCCGTTATCTACGAAACAAAAGCAGCTAGGTCAATTTTTTTTAGATTGGTTTTCTAGTAATTTTTAAATTTTTTAAAACAAATTTTTGGTTTAAATCTTGCATTGTAATAATAGCGAATATACTCTGAGATCAGATATTTTCTAAATTTAACAAAGCTAAATATACGTAAGTATTTTTCTGAAAAAAAAAACATTTTTGTTTTGCTGTTTTTGTTTCTTTTTTGACAGGATTTGTTAGTATAAAGTAGACAAAATGAACTACAACACCTCTCACTTACCAAATCCGCCTTAACGTAAAATTTGATTTATTTCACAATTTTAGGTGATATGATTTTTATCAAACTACGCCCTATTGACGTTTTCTTACTTCTGAAAAGCATTTTTTGCGGTGCTACTACGAAGTCTTTCGTAAATGATTTCATGAGTGTTTTGCCCTCGGGCGGTGTGTGCGTAAATTGTGATGTATTACCATCGGTTTCTTCGGTAATAAGTCAGCAGCGGGACCAGAAGCTCACGGTAATGCTTATAACCAACGTGGGCAGATAACCATCGAGCTCACAATACATACGTCATATTAAAACAGCTACCTTGTATAGAAAGCCGAGAACGAGTTGCGTACAATGATAGCAAAAATGTTAAATAATAATCCCGCTCTATAACATTAATCTGAGCGTGCATCTACATATTACGCCGTGTCCCCAGCCTAATTAATGTCCGCGCCCGTGATTTATGCTATTCTTTCTTAGGTAATGCGAAAGAACGCCGCTGTACATGCTCTCTTCGCGCTAAGATAATTTGCCCTTCTAAGGCAGGGATCGGTGAAAACACGCTCTCTTACATCCGTAATTATTAATAATTAACCGCTCATTTATACCATTAACTGCACTTTACCATTATCATACTGACTATATATTATCACATGACAATTAAGGTGAATCATGCCCTCTTAACTATTGCTTTCAAGACCAAATGGATTTACACTAGGACGAGAAGTAAATATTGATGTTGAAGGAAAAAAACTGTCACATAACGTTTTTGAGATTTTTTGTATACTTTTAGCGGAGCATTTTAAATTGCTTCCTTCGGGCCTTTTGTGTGAACAACCAAATCTTCGATTTCAGAAAATTAAAAGGCGTTGCAAACAAGCTAGAGCATGTCAATAAAATTAGCGTAAGTAACACAAAGTTTTGAGATTCTAAAACTTTGCAAGTCATTTGGTTTTATTAATTTTTTGTAAATATTAAAAGCAACTGTAGTGTGTTATTGAAAATACCTAAAATATTAGAAATAATGGAAAACTAAGATGAATAAAAAACTTCTTGTTTTTTTACCATGTAAATTGTTTTATCTTAAAACATACTTTATTATTTTTCCAAATTCTATTTAAGTTAGCGCTGATAATTTAAAACATTGATAACATTCGCACTTCCTACAAACGTAAAATATTCCACGAAGAAGTTTATTAAAAATTGTCCAAAAAGTGCTCTTTTGTGGTCATACCTGACTGTCAATTTTCTCTTCTATTTAAAGATTTGCTCATACTTAAACATTACAGTATTCGAAACGTATGTTTAGCTCTAGGTCTCACTTTAATGTGAATATCATCGTCAACTGTTGATACCTCATCTTCCTCTAGAAGATTATCGGCTGTCAGTGTTCCTTCTGTTCCAAAATGGTCATAGATTATCGATCTATCTCTCCAGTTAAAGGCAATCGTCAGTTTTTAGGTCTTTCTCTATTTGGAGACGATGTTGTCTGTCCTTTCCTTATTTTAGGCAAAAATGTTATCTGTCATTTTATTTTTTAACCTTCATCTTTTTCTCTAAAATATTTTCATTATCGAAACTATAACACTATAATTAATTATTAGCAACCCCTTTATTTTGAAAAGAACTGCTTCAGTTTGCTCCCAATTTATTTGAAGACGACGGTTTAACTATCGATACCCTCTGTCGGTTATTGTACAAGAAAGCGTCCCCTCTATTTCAAAGAAATTGTAGGTTGTCAGACGTCCCTCCATTTAGAGATCGTCAGTTTTCAGTCTCTTCTCTATTTTAAACTGTTCAATCTTTCGGTTTGAACTCAATCAAACATCCGAGAGAATAGGACTTAGGATGAATCTTAGTAAAACAAAAATAATGAGTAAAGACAATGTCCAGATTAGCATAAAAGGAAATCAAATAGAGAACGTAGATGAATATGTATACCTGGGACACAACATAACTATCGGTAAAGAAAATCAAACTTTAGAAATATCTCGAAGAATCGGTCTATCATGGTCTTCTTTTGGAAATCTTAGAAACATATTACAAAACAGAAGCATACCTATAAATCTAAAACGGAAGACATTTGACACCTGTATTATACCAGCAGCTACATATGGAGTTGAAACCATGGCCTTGACAAAGAAGAGTGCAAACCGGCTACGAATAATGCAAAGAGCTATGGAAAGAAGGATGCTCGGAATCTCTATAAGAGACAGAATTGCAAATGCAGAGATAAGAAGAATAACAGGAACGACAGACATCATAGAGCGTATTGCAAAGCTGAAATGGAGTTGGGCTGGCCACATTGCACGGGACACTAACAACAAATGGACATCAAATGTCACCCACTGGAGACCCAGAGAAACAAAAAGAGGTAGAGGAAGACCACTACAAGATAAGTCGACGACATACGAAAAATAGGGGGACAAAAATGGTACCAAGAAGCACAAGACAGAACCAAATGGAGGAGTTTAGGAGAGGCTTACATCCAGGAGTGGATGGAAAATGGCTGAGGAAGAAGAAGGAAGAAGAATCCTCGGTTCTTCCTCTATTTACAGAAAGAACGCCATGTATTGGTATTTCCGTCGCTCCGTAAGCTATGTATTTCTCCTCTACCTGTACAAAAATGACAGTTGGCAGTATTCTCTTTGTCTGAAACCTGTTGTCATTTGAGGACGATAGTCAGCTGTTAGTGTCTTCCCTATATGGAGATAATTTTTAAGTATTGATAATATAAACTTCAAAATTTATGGTTGCCTTAGGTCCCCGTTCTTCAGACCTTTGGTCTCCGTAATTACACCTAGGTTCCCCTTTTTTAATCAATACCGAAAGACGACGACTATCACTTAACATCAGTTCGTTTATTTGAAAAAGACCTTCATGTTTCAGTAAGTTCCCTCCCTCTCTTTATTGAAGGCGCCCGTTATTGTTAATATCCTCTCTTTCTGTACAAGAAAGTCAACTATCAGTTACCCCTCTGTTTGAAAACAATCGTAGGTTGTAAGCTGTTCTTCCACTTTGAGTCGATTGCGTTTCAGTCCTTTCCTTATTTTAAAATTTTTATTTAATTGTCGGCATTCCTTCTATCTGCAGAAAAACGTCTATTTGAACAGGATCATCGACTGTCTATATAACAAAGTCAAACAGAGAAGAGCTTGCCACGTGACTATGCAATGCGCGGTAAGAAACTTATTCTGCATCCGTTCAGCCGTAAATCGCTTTTCTGTACAGGCACTTAATAGTCACGCGACAGGCTCTTCTCTGTTGGAGTTTGTTATACCTTACCAACTTGTACAAGAACGACAGTTGCCAGTGTTCCTTCTGAAAATAACCTTTAGCTTTCAGTCACTTCTCCCGTTTATTTGTAGACAATCGTTATCTGTCAATACCATCTCTTCCTGTACAAAAACGTCAACTATAACTGTCGCCGCTGTTGCAAAACAATTATACGTTGTCAGTCGTCCTTCTGTTTGGAAGTGATCGTCAGTTGTCAGGCCCTTTAAAGTTGGGTTTTCCTTGTATTTGCAGAAAAAAACATTATTTTTTTTCCTAGCCCTTTGAAGACGATTGTCAACTGTTTGTACCTGCTTTACCTGCACAAGAACTGAAATTCTTATCGTCACGTGCCAGTGTTTCCTCCCTTGAAAGCGCCACTCGTCAGTCACTTATCTATTTGAAGAAGATTGTCAGCTGGTAGTCTCTTCTCTATTTAAAGATGGTTTTTTTTAATTTTATTGGTTTTCCATTTATTTGAGAACAACTCATTTATCTGTATCACCCGATTTGAAGAGGAGTGTCATTTGTCAGTCCCTTCTGTAAATTCAAAATTTTTATTTATCTATTCTCACTTATGAACAAAACTTTCAACTCTTTGCATCTCTTCTATTTGAACCCGATCATGAACTGTCTATATACCTTCTCTACATGTACCCGAACGTGATCAGTTTGAAAATGTTCGTCAGTTGCATTCACTCAGTATTTAAAGACGATCTTCAGCTGTTACTCTCTTCTGTATTGTAAGAGATGATTTTCTTTTATTGGATATTTAAAAAAATCATGCCCTCTGTTTGATGAAGATTGTTAGTTGTTTGTTTCTTCTTTCATTGAAGACGATTTTTTAACCTTCCTCCTACCCTCTATTTAAAGTCTTGTCAATACTAAAAGACGATTGTCAATGGCCATCACCCCCTGATTTGTAAAAAAATGTTCAGCTTTTAATCACTCCCCCCCCCCCTTTATTTATAGGCAAGCGTTAAATGTCAATACTATTTCTTCTTGTACTAGAACCTCAACTATTATTAGTGTCTCCTCTGTTTCAAAGCAATTTTAGGTTGTCAGTCGGCTCTCTATTTGGAAGCGATCGTCAGTTGTCAGACCCTTCAATTCTCGGCTCTCCTTATATTTGCAGAAAACAATTATTTATCTTATTTCCCCGCCATTTGAAGACGATCGCCAACTATTTGTACCTTCTTTACCTGTACAAGAACTGACTTTCTTGTCGTCATTTGCCAGTATTCCCTCTATTTATATCATTTGTCAGTCACTCTCTATTTGAAGGCGATCGTCAGCTGTTAGTCTCTTCTATATTTGAGGATGATTTTCATGTATTGGTTCTCCCCTTATTTGAAAAAAAAAGAAGTTTATCTATTTCCCCCTGTTTGAAGACGAGTGTCAATCTTTTCTCTCTTTCAAGATTTTCAATTATCGGTTCTGCCATTTCTTCTTATTTGAAGATAATCTTCAACTGCCTTCTCTACATGTACAAGAACGTAAGCAGTGTGAAAATGCGCTTCAGTTGTGCTTCACTCTCTATTTAAAGACGATCGTCAGCTTGTTACTCCGTTCTCTATTTTAAGATGATTTTCTTTTAGTGAATATTGAAAACAAATCATCCCTTCTATTTGATGAAGATCATTAGTTGTCGGTACGATTTTTTGTCATCTGCTCTTTCTTTGTTTGACAAAGTACGGTGTCTGTTATTTCCCACTTTATTTGAAAGCGACTTGATCTTCGTATTGTAATTTTGATATAAATATGGCCTGTTTAACAAAAGCTTTATTTCTGGATACGCTAATTTTTTAAATATTTAAGTTTTTATGTTCAACTGCGTAGTTATTTAAATATAACTAGAATATAGCTAAATTAATAACGAGATGCTAAAATTATCTAAAATTTGTATATTTTTGCCGACGCACTCAAATACAGTCAAAGTTTAAGATGTAAAAATTGCCAACGCTCTGCGAAATATTAATTATTTGTTTGTTTATGGCGAACGTAAAACTAATTAATTCCTCGCTCTTATTTTTCGCAATCGTAGTTTTAACAAAACAAGTAACAAGATCTGCTTTCATGCACTTCTTACATTAATCGTCGTGCTAAAACCGTCTAAGATGAACAGAACTGCATTGTTCTCGAGTGGGAGTGCAACCCGGGGGGAAACGATAGGCCATCGGGCGCGTGAAGGAATCCACAATTACATCGGGAATGCATCATCAAGGAGGCTGCGGGGTCCGTTGATTACCCTAATCAAACTAATCGAAGATTTACTGTAAACGCACACCGCTGCATCGCGCATGTGCATCGATTATTATTTCAATTTAATTTTTCACTTCGGGCAGTCCATTTTGTTCTGCATACTTTGCTTTATAACAGATTACTTCACCAACAACGTGAGAGGAGCATTTTGATGCGACGATTATTCTTGTTGCTGATCAGCCAAGAAAATCGCTTTATGATGGAAAAACAGAGAATTATTTTGTATAAAATTTGAATTAAAAACAAGAATCGACAGGAAAGTCGTGGTGTTTTCACATTTTTAGGTAGTTTGCATTTTGATTTTAAGGCGATCCATTTAAAAAAATGAATTCGTTAATACACTGTGCATAATAAGAATAACAACCTGCAACATGTCTTTAAAAAAAATAAAAATTATGGGCTTCCGTCGTCATTAAAAACCTTGTACAAAATGCAACGTGTAAATAAAACAGCCCCCGCTATTACACACCTGTCGAAGGGATTCACTATCAGCGTGGACAGATAGATTATTATCAAATTATACTTGAGCAATCAAATCAAATTAAAATTATGCTGCATCACACCTTATAATATATTCATGGGTTCTTCAGGGGCAACATGTGTCTAACGAGCAGTCCTCGCCCCCTGATGCATTGTTTGAGTGTTCCACATCCCGTCTGAATTTTTTTAGATCTGATCGATATGATCATCTTGAATTGGTTGTGTTTCTTGTTCATCATCGAACAGGATCAGCATGATTAAAGCTTGAGGAAGGTACTGCTGGAGGTGGTGATGGTGACCTTTTGAACTGTCTGTATCGGAAATCTCAAACAAATTAGAGTCAAAATTTTCAACAAATCCGCTTTTTTTACTTTTTTGGTCGGTGTACGAAGGAAGGTATTGTATTTAATAAGTTCTTATTCGCACTGGTAATAGTCTAAGCAGTGGCGTAACTTCAGAAAATATAAGCCCCCATGCAGGCACAAATTGAATCATTCATGACGCGAGTATAAAATATAAAACAATTTGATATAATTTCTTTTAATAACAGAGAATTAAAATAATACTAAATAAGCATTGCACAGAGAAAATTATTAAAAGTTTATTAGAAACAGCATTTTTAACGTAATTATTATTCGAAGAAGAATAGTCGAAGTGAATTTCAAGTAAACTTAAAGCCCTTCAGAAAGAATTACCAGCAGATAAAAATATTACATAATATTGGTTTAGTCTTAGGCATATTTCCGTTATTAAAAAAACTTTGAACTTGAACCTTTTACAATCTCTTGGCTGCGTTGACTTAGTTACGCCACTGAGTTTAAGTGATTTTTACAATAGGTTTCTACACATTGATAGAAGAGTGGGAAAACAGAGAGATAAGGGGTACAGATAGAGAGATAGAGCAACAGACATAGTCGCTGGAAAGGGGTTGGATTGACAACGGAAGAGGGGGAGATTTGAATAGATAGAACAGATACGGGCAGAGGAATGCGTAAAAGAAGGGGAAAATATGGAGAGGGGGGAAACATTTAGGAAAGTTAAGCCGGGATGTTTCAAAATTACAACGACAAACTCCGCGAGGTGATTTTTTGCGTAATTTAAAGAAAAAAAGTTTTATGAACGTATGTCCTAAACTGTTCCCCTACGGGGTTACAGCCTTCCGACGATGGACCAGTTTAATAGCGTTTTAATTAATATCTCCGCCACCACAAATTGCAGTATGTGATTCACATTTTGTATAGACATTTTAACAGTGGTGTTTTACAGTGTCATTTGTTTACGTTCAAATTCATCTGTCAAGGGCGTAAATGGGGAGAAGTGCTCGACGTATCTCTTAACATATATTTTATATAATTCAGATTTTTTAATTTTCACTATAATTTGGTTAGTGTCTCAGCTCTCAAATTTCTCTTTGGCGAGCTTTAAGATCTCTTTCTCTCTCTCTATCCGACGCCCATGCGTTGACCGACTTCTTTCGGCGCATGACCTGTTGACCGTTACTTCACTATTCTCTCTTTGAAGTCAGTGTTGGGGCCTAACCCATTAATAATAAAATACTTTTCAATATATGATAAGTAACAATATCTAAAGTATAGGAAAGTCCATGCGAAGGGCTTCGCTTATTTTTGCATTTAGGATCTTATTTTCCATATAAAAAAGACTTGATAGTGCCTAAAAAAATTTAAAAAAAACTATTTTCGAGATAATTCAATTTTGTTGAAAAATCCAGTTTCAATAAAGGTCTGAAGAAGAAATCTTCAAGAAATCAAGTGCCGCGTCTCCCTATGTGACTGTAACATAAACATTCGCTGGAAATACCGCAAACAAAATATTAAATAAGCAGTATCAACGTGTAAGAGCATAGCGCGTCATCGCGTAAAGTTTGGTAATAGATACGTTTAATCTCTACTTACCTGTTACAGCACAGTCAGTGCCCTTTGTAAGTACAAATGAACCTTAATGCGTACAAAAGGACAGAACAGGTAAGTATGGATTATAAGTTTCTATTACCAACGTTAGTTACGAAGTCTTTTTACCTGTAGTGCACCAACTCACAGCGAAAATACTGTACTTGAAAGCAGCGAACTGGCTGCTGTTTCTGCGACTAAATGCTCGCGGTATAACGTCCGCGACGAACTGGGTGCGGCTAAACATCGCGGCGTAACGTCCAGCGGCGGACTGTAATAGACCCAAATATTTTAAGATTTCGACTTTCATGGCAATTAGATTTTCACAAAAATTGAATTATCTCAAAAACAGTTAAAATATGCGACTTTCAAAAGTACTTTTTTTTGTGTATTTTTGTATAGAGAATAAGGTTATAAAGTCAAACGTTCGGAAATCTTAAGCTTGTAGAAAAGAGACACGTCGAGCATCCCCCACATCTACTCTCCTGGTCGATGACATAAACAAGTGAAACTGTAAATCATCACTGGTAAAATATCCTTCATGGTGAAGATATTATATTTTAGTATGCTTGAATTGGTCAATATTCGGGAGATGTAAGGAAGGAGTTACGACATACGTTCATCCGAACTTTTTCTCTTACAATTGCCTCAGAAATTACATCCCGAAGTTTATCGGTGTAATTTTGCAACGCTTTGTAGATAGACAAATGAAGGGCAAGATATTAACTGCCATTGGAAATTAGACGGTGAGGGCAAGATGAAAGAGAAGGGTGGGAGTGACACAGATAGATAGACAAAACGAACAGAAAAAGGTTAACACGCTGAGAAAGAGGTAGAGAGAAAAAGGGGGAAGGAGAAAGTGGTTACCAAGAACGGGTTAGGAGAACTACAAATAGATACAGTCACAGAGGGGCAAAGATCAACAGCCATGGGTAAATAGACGAAGGAAGGAGAGAAGGGAAGGAATGGGATAATTGGCAGAGTTAAAGATAGATCTATAAACGAAGAGTCAAAGATAAGCAGACGCTGGAAATTGGAAAGGGAGAAGGAGAAAAGAAAAGCAAAAGAGGAAAGGTAATTTTAAATTAAAACTTCAGCAAAATCGTTTCTTCATTTTTTACATTTCCACACTTCTAGTATGGAAATGTTTTGAACCTTTCAAAACTCTAAAAAATTGATTTTGGAAAATGTTTTGTGCGTGCATGCTCACTGGTATGCCTGTGTGTGTGCACTGTGCAGCTCGGAAATCTCTGTTATCATTTTTTGGCTGTTTTGTTGCAAACTTTTCAGCTTCTAACTACACTTCTGCCATCTTCTGGAAGAAATGCAAATATATGGTTTCCATAAGGCAAATGTTGGTGCGTACAGATTCCTACCTTACATAAAACAGGCAAAATTTTCAGATTTGGTGATCTCCCCTCTGGCGTGGACGATGAGCATAAGTAACAGAAATAATCCAGGGGTAAATACACATAATAAAAATAACTTGTATTCCTATAGACGAATATTAGAAAGAATCACGATCTGGCTGCATAATTGATCTCAAAGTAGCTGCTGTAAATACACTTTCAGTGGGATGCCCTGAAATGTTATAATTTGAAGTATATTTTATGTAAAATAGGAATCACAACACGACGACGTTTAGTAGTTAAACGCATAGCTATGTACTGGAACACCTGCAAGTAATTTCTTCCAATTTAATTAATAATCTTAATAATTATTTACGCCGACAATGTAAGCATGTAAACAAGGGCAATTCAGAACCATTAAACCATTAACATAAGATTTTATGATGCCCGATTAACATAACATGCAAAAGCGAATTGATAAACGTAAAAGCTAGTCCGCGTAAAACTCGTACAGACTTATTAAAATGCACTTGCAGCTTTGTAAACATAATCTTGGAGTGGTATCCGCTAATAAAATGCATACATTATAGCGAATTTCTCGTGGTGTTAAAACATAAACACTTACTTTGAAATAGTGACTCGGACGCCCTCGGCGGGGGGTTGTTAATTAGATGTGTCAGGACACATGTAGTCCTGGGGCCGACCAGACGGTTCCTGTCACATAATCGCAGGCCGCAGGATGAAAATTCGAAGTGGACTGCAGGATCAAACGAGCTCCGATAGTTTGTATTAAATAGTCATTATTTGATACCTGCTCGATGGGCGCTTGACACGCACCCCAAGATCCGAAAGGCACCGGGATTTTTCTGTGGAATTATTATGTCCTTTAGCCGTTCTAGCGACTTTAGTGACCTGTTATTATGGAGGAGTTAATTGCTGGGGATTTTTCTTGAGCAATTTACGCGACTTCAACACGCAGAAGTGACTTCCCATA
This sequence comes from Ctenicera cuprea, assembly GCA_958336395.1. Lineage (NCBI taxonomy): Eukaryota > Metazoa > Arthropoda > Insecta > Coleoptera > Elateridae > Ctenicera > Ctenicera cuprea. The sequence continues at coordinate 12,316,444 of OY284492.1, read as the reverse complement.
TAATCTTATAAGTAAGACTATATCTTCTTAGCTTCCTGCAGATATACTTATCCTGGTAATAAAGTAAATAATGTCCAAATGTATGTTTTAATAATATTCAATTGCGTTCTGAATAGAGATTGGACTGTATATAAAATATTCACATAATTTAAGTAATTCTCGGATCAACTTTCTATCTCTTTTTAGTGTTTTGCATATTACAACAATTTTCCTGGGGTTTGGATAAATATATCTTTTTCTTTATTGGATCTTTTTTCTGTAAATATTAAAGTTAATTAAATAATACTTAGCATATTCTTTTCGCAGCGTTAATATCTGTTCTTGGTTCATTTGGGGGACATCTTTTTTTCATTCTGCAGTTTTATAGTTATTAAAAAAAATGTTATATACAAGATTCCTAAACACTAAAAGACACGAAGATGAAGCAGAATACAAAGAAATAAAAATACTAACAGGAGAACAATAACTGTAGAGAAAAAAAAACATAATATGGGATACGAAATGTCAGGAAATACGAGGATCGTTCAAAATGTACGTGGCCTAACAAGGAAAAGGAAATTTTTTTGGGCAAAAAATCATTTTATTTTTCAATATAGTCTCATGCTCAACGCACTTGTTCTAACGATGCTCCAAAGCAGCAATGCCGTCTTTGTAGATCGATGAATAGCTATTTACAGCAGCGATTACCTCGGAATTAGATGAAAATCTTTTACCGCCGAGCCATTTTTTCAGGTTTGAAAATAGATGAAAATTGCTGGGAGCCAAATCTGGCTAATAGTTCGAATAAAACACTAATTCGAATCCCAATTTATGACTTTTGGCCATGACGATTGCAGACGTGTGTACAGCTGCGTTATCTTGATGGAAAAGCGCTTTTTTTTCTCTCCAAATAAAGCCGTTTCTCTTTTATTTTGTCGCTCAATTGCTGCAACAAATTGGCATATGACTCGCCATTTATTGTTTTTTCCTTTTTCCAAGTAGTCGACGAAGATACTTCCATGAGAATCCCAAAAAACAGTTGCCATAACCTTTCCTGCTGACAAAACCGTTTTTGCTTTCCTCGGTGGCGGAGAGCCTTTGTGTGTCCATTGTTTGGACTGTTCCTTGGTTTCGGGAGTGTAAAGGTGGACCCAAGTATCATCGAGGGTTATGAAACGGCGCAAAAAGTCCTTCAGATTGCGGTGACAATGTGCCAAAAGGTCGCGAGAAACAATCAAACGTTTCCATTTTTGCTCCGGTGTGAACAAACGCGGCATCCAACGCGCGGTGTATTTCTTCATTTCCAATTCTTCAGTTAAAATTCTGTGCACACTGTTATTTGAGATGCCCACTATGTCTGCTATCTCGCGCACTTTTACTCGACGGTCATCCAATACGATACGGAGGATTTTTTAAATCATATCCGGGGTAGTAGCCGTTTTTGGACGTCTAATGCGGGGTTCGTGCTTTGTGCTCACACGACCACGCTTAAACTCGGCAACCCAGTTTTTAACCATTGCAAACGAAGGAGCGGACTTTTAAAAATGTCGAATCCAACTCTGCTTTGATTTCGGTTGGTGTTGAGCCTTTCAAATGAAAGTACTTTATCACTGCTCGCAACTCCATAATTTACGAAATCACTTGAGACGGTCACTTTGGCGCACTGTCAAACACAAACTAATTGACAGATCGCTCTTTACTGTCATATTTAACCTAAGAAAGGATGGTTCTGAAAAATGGTAATGCAAATTCCGCCGAATTAGCGCCATCCCTCTGTTAGGCCACGTATATTTCGAACGATCCTCGTAGATACTTACTAGGGTGGCAGAAAATATAATTATATAATTTCACAATAACACTGGGTGGAACACTATCAAGAACTTTTAACATAAACAAGATCAAAATATTTGAATAATGCTAATACCACACTATCGATATAAGTAATTGTTCAAGGAAAAATAATAGAAATAGAAGAAGACATAGTTGCTAAAGCCATAACGGCATTCAAAAATGAAGCTGTAGGGATTTATGCTGAATTGTTAAAATGTGAAACAAAGAAGTTATTCACAATGCTTACACATATACTCAACCAATGTATCAACGGACAAAAGGTCCCAAAAGAATGGAAAGTGGCATAAATTTCATCAATTCATGAAAAGGAAGCAAGCAAGATTGCCACAATTATTGAGCAATTTCTGCGACAAGCGACGAATATTAAGAGACCTGAGATGAAGATTATGACGACGAAGAAGAGCAGAGTGGGTTTAGACCTGGCAGATCCTGTACGGACAATCTTTTCTCTCTGAAGGAAACGATAGAGAAAAACGTTGCTACAAAGCAAGAAATGCACATGATATTTTTGTAGATTAAACTAAGGCATACGATAATATACCCACAAGCAGGCTATGGAAAATACTACGAGAATTGCTTGCAAATCATACACTTATTAAAGCTCTGCAAGGCTTATATGCTAACACACCATCAGGAGTAAAGGTAGGGGAAAAACTCTTAAAACTGTTCCTTCTTACTACAACAGGGCTGCTGTATTTCGACATATTTTTTTAATATTTATATTACAAAAGCCTCACAACATTAGAAAAAACAATTAGAAAATACAACAATATACACCATACAATTTGCTGAAGAGTATGCTGTATTAGCTGGAGCTAATAAAGACTTAGAGTACATGGCGTGCAAATTAAAAGAAACATATGAAGAATGTGTTCTTGCACAATATGACTTGTTTTTCATCATCGAAAGTTATAAGTAAACATGACCAAGTTTGGATGTTTGTCGATCAATGCAGTTGCACTGATGTGTAATTTGAAAGATTGTGTATCGGAAAACAGCCTTGGGGGTATATAAAGTATTTTCTGGGAGATTTATAGTCAAACTCAATCTTCAGTCTGCAGTAGCTAGTCTAGTTTGTACCAGCTATGTCATAGTTCACTCAATAGTTCTAATTGAATATCGGTAGTGTATGCCCTGAAATTTAATAACAAAACTTTTATCAGCTAAGTCAAATAGTAAATTCTTTTAATTCTCACAAGAACTATTTGTAAATGTACATTTCGACTGCTAAACAGTCATCATCTGTACAAAACCAAAAAAATGAACCACAACAAATCTGAAAATAGCAGCAACGAAATAGAAATGTCTATTAAGTCTGGTAAATAGGAAATCACGAATTGCCGATAAGTGAATCTGAATTTATAGTTTCGGGATTTCTCCCCTCCCGTCGTGCGCAAAATTTAAGTAATGAAATATTTGGAATCGAACACGAGTCATGGTTTAAAATGTTTTAGAATTTGGACATACATACATGGACACCTGCACATTAACGTGCCGCATTTAATTCACTGTTTTATAAATTAATTAACATACCTTTGAAGCAAATACGATGCAAGAAAGAATTAGATTATATCCACGAAATAGCATGTTTTAATGGCTACTCCCCCTCATGAGTTAACCAAATCCTACATAAAATAATTGCGAAAAAACAGGATTATGTTAAAACTACACACAAAAAGACAAATCAGATTCGCAAAAATACTGGGCCTCTTTGACATACTATCCACCTATACATAATAAAATAGGTAGGTAACACCAAACACCCCGTACCAATTGAAGATATATCAGCGATATACCAAATAAAATGTTGCTCTAAACACCATATAGGCCAAACTAAGAGGAAACTAGGCACACGTTTTAAAGAACACTTTTTTCATTTTCACTTCCAGCAGGGCCGATAAATCATGCGTAGCTGTACACATCCTATCCTACTGATTTAAAACTTCCAAAATCTGTCCAAAAACATAGCAGAGAACTCGACGCATGAGAAAGAAGAATTATCTACAAATTCCAAAACAAGATTGGGGGTTGAGTCAAACCTCTCATTACTTAAATTTAACGCACGAGAGGAGGGGAGGAATCCCGAAACTATAAGTTCAGATCCACCTATCGGCAATTTGTGATTTCCTATTCACTAGGCTTGAGAGGCGTTTCCACTTATTTGCTGTTATTTTCAGATTCGTTGTGGTTCATCTCTTTTGTTTTCTACTGATGATGACTACTTAGCAGAAATGTACATTTAGAGTACAATAAGTTCTTGTGGGAATTAAAGGGGTTTATTCTTTATTTTTAGTAGATAATTTGTTCACAGTTCATATATTTACTTTATTTTACTTTATTTAGACTATTTTTTTATACAATCAATATTTACGTAGTTACAGACATTATGCGTTACTTTTTATTCACCCTGTATAGTTTATTTGAATGGCATACATTATAAAGTAATATTTACTTCTAATCACGTCCATAAAATAAACGAAAATTTAATTCTTCATAATAATTCAAAATGGGTCAGCGGTGGTTAAAGTCGCAGGCTTTGAAACTAGACTCTCAACGGCAGTAGGTTCGAGTCCTCTGCCCGTCGGAAATTTTTCTGAATAAGTTAAATCCGGCGGGTCCATGGATGGTGTGTGTGGTGTGTATGTTGGGTTGCATGTCTTTCAGGGGTGGGGCATGAATAGCGCTGAAGTGCGCTGAGCTCGGGTAAGGGGGTGGGATGGGAATCATGGAGTCGTGCTCACGCACGACCTCATGATTCTTAAAAAAAATAATTCAAAATAAAAAATTATATATATAAGAGCAAATATAAGGTCAAATGTTACATTACAATTTTTCTTAAAGCATTGAAACAAAACACTAATCTTGCAGGCAATACGTTAGATTAGAATTAGATTAATCAAAATAAATTATCGTAAAAAATAACAAAAAAAAACGAATTTAATAAAAAAAATTCAGATTTAAATCAAATAAATCGATTTAAATGATTTATTTAAAAAATCGCGATTTAATTTGATTAATTTTTTTGCACCCTATTTCTATCTAGAGCTCCACTTTTAGCTTTCTTGTAGATACCATTATGGTGATGTATTTTTTTTCGGGAAGCGATTCCTGTGATTACGATATTCGCCGAAAGCTGTAAGTACTCTCTATTTAGAATACTACTTTTACACACAAACTAGAACCGAAATAAGCCTTAAACAACGGCATCTGTAAAAAAGGGGGGGCCCTACCTCCGATAAATTGTAGGGTTTCTTAACACCCATTCTTTAATACTGACGTGGGAAAAGGGTCAAGATTTGCACAGTTGCGATTTTCTAATAAAATTATCGTTACGTTCCTAATTTGAGTTGAGTCCCGATACATATTTTTTTTACTTATTTTCCTCAAGTCAAAAATTTGTTTCGTTCTAAAGAGAAATCTTATTGCACATAACATAGGGTGTTATAGCAGTGGAAGTCATCGCTTAGTTCTGTTAATGTTGAACTTCCAGAACGGGTGCCGATAAAATCTCCTTGCAAGCGGCACTTAACAAGTCACCCTGCGCTCTCCCCGATCAAATTCAATTAAACAAACAACACTGATTGCGATAACTCGAACACACACACACACGCTCTTTTTTCAGAGAAAACTTTAGTACCCTAAAACGGTGCGTCCTTGCACTTGACAGCCCTTTTTAAACGTAGCCCTAAAACATCCACAAACGATCCTGTTTACAATTTCATAAGATTGAGTTGTGTTTCTTAAAATGATATTAAAAATCCATCGGTCTACAGTGTCCGGCGAGGTGACAGCATATAGAGGAAGCCTTCCCTTGCCCCCCAATAAACCCCCTCTGCTCGCTAAAAAACTCGATCAATACATAAAAATTTCATATTGAAAATGATTGAGGGCGGTGGCTCTACCTTCCCTCGCTCCTTATATCGCGTCCTTATACGGAGTACATTAACGATATATACGCAGATGTTTTGATTTTAAATTAAAGCTCTTTGTTACTCAAATTATGTTAATTAATATTTTGTTATGTTTTAATTGCCAATTAGAATTCTTTTTTATTGTTTAATGAATGGAATCAATTTTTTTCGTCCAATTGTTCTTTCTGTGTCTTTACAACTGAAACTGTAAATTATTAATTATGTTGTTGTTAGTTGTGATTGTAGGTGTTTTTAATGGATTTATAAAAACAGTATATGGTAGTTGGCATCCAATATTGGTGTAATTAGTGGAGTGCAGATTCAGATTCGATGTCCATTAAGTCCGATGTTTATTGGTTTATTTCAGGATCAGAAGCAAAGCTTTGGTGCTTCAGAATTCATTATGTCCCATTATATTTTAAAGTATGCCATTATTTTTTGTTACATTATTATGAATAAATAATTAATTAATATCTCAGAATCGATGCTTCGAATTTACCTACAATATTTTACTATGCAATTTGAAACTTTTACTGTTTTTTTCCCCAATTCTAATTACATCCCCTAATTTCAGCCTCACTTTTTTTAAGCCTTAAGTTTGAATTTTGCAGCTGAGAATATGGTTTTCTTAAATTTGTAGTTATTCCGATATTAGAAATAAAATTTTATCTAACTTATTTTGAAGTGAAGCTTTTTAAAAATTTGTACGTGAAATGTTAATTTTAATTTTTAACTTTTAATTGCCATAACAAAAATTAGGCTTCATTCTTTTTCCTAATTTTAAATTTTAATTTTAATCAAGCTCATCGTATAATTTTCCAAATTAATTCTCATCTTTCTATTTTATTCAAGTTAATTACTTTGAAGGAATTAACATTTATTTTGAAAGTAATAAACAAACATGAGTAAAGCACTTCGCCCAGGCTTTCCTATACTTTAGACGTTGATACTCACCGTATTTGCAAAAGTATAGATTTGTATAACGTATCAGCGAGCGACTATTCAGACCACTCCACGTGCTATGACTTGTATCCCTGCTGTATGCGAACAAGATGGTAAATACTACTCCGCCTTGAGCAATAGCTCCGCAACTGATAAAACACTTTTATGATTTTTGGAAAAAGTTTCCTTGTGATTAAAAGAAAACATAAAACAGAAGGAAAACTTCGGCTGCCACAAATTGAGCGGCAGGGTGAAAATTGCCCCCTCCCCCAATATTGCTGTACCTAAAAATTAGGTTGTTGCATTTTTATTCTACTACCACTAATGAGCAATTTAGTCTAAACAGAATTTTTGTATGGTACCCCGTTTATTAAATAAAAAAAAAGAAATTTTCGATTTTCAAAAATTCATAGGTGTCACAGAGACTAAACCGGACTGGAACAGAAACCAATTTGTAGCTCATCCATAGCTCTATTAGCTTACAAAATGAGAAAGAAATCGTGTTGCCAGTTTTTGAGCATAATTTTTTTTTTAATTTCCAAAATTTAAAAAAAGTTTTCACTTTATAGTTTATATCTATTACTAATTTTTCTGTACAGTAACATTGTGTCTCTATAGGTCTATTACGACAGAAAATTTCGACTAGATCTGTCAACTCGTTTTTGAGTAAACAGGCGCTAAAATGAAAATTAAAGAAAAATCGTTGCGGCCGCCATTTTCGAGCTAAAATATTCGGAAAAAAGCGTTGGATTTGCCCTAAAGTCTTCTATCAGATTCAGTTTTTAGATTTATTAGGTACTAGCGCGCTACCATTTGTATGCGATCAACTAACGTTTTAAAAATGGCTCCGCGGCAAAATTCTTTGTATTTATGTGATCTATTGAGTCAGGCTATATATCTGCATGTTTATCCACTATTTTTAAATCTTTATTCACAAAATAAATAAAGCTCGTTGTACAGAGTGGCAAGGAAAACCCCGGCCACTTTTCTTGCGGCGGTCAAGAGATGGCGCTTTAGTAAAGAAAAATTAAATTAAAATACTGGTAACAACGCAGAATCCAAGACGTTTTAGTTGTTTTGATTTAATATGGGGCGTATTTAATAACAAAAACGTATTGGATTCTGCGTTGTTGCCAGTATTTTAATTTAATTTTTCTTTACTTAAGCGCCATCTCTTGGCCGCCGCAAGAAATGTGGCCGGGGTTTACCTAGCCACTCTGTAAACGTAAATTTAAATTTTAGGCGTGTTCAGTATACTATCGTAATTTTGTTGTTTTTGCAGCTTAACTAATTTGAATAAAATAATTCCTTTTGGGCACCTTTTTACTTTCCCATATTCCAGTATTGGAATGTATTGTAATCGGAAAAATTTTAGGTTCTGAGATTTTGATAGAAATGCGTGCTTTGGACCTTTAGGAATGCTAAAAACTGGTTTGTGAAAAATGTCTGTATGTATGTCTGAAATTTAGTATGCGTAAGTACAATGAAAATCCTCAATGTTTGGTTTAGAATTCAATGTATTCTTACATCTACAAGCCTTTCGAGAAATACCAGTAAATGCTGGTAACCACAATCAAAACCGTAAATTGAAGTAGTATCAAACGGCCATCGGAAAAGTTGCAATCATACAATTTGAAACGTAACCGAAAACGGAAACTTATTTTAATTTTGGTGGACGTACGTACCTGTTATTTTAGAATGAAGGGTTACTTTAAAATTGTCAAATTACTTTGAAAGATTTTCCATAGAAGTACCATAAGTAATTATTAAAACTACTAGCAGAACCCGTGGTCCACGCCCTATGCGTTTTTTGGTAACTTCTTTTTAAAATGTAAGAAATAAGTTGTGATGCAAGACATGTACCGAATTCGTCCTGCAGTATTGCATATTCTGAAATACGCAAAGTCAGCTACTGAACTGAACATGCATAACTACTAAGTAACCATGCGAATGTTTATTATTTTGCAGTTACATCTCTACCCAGCGTGATTGACATCAAATACTATTTATAATAAATGTACCCAATTTTTCTTGAAATTGGTCGCAATCATTCGTGTTTTAAATTTTAATTTTCACATTTGAAACTCTGCTAACTGTAGAAATGATTCCTATTTATGGTGATTGTGTATGGTAGGTGCGGTTAGGTAAAGATAGTCTTATCTCAAATTGTATTTGTTTAAACTGTGAATGGTAATCCAGTAGCAGAGAGTGATAAAAATAATTGTAGGTAATACAAAAGCGTTTTCAGAAGTCTGCCCTCTTGAAATTTTAGCTGCAAAGTAATTCATTCAACTCGATTTTGAGTTATTGTTTGCATGTTGACCTGCATTTCTCTCCAGAGTAATTTTTTAACGGAATGGAACCTTAAGCCCAAAATGTGTGTAACTTGATAGTCGGACGTGAGAATGCCAGCTATCGACAGATTATGTTTCAATCATACATACATTAAATTTTGCTTATTTTCATCGAAATCTGTAGCGGCCCGCTGTACAAACGTATACGCGCTTTGTATAATGGACGCGTAAATATGTGGCTTCTGGTAGCGGGAGCCTCTCACCACTAAAAATTAAGACAGGTGGAAGAGATCCGGATTTAATATATATAGGCAGATAGATGTGAAACTCGTGGGCTTTTGTTGACATTAAATAAGCGAATGAAGTCGGTAGCGTAGCGAACCGCGGATCGAAGTCCTAGTGTAGTGTAAGCTAGATAGTAAATTCGGACCCCTTTCCCCTGTCTCAATATTTAGTGACGACGCATTCAGTAACATTCTCAACACACCCTATTTATTATGTTTACGGGTTTTGTAACAGTTTATGTAACAGCCACGCATGTGTTTAAATTATTTACATTGCATGTAGTAATTACATCATTCGGTCATGTATTAATTCGTTATTTAGTGGCGTAACTACCGAGAGGGGCGAATGGGCAATAGCCTCCGGACCCGAAGGCCCAGATCTGCCTTGATTGGCAATTTTTTTGTAGCTATGAACAAATATTTTAATTAATTTATAACTAATATTTTAGTAATAATTTTTAAATTTTTCAAATCGAACAATAAATAAATATGTACTTAATATCCAATAATAAGTCTTTTGTTCTATTATATATATTATATATGTATTGGACGCCATCTTTACAGCGTTTCATAAAACCCCGCCATTGCCTAATGGCGGAACCAATTAAAAACATGGCATTCTTGTACACACTCTTACGTTCTCATAGGTTATGACTCATTACCTGTCTATCTTCGCTCACACGCAACTGCCACGTGCCACCTCACCCTGATCTTCACAATCTTGACAAAATTCCGTCAAACCTTTGTAAAATATAACTAATTTTTAGCGATATTAATGCATTAGTATGTAAAACAATCACGAGCGTGGTCGCAGTTGGTATTCAGTGGCAGTCTGATGTTTTCAGTCTTTTAAAGTTATAGAACATTCTGTGTAGGTATTCCGCAGCATTCTATATGTGTAGATTAATATTGTAGATGGATTATTTTACAATTGCATACAATAGGATGAGTGTGCAGGTGGCAAAGCTATTCTAATGAGAAACCAAACACGAGGCTATAATTAACAGAAGATGAATACGCGATAAAGTAGATAAAAAAGGAAACGCCATTAATCTGAACATTATTGTAATTGTACGTGCAATTTTAGAAATTGCAATAATCTTTTAGCTAAACAGCATCTCGAGCGTTTTAAGATCAGAAAAGCTGCCGAACATGGTCAGCGAATGCAATTCTTGGCGAGGAAACAAATTTAATAACGCCTAACCAGTTGCATTGTATTCAAAGAGTCCGTATTACGAATGTTATATATACTGCTAAAGCTGAGCTAACTACACATATTCTCATGCGGATTACTCGTTATATGAATACTGGAACACACGCACACGGCCATTTGGGCCCTCCTTATACAGCGCTGATTACTATCGCCCGCTAACTCGCGCCGCGTACCAACATCAAACAAACAAAAACCGTAACCGATTTTAAATTTCAACCGAGATACACAGGTGCTCTCCGCCGTGGAGAAAAAAGAGGAGCAAAAAGAGCAAAAAGGCGCTTACTTTTGTTACACTGTATATAGGTAAGCGAGCCTGGTCAGAACAACTTTGGCTAAGGTAATCCTTCCTCGAAGGACAATACTGTGCTGGTTTACTGGCGGCCAGGCGCGTTCATTTGCCTAATGGCTGGTCTATTGTTTCTGGACAGCAGTCTAGCGCTTCTAGACGCAAGATATATGTCCACTGTCCAGAAATGTCCACGCTAGTTTCGTTCACAAATGCCCGTGTGCGGATTTTAGACGAGAGATTAATTAGTGAAACTTCCTTTGTTGCCACTACCCTCTTCGGTTGCCCAAAAGAAAAGCCAAGACTGTTGGAATCTAATCCTCACCATTACCACGAGATCATAATCATCCCGTTCTGGAGAAATACGAGAAAATTTTCTATTATATCGTATATAGGGTAGCTCAAGAAAATTGAGCTGTAATTTCATCATTATTACTAAATCTTAATCAGCTCATTCGAGGTAAGACAGACGAAACTGTTACTATTTACTTTTATAATCATCTGATATACAAGGTTACTCAGAAAAATTGACATTTAAGGTTCTTCGCCTTTATAACAAAACCATAATCAACTAGTTCTAGACAAAACGTACAAGATATTTAACTAGAATTAAAATAATATAATGTACAGGGTGGCTCAAACAAATTGAGATGTAGTTTTCCGCATTATCACCAAATCATAATTAGCCTATTCGACATAAGTTATCAAAAAATTAGGGAGGGGGATGGCAAATTAACTACCCTAAATATTACTGCACCTAAAAATAAAGTTCTTAATCTTATTCTTCTATTATTGCTAAGCAATTTAGCTTAAACATATTTTTTTATCATCTTTTATTTATTAAAAACAGGGGCATGAGTTTTCGATTTTCAAAAATTCATAGTAGGCGTCACAGAGAAATTAGCGGTATGAGATACGAATCAAATTGTAGCTCATCTCAAACTCTATAAGCTTCCAAATTAAAAAAAAATCGCGTGGCAATATTTTTTTGAAAATCAATATTTTGAAATTTTTTTACTTCATAGCTCTTAACTTTTCGAAATTTTTTGTGCAGAGTAACATTATGTTTTTATAAGGCTATTATAATAAGAAATTTGAACCCGATCTGTCAACTCGTTTTTGAATAATGGGGCGCTAAACTGAAAATTTTCAAAAAGTTGTTGCGGCCGCCATTTTCAAGTTAGAAAGTTTGAAAAAAAAGCGTTAGATTCGCTCTAAAGTGTTCTATAACATCCCAGTTTCGTATTTATAAAATTGGTTTTACTTAAAAAATGTTACAAAAAAAAATTTCTAACTTCCGTTTCCGCTTTCGGACTTTTTTAAAAGCTTATTTTGTCGGTGAATTTTTGATATACCCATAGATTCTAAAGTTCATAGAAATCCTATCATCCGTTCAGTAGTTATGATACACTATACACATACATACCTACCCACCCACCCAGCCACAGACAGAAATATTTTAAAACCACGTTTTTGGGTTGCTGGAAGTCCAAAACGTGAATTTTCGAAAAAATCTTCATTTCGAAAATTTTCATGGATGCAATACTTCCCTATACTGAAAGTATAGGAAAGTAAAAATACAAGTAATTTAAATATAATATACAGAATGGCTTGTGCAAATTCAGATATAGTCTTCATCATCATCAATCATTATCACGAACTCAGCTCAGTCGAGATGAGAAAGGCAAAAAATCTGATATCCATTACATCACATATAATCAAGAAAATTCGGATCTGATGTATCACAAAAATTAGAATCACGAGAAAAGTTACTATTGTTAACTATATCATATACAGGGTGGCTCAAGCAAATGAAGAGTTAGTATTTATCATTATCGCGAAATCACTGTATATGAGAAAAACGAGAACATTATATACTATGTCATATACAGGACGGTCTAAAGAGACTGACATGTAGTTAGCCACCATTATCACGAAATTACAATCACTTTGTTCCAGTTTTTTTTTTCTAGATAAGTAATGCAAGGAAATTTACTGTCTCCTATACAGAGTAGCTCAAGAACGTTGCGTTCCTTTTAATATCACAAAATCATATTCAATTTATTTGAAGTAATATGGACGAGAACATTATTACTAGTGTTAACTATATTATAAACAGCATGGAAAAAAAAGTTGAGATCTAATCTTGACGATTATCACGACCTTATCATTACCTCGTCGCCGAGAAAATGTTTTACTTAATACAGTATGCTGCATGACATTCTGGCCATACCTAAGGAGCACATTCTTAAGATCATTTTAAGCAGAAAATATTAAATAAATATGAGTTACAGTCTCTAGAACAAGTTTAATCACACTTTAATTAATATCTCCGGCATAAATTAAGCCATTCCAGTAATATTTTGTATGTATATTTTCCTAATGAGTATTTACATTTCCGTTTGTTTTCATTCAATATCATTAACCATCAGCGTAGATATGGGGGGGGGGTAGGTGTATCTGTAAGTATTTTGAATACCTCCCTACTTCTACGCTCCTGGTTAATGGATTTAAACGAAATTAGACAAAACTGTAAATTGTGGTTATTAAAATATCGTTACAAAATTTGAGTCAAATATCTTAATTTGTGGCGGAGATATTAGTTAAAGCGTGGACCGTTGCATCTTCCGCAGGCTGTAACTCCGCAAGGAAACATTTCTTGACTCATATTTATAGGACATTTTCTATTTAAAATTATTGCGGAAAATTGCACACCTTTGAAATAGGAAATAGTACATTTAGTAGCTTTCTTGTTTCGGTGCTCTTTGTACATTTCGCACGGAATATAGCATCATCTTGCGGTGTGCGGTGAAAGCAGTGTATTGAAAATTTAATTATTTAAGTTAGGTGTTAACACTTTGCTCATAACAACTGGAATTGGAAGTATATTGTAAGGTAATTTTTACTTTCTTATACTTTCGGTATAGGAAAGTAAGTATTATGAAAATTTTCGAATTCGTTATTTTGACGGAAATGCACGTTTTGTACCTCGAGGAACCCAAAAAAAAGTGGGTTTAGAAAATGTCTGTATATGTGTGTTGTGCATTATAACTCCCGAACGGATGGTTAGATTTTGATGGGCTTTGGAATGTGGGGGTGTATCAAAAATTCATCGGCACAATAAGCTTTTAAACAAAACCCGAAACCGGAAGCGGAGGTTAAACAAGTTTTTTTGGTAGCATTTTTTTCTGATACAACATTTTATAAATTTGAAAACGAAATGCTATTGAAGACTTTGGCAAAAATCCAACGTTTTTTTCGACTTTTCTAGAGTCAAAATGGCGGCCACTACGATTTTTTTAAAATTTTGACTTTAGCGCTTTCTTACTGAAAAACAGGACGACAGATCGTGCTTAAATATTTTATCGTAATAGCCCTATAAAAACATGCTGTTACTGTACACAAAAATTTTCGAAAAGTTAAAGCTATAAACTCAAAAATTTTCAAAATTTTTGGAAAATTTCAAAAAATATTACTCAAAAACAGGCTACACAAGCTACACAGACGTGCACAGCTCGTAAATTTCTCTCTGACGCCTTCTATGAATTTTTGAAAATTTGAGTTTTAACGTCTATTTACTCAAAAACGATTAATCAGATCGGGGTAAAATGTTATAATGTAAATGCTTTAACGGTACACAATGTTACTCGCTACAAGGACTTTTGGAACTATTAAAACTGTGAAGTAAAAAGAATATCAAAATTTTGATTTTTTTCAAAACATACTGTTCAAAACCTGGCCATACATTTTTTTCTAACTTTTATACTAACTAGCACCTTCTATGAATTTTTGAAAATCGAAAATTCATACCCCTTATTTACAAAACGGGGGCCGATAAAAAATTTCTATTTAGGTTAAATTGCTCGTGAGTGATGGTAGAATAAAGTTCTCAACTTAATTTTTACGATTATTATCTATTCCTAGATCTCAAGAATCAGACTATGATTGAAAATAAATAAAATCATGTATAACAAATCGTCTGGTACAAGTTGCTTTTAATTAATATCTTACTAAATACTGTCTACGGCCTTTAAAGGTGACAATTCAGTGTCGGCACTGGAAATTACCCAATTTTTGCATAATTTTTGTTTAACGGCTAAAATCTTAAAAGTTTGAATTGATATTCTATAAGTATAACAGTGAAGGTTTTAAAATAAATTATTAGTGTTCATGATTAGAATTTAAACTGTTATTTACGACAGTTGAGTTTTCACAAAATTACCATTCAGTAATTGTTCGATGAGTACCAGTTTCCTAAGATACAAATTAAGCCGGAAAGTCGGAATTTATTAATTGCAAGCGGAACCCGTGAGCTATGCCTGACGTTTTTTCTGTTTCATTTTCTGATTAATAAATAAGCTAATTAAGAAGTTAGTGTAACGGACTGCTGATCGATGTTCTAGTTTTATGAATTCTATGGGGATTGCTGTAATTCTACATTTAAATTCGGATCGCTTCGACCTGTCTCTGCTTAAGAGCAATGCTGCTTCTGCTGCCAAGATTATACAACCCAAGCGGTGTGCAACGTTTCTTATGTTTTACAAAGTTGCCAAAAATACCGTAAAGCGTAGCTCACAGGTTCAATTCGTTCTTTTAAAATGCAAACTGGTAATGTAAACGCAGCAGTTTGTTCTCAGCGCGTTTGTTACTGTAACTCCAGCTCCCAGTATTTGGGTCTTTTAGTTTCTGTTTGTTAATTCTTCTTAGCCTATATATTTTTAAACATGAGCGGAACCCCGTCCGCACACGATGATCAAAATCAAATAAATTCATTTTATCTCATAGCTAAACGGTTTAAATTTTCACAAATTTCAAACAATACAACAGATATTTAAATCTGTATTGAAATGTAATTAATTTCAATCCAACTGAAACTTTAAACTGAGAGCTTTTAAATCAGATTTTAAATAAATCAAACCCCATATGACAGAGCACTTATACTACTGTATTAAAATAGACGCCTGGTGACGCTGAAGCGCCGCTGCCGCCGCGTATCTTCCTATAACAGCGTTGGAGTGACTGAGTCTGAGCGCAGGCGATTAATGAAGCAAAGATCGGCCGCTCACACAAGCACTTAGAAGCTGAAACAGCTAAAGCTGTAATATATAGATAGATTATTCTACTCATAACACAGGGTGACACATAACATGTGAGACACACTTTAAGATTGGGTTTAGAATCTGATAACAATGAAAATTGTTCCTATAAATATGGCTCCAGAAACGCGTTTTTTTTGCTACGGTTTTGTTTATTTAATCTTTATTCTACATAGTAAAATACACAAAAATGGTACTCCTGGTGAAAGTCGTTAAATCTAACTCCAACTGTATTTTTAAAAATCAAGTTGTCATGAAGGTCTGAGTGTTTCTTAAAGATGCGAAAATAATTTGTACAAAATTTGAGGATAAGTTCTACACATTAAAGCAATAAAAGAAGTTCCGATTAAAACATGTCCAGAAACGCTTCTCTACGGAGTGGAGGTTTGGAAAAGTCAATAGACATTTTTAAACTTTCTACTTTTCGGAAGGGCGTAACTTTGAAACGAGGCGTTTCCGGACCTATGCTTATAGGACCTGTTTTTACTGCAGTGATGTACCAATAGAACTAACTTATCCTCAAAGTTTGAGAAACCATTAGGGCATCTTGAGAAAACACTTAAATCTTAATGGCAACTCGATGTTTGAAGAAACCTCCAAATATCTTTTTTTTTGTATTTTTGTATGGAGAATATTTATTTACCGAAAGTTGAAAACTGTAAAGATCTAAAAATTTAGAAGAAAATATTACTCCCTCCATATGTGAGACACCTTTGGTGCAGTTATTCAAACAAATATTACTAGAAAAAATTGAATGCTCAAACATAGAATTTCAAAATTTTAGTGCTACTACTGCGAAAGTTATCGCCAAAAATGTTAGTAGATTTACTGTCTTCAAGAGGCTGTAACTCTGTAAAAAAAAGCGTTTCCGGACTCATTCATGTCCACGGGAACTTTTATCATTGCTTGTAGGTTCTGAACAAAATTGTATTCCGTTAAAATTTAAGGAAACCACTCATTTGTTTTATTTGTTAGTTTTAAATATAAAACTAATTTCACAATTCCATATATTTTTCGTGAAAGAATGCAATCATCAACACGTGAATTGAAAAATAATCGGGATAAATTGGTCAAAATTCCTGCATAGCAACTCGTGTTTGATTTGCTTGAAAATGTTCTGGATGCGATAGCGTTGCTATTTAACAAGATTTCTAATTTAATAACCCGATTTTTTTTCTGTTCGTCCGTGGGATAGCCATTTGAAAATTCTGAGTGAACTGCAAATGATTTTTTATTGTAATTGATGAAAGTTATGAGATAACAGTTAAACTTATGTAATAAATTGTTGTTTCTATGCAAAGTATAGTGTGAGTGTTAAGAATCGCAAACGTGTCTTGATTTTTTAAAGATATTCAAAACATTTAAAAGCGTGAAATAAATCATTGCAACAAGTTCTTACATTGAATTAAGGTAAAGTTTAAAGTAGTTTTTTATCTGATTGTGAATCTTATTCGACTGGAAAGGACATTTTTACATCAGTTGAGTCTGCACATATTGCTGGCTTTGGAAAATAGTCATCTGAGGAGCAACGAGAATCGACGAAGACTTTTGAAAAGTACAAATTTTAATTGTATGAAATACAGAAATATCAAGCAGTTTCCTGGTTGATCATTTTTAAAAATTCTGGCAGATCTGACATCTCACTTTGTAGAAACACAAAAATTCTGTTTCTGAAGCCGAAATACAAAATCTTTAATATTCCAAACCATTTGACTGTGTATTAAGATCTTTTGACACTGGTTTGACATATTGAAGATATTTTTATTAGTACTCATAAAAAACGTGCAAATCTACCCTCGTCAATCTAAACACCATTTGATTTCTACATCTCCGTATGCCGGCCGTTTTTTGACGAGAAATTTTTAATGTCCGCATCGCACCCTCGTTCTCGTCCTGTCCATATGCAAATTTAAAAAGTCATTCTTTCAATAGTCGGTGCAAAAAAGGGGCACTACATGCATGCACACGAGAGGTCTTATTGGGGCTTGTAGCGAGCGCATTCCTGAGCAGTGTCCCAACATCGCGCCCCCTGTTCGATACCCCCGAACGGAGGAGAGCTCGGCGCGCGACACCGAGAATGTAAAGGAAGTAAAAACGTAGACAGCGCGCGAATTCTATAATAGAAGAATGGGTGAAAACAAAATGACGCCCTTCTCCGCCCGAAGTGTGAGATGTATGCATTAGACTTTCAAAGTGTCCCGGCCGTTTCCCTGGCAACGCAGGCTCGGCCTGATATGACGCCCGGGCAATTTAATAAGATTCCGCATCTCGGGGGCGCGCCGCCCCGCACCCCCTAAGGTTATTATGTGGACAGACGTCTTCTACATAGTCTACTTTTTACCTGAGTGGAAAATAGCACCTGTGGATGACCAAAATCCTACTAGAACGTTCAACTATCGTGACTTCCCCATTCCAGACTTTTTACAATCGCTTGGACAAATTTCACCTCTAAGAATTTTTTTGGGGCTTACGAATTTCCTAGACTGAAATCACATCACGAAATCATTTAATAGTCCGTAAATATCTATCAGCATTCTTGCTGTACTTTTGGGGAATTCCCTGACTTTCCAATCATCAATCTTTCTGTAAACTCTCTGTAAACTATTCTGCAATTTACCGACATGATGCATCATGTGAAACACAAACCGTTATAGGCGTGCGCAGATCATCATTACTATCGAAGGGGTTAACAATCTCAAGACCTTTACAATCATCAGTTAGCAATCTTTCCGTTAACCCCATCTATGAAATAATCCTAAGATTTACTAGGACGGTACATGTTGTGAAGGCAGCCACACTTGACAAGTTAGTCTAATTTTTCTCCTTAGAGGAAAATTACACCTGTAGATACCGACATCCTAAAAGGGCGTTCAACTATCGTGGCTTCCCCATTTCAGACTTTTTATAATCACTTGAACAAACCCCTACCTCCCCACGAATTTCTTTTGGGGTACACAAGTTTGCCCCTCTAAACTCACATTACAAAATCATTTAATTGTCCGTAAATATCTATCAACATTCTTACTGCACTTTTGGGGAATTCCCTAATTTTCTAACCATTAGTCGTTGCTTACTGACATGAAGCATCATGTGAAGGCGTGAAGCACATAACCTTACAAGCGTTTGCAGATCACTTTAATGGAAGAAGTTAAAAATCTCAAGACTTTACATTCATCTGTTGACAATCTTGTGAAGTCAGTCAGGAAACTGTAATTTTCTGAAGCAGATTAAAGCGATGTCGAGCATCGATTGATATCTGTTAAATAAAATGTATTTCCGGAGAATTTCTATCAATCATTAACTTTTCCATAATGTTTTGTAAAAAAAAATTAAAAGCGTAAACCAATAATCTATATATTGAATCTGGCTCCCTTTCACCTGTCCACAGCTTTTACTGCCACCGGGCCCTCGCAGCAACAAGCAAGGCCCTGCATGCATCGATCACATAGGCCGTATTCATTGCATGTGGTAATGGCGGCTAGACCACTACACTTACAGATATTAATTAGCCAATAGATGTACAATGTACAGGGTGTACTTGGGCGACTGTACAGCGAGCGCAGGAAACATTCATTGCGATGCGGGATCACAGCGAGTGGACGCGTGCAGAACTCTGTTACTAAACACTTCAGTTGCACAATACTGAAAGTATTCCTTAAGAAAAGTAAAGGCAATAATCGGACGCACAGATAGTTATTAAAATACAAGCTATGAATCTATATATTACATTGATTACGAACACACTTTCATAGGAACAACATTTATAACTTTTTGTTATTGGAGTAAGAATGGTCGAAATACACTTTCAGTAAACAAATAAAACACGTAACTGATGCCGCCGTTTCAACTAGCATACGCTGCTGGCTCAATCGCGGACAAAACATGCCGGTATTTTATTAAATTGCGGTGTGTATTGGATTAACATTTTATAATAACAATTGTACTTTAATTAGAAATTACGTTGACTTTCATAAGTTGTGCTGTGTAGAACGCTAATATTTCATAACAGCAAAATGAATCGAGCAAGTCTGTTTATTTCTATTTTGCTGGGTTGTTACACGTATAAATCGCGGACATGTTTCAACAACACAGAGAGAATAAACATTTTTAAGATGCTGTGTTGGTTACACTTATTAAGTTAATATTGCTGTGCAAACAGTGGCGCAACTTTAGATAATAAAAAAGAGGCACCAATTGAGCGCCTCTCCCATACCCATTTTATTTTATTTATTTATCTTTATTTTTTTACAGGCAAGTATAATATATAAAACATTTTCATATAATTTCTTTTAATAATAAACAATTCATATATACATAAAAAATAATACTTAAACAAATTGCACTCACAAAGTTACTAAAGGTCTTAAACAGTGACAGGCAGCAACTGCGAGCCCCCTCCTTACCCATGTTGTTTTATTTATTTATTTTTATCTTTTTGGCTTTGAGCACTCAAATGGATGCAGGTATATATCAAAAATTTGCCGATTAAATAAGTTTTAAAAAAACATATTTTATATGGTAAATTACGGTAAATTTGCCATTTTTTCATTACCGTAAATTACGAAATAAAATAACCCGTAAATTACCTGCGATAATTTAGGCTGTAATATGTTAGTTTTACCTCGGATATTAACAGAAATACCCATAACCACAGAACCAGGGATGTAAAATGGTAATTTACTAAATTTATAACCATATTTTATATGGTAAATTACGGTAAAATGGTAGTTTACCAATTTTATAACCGTATTTTATGTGATAAATTACGGTACATTGTCATTTTTTATTAACGTAAAGTACGAAATAAATGATCGGTCAATTATCAGCGGTAATTTATAAATTGTAGTCTTAAATATTCTTTCAGAGAATAGGCTACCTGCAAAAATTGACACTGAACCAGGGATGTAAAATAGTAATTTATCAAATTGATTACCGTATTTCATTTAACGATTTAAGGAAAAAAGGTAATTTACTAAATTTACAACCGTATTTTATATGGTAAATTACAGTAAATTATTCATTTTTCTATTACCGTAAATTACGAAATAAATTATCCGCAAATTACCCTATATTTTCAGAGAATTGCCCATTGACACAGAACCATAGATGTAAAATGGTAGTTTTTCAAATTGATTACCGCGTTTCATATGATAAATTACGAAAAAATGGTAATTAGTTAATTTATATGATATATAACGGCAAATTTGTCATTTTTTTATTACCGTAAATTACGAAATAAATTATTCGTAAAATACTAGCAGTAATTTTTGCTGTAAATTATTACTTTTATTCCAAGGTATTTAGAAAATTCCCTATTGATACAGAACCAGGAATATAAAATGGTAATTTACCAAATTTATTACATACTTCATAATAGTAAATTACGGTAAATTTGCCATCTTTCTATTACTGTAAATTAAGAAATAAATTATCCGTAAATTACCAGTAAATTAACCCAGATTTTTAGAGAATTACTCATTGACACGGAATCATAGATATTTTACATCGTTAGTTTACCAAATTGATTACCGCTTTTCATATGTTAAATTACAGAAAAATGGTAGTTAATAACTGTAATTTATATGATTAATAACGGTAAATTTGTCATCAACCAGGGGTATAAAATGGTAATTTATCAAATTTATTACCTACTATATATAGTAAATTACGGTAAATATGCCCTTTTTCTATTACCCTAAATTTTGAAATAAATTATCCGTAAATTTTCAGCGGTAATTTACGCTGTAATTTATTAATTTTACCCCTAGATATTAAGAGAATTACCCATTGACACAGAACCAGAGATGTAAAACGGTAGTTTACCAAATTAATTACCGCATTTTATATTAGTAAATTACGGAAAATGGTAGTTTACCAAATTTATAACTGTATTTTATATGGTAAATAACGGTAAAATTGACAGTTTTTTATTACCGTAAATTACGTAATAAATTGTCTGGTAAATACTAGCGGTAGTTTACGCTGTAAATTATTAATTTTATTCCCAGATATTCAGAAAATTATCCATTGACACAGAACCAGGGATGTAAAATGGTAATTTACCAAATGTATTACAATATTTCATATGATAAATTACGGTAAATTGCCATTTTTTTGTTGCCGTAAATTACAAAATAAATTATATGTGAATTACCAATGGTAATTTACGCTGTAATTTTATTAATTGTACGTGTACCCCTACCGCCTACTTCTCTTATTTAAAAATAAAGCTTTTAATCATAATTTTTGTCTAAAAAAATGCTTGTTGTAATATAATTGAAACGCGAAAAAATTTATTTCAAACTGTCTAAGAAAATATCTATATTGCAATTGAAGAACATTATCGATGCCGTCACTGCTCAGTAACGTGACGTTGCAGAAAATTGTGAATTGTGGCATTAAGTACATAAGGCTCCTTTTATTAGGAAAAAATATAATATTCTCAATACATAGTTTAGAAAACAGTAGGGAGGCCATAATTAAATGGCCCACCCTCTATATTTCATTACACCTAATTCTACAATTATCTATTATTTAAAAAATCTGAAAAAATATTTTTGTTATAGATGGCTAAGAAGAGGATCTATGTTCGTCTTGTCGCTTTCCCAATTCCTTCAACTTATTGATAGGGATGAATCATGGCAAGGCCAATCTCTTCTTGATCTGGGAGCTGGCGATGGTGAAGTTACAGCATGTATAGCACCTGCTTTCAAGAATGTTTTTGTCACGGAAGTTTCTAACACTATGCAAGCATTACTTCAAAAGCGCGGTTATCAGTAAGTATTTTTGTTTAATCCAATAATTTAATTGAAGTCGTCCGAACTAAAATCCTCTACAATTCAAATATTCCCGTTATTTAGTGCTTGTAACGAGGCAAGTTTGTGAGAGGTGCAAATGATGTGTTCTGAAGTGATCAACGAGGCAAGGCCTTGATTAACAGTCGTAAAATTTAATCGCCCGCCAGAGATTCGCCCAAGATTTCCAAGTAATCCACTAAGTAACGCATCTTAATTAAGCCAGCACTTAGCTTTATGAGTTAAGTTTTATATTGCGCCGAGAAACTCAATTAACAATCCGACGTAAAATGACTTTAATTACCTGAGATATTACTGATAACATCGGTCTGCGTATTGCTTGGCCCTTAAATGCCATTTAAACACTATCGACCGACGTACATTTTATGCTCTTCATCAACAAAATAACATTGTTTATTATTATCGTTTGCACTTTATCGCCTAGAAGTCGTAAATATAATGTACAATAATTAACTGTAGATGCTGTGGTTACCCGAAGTTACTTTAGATTATTGGTCTTAAGAATGTAGAAACTATAATTATCACAATGCAGGTATATTTTATTCTCTACATTGTAACAACAGCCGTAAACTGAAAGTCTTCATCAATGTTGGTTATTTTCATTACTGTTCATGATGATCGCCTTTGCGATTTTTATCAAAGTTATTAGAAAAAATTAATAATTCGTTGCCGTTTCAGCTTGCTGAACATTGATGAATGGCATAAGACAGGAAAATATGACGTTATTTCTTGCCTGAACGTATTGGATCGCTGTGATCGACCTCTTCTCCTTTTGAATCAAATCAGAGAAGCCTTACAGCCAGGTGGTAGAATACTGATTGCGGTTGTCCTTCCATTTGCTTCGTACGTTGAGACAGGTAATATGTTAAAATTTTGTCATCCTTTTATTGCCATTTTTTCATTTCTGTTTTCCGCCTCCCCCGCAATTCCCCTGTGTTCGTATGCATTTCCTCTCCTCTTTTGCGGCATTTCTCCTTCTCTTCTATAATTTTCTTTTCCCCCTCAGTATTGCCCCCCTTATTTGATAATTTTCTTCATTTATATTGTTCTTCGTGTTTCCCCTTTTTCTTTACCTCCATTTGTCCCCTCCTCCTACGCATATGTCCTCCTCTTTCCCCATCTACGCTTGCTTTTCTGTTGCCTTAAGGGCATCGCCATACCATTAACTCACTTAAATCAGAATTTCAGATATAATGTTCCTACTAAAACAATAATATACCTATGGTAGGTTAAAATAATCCATATTTTCGGTGTACAAATATCCCTTCGTTAACTTGTTTCTATATGTAGGGGAGAGTGCTGTGCCTTGAGCAGGTGTGTACTTTGAGCCACGTTCGAAATTTGCGCTAGTTAAATACGAAACCATCTAGTAATAAACTGGAGTTAATGCTTTTATTAACAGAGGACGCCACAATGTAATTTTAGTTCACTTGGTGTTGCTTATATATTGACATTTTTATGAGTTGAAATTTTAGGCTGCTAAAAGTAAATGTTTAGTGCGTAAGTTCGCATTCAATTTTCTAGCTATTTCAATACAAATAGTATTGTTTGACAGTGACACAAACAGTGAGCAGGATTTTAAGTTTTCACCCATGAAGCTGTACTTTGAGCCAGTAAAAACTGCTGCATATGCAAATATGCATAGTTTTGCACATCGTAGTAATCAGTAATTCTCATTTTTTGTCGCAATATATCCGCGACAGGCTACGCGGAATTCCAGGTGTCCGCGGACTTGCAGGGCTTCGCGTACTTCCAAGGCTTTGCCGATCCGCGAAGCTCCAGGAATTCGCAGATCTTCAGGGATTTGCAGATCTTCAGGAATCCGGGGACTCCAATCAAGGAACCGCTGATGTATATTAAGCGTAGGGACAATCATACACACATAATTCACTCAGAATCGAACCGGCCGGTGGCGACCAACGGATTGACAGACGAGTACTCTACCAGGGCCTACTCTGTCTCATTTTCTCATAATTATTACTAACATTTATATTGTATTTGTTGTTTTAGGATCGGCAGATCACAAGCCCAAAGAACTTTTGCCAGTTACAGGATGTACATTTGAGCAACAAATGAACAGTTTGATTCAAGATGTATTTACTCCTGCCGGATTTGAAGTAACGAAATGGAGCAGAGTACCTTATTTATGCGAAGGTGACTTACGGCAGTCATATTACTGGCTGGATGATGCAGTATTTATACTTAAGGCTATATAATAAATTTTAGATGAATTATAAATTCGTCCTATGGTGGTTAGGTTAAAATTAATTATTGGGATAAGAAACGTTACCTGTTTCTTTTTAATATCTTCCTTACTCTATTTTGTTTTTTTAACATAATTTCAAACAAACAATTTTTAAGTACTCCGTACTTTTACTAATTGCAGTTTTATAATAAATAATCAGGGTAAACCTTACTGCTGGTATAAAAATCATCCTGTTTTGACACTATTATCGTCGTAATGCTAATTTTGATACAAATATACAAAGAACAATGTAAGCAAAATATATTAATATTAAGCTAGCTAAGAGTTCATTTTAAAAAGTTTTAGTTTTCATTTTATATCAGCTCTAAGACAATAAATTGTCTTTATTATTGTACTATTGTTATATTAGTATACTATTTGAATTATTGTTAAATTTCATTTATGCATTTACATGTAGGAGAATGTACACAATAACAATATTGTGATTATAAATCATTCAGGCAACAGAATTAAAGTCAACAGGAGCAGTGGCGTAATTACATTTAAGTTTTACCACAGGAGAGCAAAGTTTTTTTATAAAACTTTAGATATGCGTCTCCTAGGCAGGCACGGTCGCGTCCTCTTTAAAGCAAGACGCAGCTATGTAAACAAACAAGATAAATCATTCAAACCTCTAGCAGGGGGATCTGTGCCATAATAGTGTTGGTCAGAAACAAGTGAGCTTATTAATGTTGCAGTTTTGACTGGTCTTTTTATCATATGTTTATGTTACCGCATAAACAATCCTTCCCCTGAAATGTCAAGATTACATTCCAAGTTAATAAACTACTAGTATCCTATGCATTGTTGGGTTTTCATGAATTTGAAAACAATATTTTGAGTTCAAAAAAGAATTCTTGGCAGTTTACTCACGAGGTGAGGCTTGAAATAAATAATATGAACTCATTCTCGTTCTAAATTACAAACTAATCAATCTGACAATAGAAAAAATAAGGAGTATGTGCGAAAATTTAACATCTGTGGACTGCATTTGCAGATGCAAAACGCGAAGAGCTTTATGTTGTTTTGTTTATCTAATAATGGATTGTGGTGTGTCTTTTCCTCCACAGCAACCTGTGTTAAATGCATATACATTATCTTATGTGCTGATTTTAGTTTGATTTTAATATATCCACTTTTTTGGAATAGCAGAAATGTGATAAAATAAACGATTATGTAACAAATTTACAGTGTAGTAGTGGTAATGGAAATTTATTACAAACTCCTCTAAATTGCATCCATGCTTACACACAAAAGTTAAAATGTATAGATAATATAATATAATCTGATGAAATAAAACATTGAAAATTGTCGAATGGCAATGCATAAATGAAAAACTATAGTAAATAAATAATACTTTTATATTCCTCTTAAGGTAGGTACCTATTTTAAAGGTTTTATTTTTACATGAACTTTACAGTTTTTTACGATGATAGCTATTATTATAAACATTATATTTTTTCAATTACTGTTGTATTACTTATATCAATAGTTTACAATATGTACAATTGGAGTAATAGACAAATGAACAAAAAATGTAGTTTAACATTTTTCCAAGCGGGGGCGGGCTATACAAGGGTACTAGCCGCACGGGTGCCGGTTTAAATATGGCGCCCCCTTATGAAACTAATACATTTTTAATGTTTTTCGGTAGCATATTTAGAAGCATATGAAATTTACAAACATTTAGAAACTGTACCTTTAATGATGACCAAATTGAGCTTTTAAATTTGCCATTATTGGAAGTTTTGGAATAAGAAATCAAGTCATCTGCAGACATAGGTAACCAAGATCAACTCATCAAGTTTTATTGTTATAAAAACCTGTTGAATTTATAAATTATTTAATTTATAATATATTAAAGTTTATATAGAGGTCTTGTATTAGTTAATCCATCACAATACTTTAAAATCTAGCTTAATAGGGCCTGGCCCAAACAACATTGTTCTCTTTGCTTTTTACTTTACCAAATAGTTAGAACATTATGGGACAAATTATCGAACACTAAAGCTTGAAGCTGGTAATACTATAGAGGTACATTTTAAGTACCTCATAAATAGATGATGAGAGAACCATAACGAAAATAAATGACTAGAAACCATTGAAGAGTCCAGTTTGAATAAGAATCCAAAGAATAGAAGCAAACAAGCTTCCCACTTGTTGCTAAAAATAAATTATTGATGATTTTTTTATGATTGACGTATTTCAGCTTTTTAGCATCCTTTTGTGAAATGGTTTACTGATATCTAGTTAGCCCTGTGTGATCAACATTAACAAACCTTCTTTAGGAAGCTAGGTTTTATCAAGAATGAATCTACGTTTTTTTTTAAATTTATTTGAGACATTTTAAATTCTTGTTTTTGGAATAGTCATGATTTGTTTTGACAAATTTGAGCCAATAACATTTTGTTTATCTCGAATAAAAAACCGTTGCTGAAAAACATCCCGTTGCTGTAGTAAAATCTCGTTGGCAAGAGTGGCGCAACAAACACCCCCACAGAGCTATGACAGGCTGTCAGAAACGAAAAAGGAAAAAAATTGAGAAAGAATATATGCGGTCATTGTACTTCAAGCAGACAACTATAATAAGTCAATCAGCTTGAAAATCTGTAGCCTAAATAAAAGCATACAACCCCATGTCAGCGAAATAACTAGATACTTGAATTTAGAAATTCTTACTTCAATTTTGGTTTCAATCGCGAACACCATGTATATTACAAAATATAATACAATTGTGGTTAATTTTCAAGTATATGCATATTAAATATGAAAGCAGCTAAACCACTAGGTGGCCATCAAAAGAGAAAATTGAGCAAGGAAAAAGACAACCAATCTAAAACACTTCTTAAGTGTTTCTGCATATGGAAGTAAAAGTGAAGTAGAAAATACTAACAGATAAATGTAGATATGGCTTATTTTTAATTTGCTTATAACAAAACTGGAGGTGGGGTTGGGGGCCTTTACGGTTTGCGTTACGCCACTGGCGTTAGCCGTCAGCAATGCTTGTCTTTGTTGCTAAGATTATTTTACAACAGTTAGAATGTTTGAATTAATAAAATTTGGAAAATGTGTTTGAATTATTAGAGAATTTATCTTGCCAAATATAACTCCACCTCACATATTTCTCTTGGTAAATTTTAGTTGTATATAAAGCATGCAAATGCTCTGCAGTCGGGAATTTCAATTGAAACAACGGTTATCCATACAATATCGGTCAATATTTGTCAAAAACAACATTGCTCTGAATTCCTTTTAAAAAGAGCTTTCAAACGAGCCGTCACACTGTTCTATTAAAAAAAATAGTGATCAAGTCACTGCACCCTGTCACGTAACCCTTAAGCAACAGCATTATGCTTAAAATGTTGCTGGGATAAAACTGAAGTTTGAGTGTCCGAGAGTTTTTACATAATATAACATTTTGGGAGACATTGAATTTGTTCCATACTTTATCCACAAACTGTATATTAGGGGCAACAGAGGTCCTACAGTGGAACTCTCAAATTCACCGCGTTCTATAGGGAAAAAGGGTGAGAAGGAATCTTCATTTTTAACTATTTGCAATCTGTTGGTTAAATATAAGATCATCATGTTGTGGGGTGCAAGTTGTAAAACTTCATAAAATTAATTGCGAACCAATTAAAACCTTTTGTTTCATCTAGAAAAAAACTCTTTTCAAAACTATCAGTAACGTCCCCAAGAAGCCAAGTGCCAGAAAGGGTGTGACAATGCTGAATCTAAACATGAAGGGACAGGGAAAATTTGGGGGTATTTTGTAATAACAATTATGTTATTGAGTAATAGAATAACTGGCCAAAAAATCACGTCGGTAAACAAAAAACGGAAAAAATAATATTGATTGAATAAAAGTTTTTATTGTTTTCTCTACTAGCTAGCACTGGCAGAGAATTCCTCCTCCTGCATTCAACACTGCTTTAAGTTGTAACAATAGAAGATGCAGAGGTACTATGAATATTGTTTAGAAATGAAAAATGAGCAAATAAATAATACAGCCGTTCGATTGTTTTATCCCTTTCAATTTAAAAAAAAAGTAATTTGCAATTCCATCGACGGCTCCACTGTATTCTATCATTTTTATGTAAGACATAAAAACATGTTAAAACACAGTTTCAGATTTTACTCCTCAATATTTTTGCTGCAGCTAAAAGTTGTTCAGAATATACCCCCAAATACCAAATATTAGAATTTGCATTTTTGGTTTTTTTTAATTTTAGGAAGTCTAAAATATCACTCTTTCGTTTTTGCCAAGTGGCATGAAAAAAAAGATAAATTACTCTCATAAGAAATGTCAATATTAATTATTTTCTGTTAATTACAGCTGAGCAAAGTTTAAGTACTACTGAAAAAGTGGAAATAATTTGATTGATAGAGCTAGAGAATTTGCTAGCAACCATAATGTCCATTATTTAATTATGAAACTGTTGGTAACATGATCTTACTGGAGGTGTTGTAAAGCCATAAACAAAAGAACCAAGTAATCGGCAATATTCATGGGATGAGATGATCTTGGCTGCTTTCCAGGTTAACCCTCGGAGTAGTCTAATAGATACCGCTTAATATTTACATTTAACATCAATTAAAATATGGCTGCGTCTTCGTCATTACAAACTCAAAGTATTTAAATAAAACAACTAAAAATGCAGCAAAAATATCAGTAACATAAAAAGTTGCTACACACTGTATAATAGCAGCAATAATTCCATTATAGAAACCAAAAAAACCTTCAAATTCATTCATTTTTTTTAATCTACATGAAATTTATACAATACTGTACATGATCTAATTTGATAACGGTTAGACACAGAAAAACTCATATTTCGACAAGTAATTTATTTGACAACTATTTTTAACAATTACACATTTCATTTACTTAAACCGCAAGTACTAATTTCAATTTTCCATTACCTAATGCTCATCAGAAGGTGCATCTTTATCAACATAATCAAGCTGATCTTCTGGTCCGTGGGGCCAGAAAGATGGTTTGTTAAGTGGATCCAAAGCTTTTTCAGGGAAAGCATCTTTATAGTCCTCCATTGTCATTTGATCGTAAGAAAGAAGTCCAGCCAAGTAGGTCAACTGTTTCTTGTACCTAATAATTATTATGAATGAAACTTTCTCGACTAATACACTCTGATATTCTTACTCTTCAATACGAGAATTGGATTCGCCCTTAAATTTGGCTATATCAGCCTTGATTTCTTTTTCCAGTGCATCGACCTGTCCGGTAGTGGTATCAGGTGGGTATGGAATTTGTAACGCACTGTATTGTTTCTGAAACTCATCGACCATACCGGCAACAGCAACTTTGTTCTTGTAGGCAGCCCAATCAATTGCTGGTGGGGTTTCAGGATTAGCCATGACTCTAAAACATTATTTTAATTAGATAAGGTTATTACATAAGGTCCTTATATTTACCGTCTCAAATAAGTATCAGATTTGGATTTGAACTGGAGAAATTGAGGTTTTTGGTGTGGGGGAACCCTTTCAGCAAGCGCTGCCCAATTTATTGAACTTTTTGCTATTCTTTTCGCTGCCATTTCAGCTTCGAGTTAAATAAAAGATTGACACTTGCCGTTTGATGGTTATGTAAGACGAATATCTTCACTACCAAACACCAACATAAACCAAAAATATCCCTATAATGTTATTAGGCTGAAGTTTGCACGCAGGTAGCCAACATTAACAGAAGAACACAACCGTCAGAGATTACTAAATACGAAATAGTACACTAACTGTGTATGTCTAGAACACGGAATCAAAATTTGCTTTGGTAACGCAAAGCCGCGTTATAAGGCAGGTCACCTGACATTTCGAGTTGCGGTTACGGTTAAGGTTACGGTCATTCAGCTAAAAAAATAGCGGTTACGGTTATGGTCAACCGAAAAATTTCGCTCAATTTCGTCATTAAATATTTTGAAAATTACCAATTATATCATTTTCTTGCTTGTCGGTCTCATTAGTTGCCTATGCCTTCGAAAAACATAATCATTACATTTATTTGTTTTCTTTTTAACAGCATTAAATTGGCGTCTTACATTTCATGTCTAGCCAATTCTGCTTTCCATTTATCTCAGTAGAAGCAAAGTACGTGTCTTTCCAAATTTGTTCTATAATTGGCTATTTGCCTTTGATGTACAAAAAGGTAAATCACCCAAGAAGTTATACTCGTATACTAAGTAAGCGCGTTTTTATTATTCTCTTGGAATATATAATTCGTTTTAAAGCCACTGGAGGTTAAATATCACCGCTAAAAATTGCGGCTGGATATAGGCGTCCGGCGCCGGCTGGCAACATTTTACCGGTATGACGTAATCATATAATGTGATTGTGATCTGTGTACTGTACCAGCAGCATACATTATTACTTTTTTGCTTCCAATTGGCAAGTGGTTAATCGACAGTGTGCACTATTCTACGCTGCTACTATCTTAAAAATATTCCAGGGAACATTAATAGTAGCAGGGCACCATGTACACAATACACAATACAAAATAATAATAATGATATCCCATGTACACCATCTTCAAAAAGTAGTGAATTAAAATTAAAAAACTTAACACGCATGGTTCGAAGTCATAAATAACTATTGGGTATGTTACTACTGGGAGAAAGGCGTATAACACCAGTTTGAAAGTTGCGCGACGAGGTTTTAAAATACTTTTGTTTTGAAAAATTAAAGAAACGAGATAGAGTAGATTTGTTCAATACTATGGCAAGCAGCCAGTTTTATTATAAACAAAGTTTCGGTTTTGTTTGTGTAAATAAAATGAGTTAGCTAATGAATCCATTATCTCACTAGTGAGATAATGAACTTCATTACCTAACGCAAATAAATGACATAATAAGTAATAAGTTCTTATCCAAGCAGTCGTAGATAAAATAATTAAACACTTCAATAAAAAAGTTTATTTCTTTCAAAACATATGAGATTAGTGTACAATTTCTCACTTGGCGATTTTTTGAGGACTGTCTTGAGGTTGGCTGCTTGTGCAGACATATCAATCGAACACAACGCACTGTTTTTAAATTTTTCTGGGAAATACGGTTCCAGTTTTCTGTAAATTTAATTTTTATTCATTTTCTATTTATACAAGCACAGTCTTCATTGTTCAATTTTTTGCCATACATCTTACATTATTTTGCAGTATTATTTTCTGGATCCGATTGATTTTTTATGTTCAGTTCTGTAATTAAAAATACATAAAACTTATTGCTCTACCTTATACAATTAAGTCGACAGATTTTGGTATAACATAAGACGGGAATTTTTAATAATCAAGTAATGATCGAATATTTATTAAAAAATTACAATTTATGCATGGAAGAGAAAATTAAAGATTACTTACCAGAAAAGGACAACAAAGTTAAAATTTAATAATTATTATTTATAACAATAAACGTTAGAATTGATTGTTTAAAATTAAACACAAAACATTCATTTGTAAATATTAATAATAAATTAATTTTCCAAATGATAAGCCCTGGAGTTACAACATTTTGGGAAGCCCCTTCTTCTAAAGTTCCAGTTTCTAAAATAAGGACCAAAATTAGCAGAGATAGAAAACAGTTGTGAATTTAATGAAAACTCAAGAGTGTTTCATTATGTTTATTGGGAGAAATTTAGATACAAACAATTAACAGAAATTAAAAGAAGAAGGAGAAAAGCAAATTCATATTTTTCTGCTTTTATATTTAATTTACTTCCTATAAAGTTCATGTTTTGTGTTTTCACACTATTTTCGATAATTTCCCGACAGTCAATACTTCAAAATTATTATGAAACAAAATATGTTATTTTGTACATGCCTTGTAAAAGAATTACAATTACGCAGCCTCTCAAACCATACAAAATTATACAGTCTGAGTCGAAAGATACAGGTTTTAATATATTTTTGCTATTTGGAAAGATAGGTAAAAAAGTTACTAATAAAAGTTGTGCAAACCGACACGTACTGTAAGCTGACATATAAAAACATTATACAGAGTGTCCCATAAGAAAATAATTCATAAGATACAACTTTTTTTTTCTTATAGGTAAGACCATTTAATTCCTCACAAAAAATCTAAATACCATTTTTCTTGTAAATGTCATAATTTTCGAGAAAAAAAATTCTTAGATATTGTCATTCAGCTCGCGCGCTCACGTAAATAAGGGAATCGTGGCGAGCAGTGATGGCGTTAGAAAGGGGGGCAGATGTCCTTCCTGTAAAATGGGGTGCCCAACTAAGTGCTCACCCAAATTTTATTTACAACTGGCGTTAGTGATGGCTTATTGAGGAAATAAGATTCTGTTAGAAACAGTTGTTTTCTTAGAGCACAAACATTAATTTAATTTTATTATGAAATATGGAAAATTATTAACTTGGTTTTTGTAATGCTGGTGGGTCGGAAATTCATAATTCCTTTTCGCCCACTGTGTTTCCACTGTTTTCCTTTAATAAAACTGCCCACCTAAATATATTCTCTTTTCTTTGATTTCAAACTAATCCCAAAAATATTGTACCGAATTCTGCCCCTCCACCCGCAGTCGCTGGTGGCGCGCGTTGAATAATAATGAAGTTTATTAATAAGCCCTAGCTTTACTTCGTTGAAGTTCATTTTAATTTATTGCAAATAAAACAATTCTTAACTTCAACAGGTTTTTTTATTTTAGCTTATAGTATAGTACAGGCTAAAATAAAAAACCTGTTGAAGTTAAGAATTGTTTTATTTACAATAAATTAGGAATATGACATTTATGTAATAAAACTGAATAACACACTTCATTTGTTTCTCATCGCACGCACGATTTACTTATTTGCATGATGTATGAAAATGTCTATGAAGCTATTTTCTTCTCGAAAACTATTGCATTTACAAAAAAAGGTTTTGTTGGAAATTAAATGGTCCTACCATTAAGATAAAAAATATCGGGCATTCTATTTAAGAAAAGTGTTATCGTATGCGTAATTTGTTTATGGGACACTCTGTATAAGATTTTCTTATGTCAGTTTTATAGTACGTGTTAGTTCGCACAGCTTTTAATGGTAATTTTTTTTACCTATCTTCTCAAATAGCAGAAGTATATTAAAACCTGAATCTTTTGACTCAGGCTGTAGAAACTACACTAACCACTTTAGCTAAATGTACAACGTTGCCAAACTGCTTATGCAACCTAAACAACTTAAGCAGCGCCAACTTCAAGTGAAACTGTACAGAGAGCAACTCTTAAAATGGCAGAGCACCCGCAGGCTTTTGCAGCTATTCGTGACAAATATTAAAGTTTGTGAATTAAAATGAATGGATACAATGGATAATGGTTTACTAATTAGTTCATAAAAGTTATTAGATTAATGTGTAGTGATATATACTGGGTGATAGCATCTGTAGATCTCGTAAATAATAAGGTCAGTACGTTAGTTTCTTTTCCTACTTTTTTGACAAATCACTACCTAAGCATTTTGGTTTCTAGTTGTATGATGTGGCGGCTGCATTTTTAGAAATTACTAA
The DNA here is from genome assembly GCA_958336395.1 of Ctenicera cuprea. Classification (NCBI taxonomy): domain Eukaryota; kingdom Metazoa; phylum Arthropoda; class Insecta; order Coleoptera; family Elateridae; genus Ctenicera; species Ctenicera cuprea. Next base: position 12,282,022 of record OY284492.1, on the reverse strand, counting down.
CAACCATTTTCCATTAATAACAATCCCTGGTTTAGTTCTTTTGAATACATTAATCATAACCATATCACAACAAAGACATGTCTCTGCTTGTGTTTATTTTGTCATGCAAATATTTATACATTCACGTATCAGCTTGAAGTTTCCGATAAAATGTTCTTGATAATATCTCAGAATTTTCCTTATTTGCTAAAAACGTTTGCAATTATTTAGCGCATTCTTGGAGGTCTTGTTTATTTTCGGGTAGCCCTCCACACACAGTTATAGTTGGCCTACCCTGAAATTTCGTGCGTTTGAAAATGACTCAGAGGTATTTTCATTATGCATAATTAAAGTCCACCCTACTTTTTTTACTTCCGGTATTACGTTTTCATCCCCTATTTTATAAGGTTTTATAACACTAAAGAAGTTTTCAAGAAAACAAAAATTAACGAATTTGGTGGATAAAAACAATATACTACCAGTATTTGACAGAAACAAATAAATTTAGTGGAGAATACAATCGCTTACCAGTATTTGACAGAAACAAATGAATTTGGTGGAGAAAAAACAAAAACCTACCAGTATTTGACAGAAACAAATGAATTTAGTGGAGAAAAACAATCGCCTACCAGTATTTGACAGAAACAAATGAATTTGGCGGAGAAAGAACAAGAACCTAGCAGTATTTGACAGAAGCAAATGCATTTGGTAGAGAAAAAATGATCCCACGGAAACAAATGAATTTTGGTGGAAACCAAACGTTATACGATTAAAAGCAAATGAATTTGGCGGTAATTTAACAAAAATAAACAAATTTGAGCCTACAATTTTTGTTTACTAACCCCCCTAGCCATCTTCGTTTGTATTGAACTCCCTAATTAAGTAATTTAATCACTCAGTTTTCCCCTGTGCATTATTTATGCAATGAAGTCATTAAATTCAAATCAAATTAGTCTTACAATTTTTTTTAATGTTCATCCTTGGCATGGTCCGTGTCATTAAAAGGTATTCGGTGAACTTTTTCTATTATTAATTAATGATTTAATCACATTAAGTTAAATTCCCTTTTATTCACTGTTTTGAGGTAATAAGCAAACAAAATTGATTTGTTACATCATGTTTCTTGAAATGTCTTTATTATTAAAAAAGACTGGTTTTTGAAGCCTTGTAGATTGTCATGATTAACAGCTTTAAAGGATTAAGGTGAGGTTTGTATACATAAATGTACAAAATTGTATATCAAGGGTATGAACTTGAATTGGCAAATCTTATTTTTTGTAGAAAATACTTCTCAAGATTTTTACTTTTTTAATACCTTAATGGATGGAAAAACAAAGCAGAAAATTACAAATTTATGCATTATAAATATAACAGCAATTACCCTCACTTAATGGAACAGGTTTATCTCCTTTGTCTGGTATTTATTGATAGGAATTAACTGATAAGGTGGTTGTAGGCAACTACCTCACCTTTCAGTTCAGTATTTGCCCTTGGGACCTTATTTAAGACTAAAATTTAACAGTGTATTGGAAGTGGAGAAAAACTTTTTTAATTAAAGGATTATTTTCTTATTTTCGCAGAAAAGTTGTTTGGGGAACCACCCATAATACTTTACTGATTAAAAAAACAGTTGGCTTATAACAAGTGAATTTGGCGCCGAAAATTTATTTTTTTTGATATGATAAAAAATTGGAAATAATGCAATAAGTGCGATCTTTTTTAAATTTTTTTTTGGTTGCTTACGGGGGCTCAAACTACTATGGTCATATGCCCCTCTCCCATCCGCTAACATGTCTTATATATTATAAAGACGCGCATAGACACCTTGAGTAGTGCAATGAGTGGGCTTCGAACCCACTCGCTCTTGGCAGAACAGCTTCGGAGCTTAAAATTCTGACCACTACCCTACCGCCCGCGCCGCACTGTCCCCGTGAAAAGTTATTCAGAATCAGATTTAAATTTTAAGTAATAATTTGTACATCTAAATATTAAAAAATCATAACGAAATCATACGAACTGTTTTAAATAATACGTCTATTTTCTTAAGAGAAGGTTGTAGCATTGTTAGTGTACATGCATGCTGTTCGCCGTTTGGATTAGAATTTTAAGAATGATATTTATGCAAGTTGACACATCAAAAAGGTTGTACGTCCAACTATTAATAGACTTAGAAATAATAGGTTTATCCACCCCTTAGCAATAAGACGTACATTTTTAGTGTGCTTAAGTGTTCCTCAACTAAGTCTCCAACTTCTCACGTATGCAAATACCATGATTTTGTGTCATTGTATTATTACAAACGCATTTTCTTCATTTTAATCACGCTTCGTGGTTATGGCTATCTTTTCACTGGCGCGAAGTGGCGTCGTAATTTCCGTCTCTGGCAGTAGAGTTATCTGTTTTTTTTTATCAAAAAAGTATATAAGCACTTCCCTCGCAATTTGACGTTAATAACCATTTCGCGGAGTTTCCAATAAAGCGCGCTATCATATCAAAAGTTTCAAACTCAATCTCGCGTTTTCTTTTCCGTGTTTGTCAAGTAATTTGCGCAGGTTTTTACGACAGCAAATTACAACTGTATTATTTTTAATGATGGGATTTGCAAATCGCAATTTCAGTATTCAACCAAGTCAATTTGTTAGTGTCCTTGGTGCCTCGGCGCTTTCCAGTTCCGGTGCTGTTGATTGTAGGTAATTATAATGTCACAAGTGATGTGCAAATAATTAGGTTTGTCGTTTGATTTATTCATGTCCGAAGAATTGGACGGGACAGTTCAGTTTACGGAATGAATTTCAAATTCAACAATTAATATTTAATCGACTTATCTGTTCTTCGCTTCGTCACGAACTCCCGAATATAAAGGATCGATATTTATAATTCAATCATGAGAAAGTTATTTCAGGCAAGATAATTTTATTTGATATGTCTGCAAAATTCTTTGGAAAATCGATAGTTTGTTTAAAAAATGTCTTAATATTGAAGACTTCAGTGCAAATTTTAGTGGTTTTATTCGTGGTCTGTAAATTATAATAGTCTGGACTTTATGCTTTGCTCTCTTTGATCTAGTTTTTTTTCGGTTGTTCGGGTTTTACTACAACCTTGAATTTCTATTTGTTAAATTTTAAAGCAGATATTTTTGTAATATTTAAATCAGTATAGCAAAGCAGAGTATTAATTTTGACGGAAATACATGTTTTGGTTCTCCAGGGATCAAAACAAATAATTTTTTTTAAATGTTTGTGGGTGGGTAGTTATGTACGTCAATAAGTCAGGGCTGCCAGATTTCCAAAACGTCAATTCCGGATATTTTTTATAGTCCGCCAGAGGAATTGCTATAAAACTTAATATACAGCGTGTCCACGTAGTGCTGCAGTTTTCCGTACAGGCTGTCCGAAATGATCAGGGCACTATTTCTAACTTCCTTATTATTGGAGAAACGAAGTCGGTTAAATAACTAAAGTGTTGCAGTTTTTGCGCTAATTACGATGCTGCATCAAAAAAACACAACTTGAACGTCTTCTTTTTGAGATATTCCATAAAATAGATTTTACTTAAAATTGAACATCCTGTATATTTTTGCATATTCTGAATAAAAAAAGTTCTAATGCAATAGCAACCTAAATTGGATAACAAAAAATTTATTGGTAAAATTCTTTTATGACCAGTGTGAAATTGCTTCATAACATGGAAATAATTTGTTGATAAACGTCATAAATAATCGTCAATAACTTTTTTATTATCGACTTTAGGTTCCTACCGCATACAAATTTTTATTTTATATACAAAATTTAATTTTCTTTTAGTGTATCATTAAAAAAATTGTTTTTTATGAATAAATCGTAAACGTGACGTTCAATTGGTTTTTTGATTGCAGCATCGCAATCAGCGCAAAAAAAATGTAATACTTTGCTAATTTAACCGACTTCGTAGCTCCGTAAATAACGAAGTTAGCTAGCAATGGTTCCCTGATAATTTCGAACACTCTGTAGTGTCTCTATTATTCAAAATTTGAAAAAAATTATACAGAAATGGCATGCAGTGAATAGTTCTACACTCAGTTTAACATAACCACAAATTAATTTTATTTATACAAGTTATTTACTGTTCAAGGGGCAAAAGCAGCTTAGCTATTTTAAATGGCGCTCTCTAGATATAGTGGCGGTAGCTCAGAGGTTGGGCGCTTAGCCTCTAACGCTAAGGTCTGGGGTTCGCTTCCCCCCGAAGCCATGCAGCAATAAAAAACTCTATGCGGCAACCCGCCACTCACATTCTCCAATCCGGTGTAGGCAACTGTGGGGTCTTATGCCTTCGTTGGTATTTAGTCGTTCGGATTAGACGTTAAACTGTAGGTCCTCTGTACTTTACCTTAGCGTTAAGGAGAATACGTGGCAGAGAAGAGTGCCGTAGCACAGCAGTGGGCCGTAAAGGCTGATTACTCTAGATATTATTTAGACATTTGAATGGTCTATTTAATTCTCTAGAAAATTCATATAGCGATAACTCATTTTTTTAATAGAACACTTTGTATTTTATGGTGATATTTTGTTTGGAATTTAATTTTCTGTTTCATTAAGCACCCTACTTTACTAAGAACAACATACTCTGTAGTGTCTGTGCCAAATGGTAACGAATAAATGACGCGAAACAAAATATCGTGTACATGTTCGGCGCGCCTCCACCACATGTCACGAAGTGTATCACTTACTTGTTAGTTGTAGGCTATACACGAGGTGTGGCTAATTTGTTTCCAGACTGATTTTATTCCTCAACTTGCGGAAGGTTATGGAAAGTGAGGGTATGACATTACATACAGGGGATTCTTGACTAATAACAGTGCAAGTCTAAACACGTTCGAAACAATACGCTGCGAATTGCAGTCAATTAAGCTAGACTGTACTTCTGTGTTCTGGTGGCTTAAAATAGAACGCAACCGAAACGCTTTAAATGTTAAGAATGGTCTTATAGTGATTGTAATAGGTCAAGATCTTAGGTTCCTTTTTTGGGGTAAAAATTTTAAAAGGGGAAGAGAGGAGACGTCAAAACAGAACGTCGAAATTGAAAATCGGTGCAATGCTTCTTTGTTTTTTGTGTCAGTGGAGTCATTTACTCAGAATTTGTAATAATAATTAAAATAATTTTTTTTTCCAAAAAAGTCTGGAAACTCATTAGCCACACCTCGTATACTTAAGACACGTAAGAATAAGCAGAGCTGTTGTTACTGTAAAAGAGACTAAAACCACAATCAATCTCTGCTGGTCCTGTATTCCAACGCGTCTTTTTTAGTTGCGATGGTTTCATTGTGTCTGTTGGCTTCTTTATTGTGGATACTGTCTGTATCTATAAGTGTTTTACGTTTGAGTACTTTCTTTTAAAAGCTGGCCAACGAGAATTTTTATATTTACTGCAAATTCGCAAACTACGTATGAAATAAATAAACACTCATTAGCTGCACGCTGCAACTAACCGCAGCTGACCGGCGCAAGTAAAGTAAAAACTACAGAGGCCGTGCCTTTGCCGTGCTTATTGCGTTCTGAAATCCCTTCTATTTCTTTCCACTGATCATTGCATTATTTTATCAATGTGCATGCAAACGTATTAGGAATAAGAGATTGGTCGATTGTGTCGTAGCTAGAATTATTTGGCGCCTAATTTTTAATGGCAGGCACTGGGTAATAGGACGGACCGCCACTGATTTGTAATAGTGAAGGAGATATTGATGACAGCGCACAGTGGTCGGAAAAGCGAAAAAGCTGGCCAAAAGTCAAAAAATCAAAGTCGCCAGATGGTCGTAGTAATAAGAATTTATCAACAGAGGGAGCTAGTGAATAGTTTGACAAAAGGACAGATAGCTACCTTTTGTACCTGCTTCTTTGTAGCAGCCCAACGTACGGCTGCTGTCAGAGTAGCCTGGGCTGTGTTTCTCTCCAAATATAATATTGCGCGGTATTCATATTGTAATAATATGTTACTGGAGTGTGTGCTTTCAATTTCGTGCAATGGAGAGTGTTTCTGGAGGTATGTAGAATATTTTTATGCAATATAGTTTAATTCTGAATTTTGTTTGAATATATTTAAAGTTGTGTTAAACAATTGTCTAAAATAACTATGAATCTAAAAACACATGCATCATTTATCATCGAAAAAGTTGTGATCCCAGGAGATCCAGCCAAGTTTTACAATTGAGTGTACAGCTAATAGTGCATACTTCGAGAATTTACAAAGAAATCTACCAAGTTTTACCAAGTTTGGCTACACTTGTGGCACACTTGTGATGATGATGATTCGAATGACAATAATAAATAACTATTTATACTCTTTATTACATTATTTTATATACTGATACATTTATTGTAACACGTTCACATACATTTGCCTAATAAATAATTTTGAATTTTGGAATTCTGGTTTCAAATTCGTATTCAGCGACCTCAAAAACCAAAGTGTACAAAGTTTCGCTCAAATCAAATTTTTTTTCAAAATGCGTCGGCCATTTTGGGTCCGCCATTTTGAATTTTGAAATTCTGGTTTCAAATTCCTATTCAGCGACCTCAAAAACTAAAGTGTACAAAGTTTTGCTCAAATCAAATATTTTTTTCAAAATGCGTCGTCCATTTTGAATCGGCCATTTTGAATTTTGAAATTCTGGTTTCAAATTCGTATTTAGCGACCTCAAAAACTTGAGTATCCAAGATTTTGCTAATTTCAGAAACTTATCCTAGTTTTGGCCAGCTTTTTCGCTTTTCCGACCACTGTGCAGCGGGCTTATTGAATGAATTTTCCTGTATTTTGATTGTTGAATATGTTTCCGAGTTTTCACTAAATTACCAAAAATTCTTTTAGTTTTATAATAGGTACAATATATTTTTACTATTTACTTTGAAAATGTAAATAAATGCGTATAACTCTGTCAAATTTCCCAAAAATGCATAATATGTGGTCAACTTGACATAAAGACGCAACATACGGAAAACGGAAGGGAATTCCGTGCTTCCCGTCGACGTGACGCTCTTCATATCGATTATTGTGGTAAATTTTACAAAATAAAACCAACAGAAAGGAAATGAAAAGCATTATTTATTTACATGCATGTATGACGCAATAAAATATTGTAAAGTATTTTAATTAAATAATTAATTAAAGTAACTTAAAGGTTAGAGATTGTTAATAGTACAATTAATGATTTAAAATGAACAAATTCTTGTTTTATTCCATAAAGATTGTTAGTGAAATCATCTTCAAAAAAATTGAGAAAAAAACTCCAAATTTTTGACAAAAATTAAAAATTCAATGAACAAGCGTGCATAAGCTTTCATATCCAAATATTTGACTTCTCTTAGACACAAAACGATTCGACCAAAGCAATCGAGAGATTTTCATTTAAGACCCTCCGACTTAATCAGAGCTCCCCCAAGGCACTCGTTGATATTGATCATTAATTCGTTAGAGGGGCGCTCCTGAAATATCTTTCAAAATAGTCGATTACACAGTGTAAAAGTGCGGCTAGATTAACGCGAAAATACACAAACGATATGGAAACAGCTCGTTGTAAATAAAGTACGAAATTATTTCAGGGATGAAGTTACAATAGGGGTTGTTATGATACCATTAAAATGTTGCACGTTACGTAATGTTTCTCCCTTTGTGCAGCAGTTCGCTGTATCAGAGGGTCGTATAGAAGTTTTAAAATCGTCAAGTTGTCACTTTTACGAGTCTTCTTCTTTGGATGATGTCTGAGTTGATTTGGCCATGAAAATAAATTGTATTGGGTTAGGGCATGGAAAAAACCTAAAATGTTTTATGAAAAAAATACAATGTGTCTCACTTTGCTTGGAAACATCCCTATAAAAAATTTAAGCGTTTCCCAAACCGTGGCGTGGGTGGGTAGGTGAGTCTTCTAAAAGCAAAAGTACTGGACCGATTTTGATGAAATTTTAAATCAAGAGGTATATCGAAAATTGTAGTTCTACTTAAGCTTTTCAAAACAAAATCCGAGAAAGATTACTACTTCATCAGATAAAATGAAATACGCGTCAATTCTATATTTTGGCAATAAATCAGAAAAAATTGCTAAAACTATAAACAAAACAAATAAATGTAAAATAACTTTTAAAACAACGAAAAACATTTTGAACACTTTGTTTAATGTTAAAGAAAAAGCAGACAGTTTACTAAAATCAGGCATTTACAAATTAAATTGCTCGCACTGTAATTCGGTTTATACAGGACAAACAATTAGAAATTTTGATATTAGGTACAAGGAACACGTACGTTGCTACAAGTATAAACACCCCCTCAAATCCAATTACGCTAAACACTTACTAGAACACAATCACTCAATGACATCTACTAACACTATAAAATTGTTTAACTTTTGTGATGATAAATTTTAGTTGGATATACTAGAAGCATTTGAAATTCATAAACATTTAAAAACTGTACAGTTAATGAACAAGCAAATTAATCTCTTAAATTCACTATTATTGGACGTTTTGGAATAAAAAATCAAGTCATCTGGACGTAGATATAGAAAACCAAGATCAAATTATGAAGATTTAATGTTTCCATAGCAACACCAACTGTTTACTTTTAATCTTGCCTTTGAAAATGACATGTCAACATGTCGAAATGCGTATAAAGCTAAAATAAAGCCCCGTTGAAGTTAAGAATTGTTTTATTTACAATATATTGTTTTATTGGCTTTTCATGGCACACCTGATGGTTATGAGTGCTTCTATATTAAGCAGTAACTCTAAATTTTTATCATATTATGTAATTTTTTAAAAATCGAATTTTGTTTGTGAAATTTTGTGTAATAGCATTTCAAAGTACCCTAAACAAGATTATGGTATCAGTTTAAAAAAAATCTCTAATATAATTTTACGATTTTTGCCAAAGAAAAAAAATCGCAGTAGGGAGGCTTTGTGCATACATCCTCTAACGTTTAATATTCTCCTAAGATACAAATTTTAGGAAATTTTTCAAGCAAAGTGGGACACACTGCAGAAAAATAATTTTATTTTCTAATTTACACGCACACACATTGTAGAAATATTTTTAAAAATGCTAAAAAGTTTGTGTTCTGGTTTGTAAATACAGACTGTACCTAAAGTTTGGAATAAAAATCATTAAATGTTTTCTAGCTATTTTTTTAAAGAAAATCTTCGGCAATTCAATTTTTGTTGATGCATATCTGTTATATATAATTGCAAGTCGTTGGCGTTTGACAAGTAGCTGACGCGACGTATTGAAACGTCAATTTTCACAAATCAGCGCCGCAGGCGATGTACAAAACAAACTGCGATATTGATTTTCAGTTACATGTGTCAAACGCGAACGACTTGCAATTGATTTTAAATTCTTATTGCTAGAGATCTATATTAGAGGGTTAAAGGTAGGGGGTTGAAAATAACCCCTACAGGTGTTTATTTGAAAATAGAAATTAGCGCGTCCGAGATTTTCTTAAAAAATAGGTTGTAAATGTTTATTGAATTTTATTCCAAACTTTAGGGACATACTGTATATGAAATATTTAAGCGGATGCATAATAAAATAACCATGGAAACGTAATTTCGGGAATTGCATAGAAATATTTCCAGTTGTTTTGACGAATATGTGATAAGTATGTAAAAGAATATCAACAAGTTGGTGTTCCTGTAGAAGGTCACTTGATAAAATTACCATAAACATGTGATGAAATCGTTTTATTAAGAAATAAAAGTAAGAAAGATTTTTAGAATTTTTAACAAGACGGTGTTCTAACCCAGGTTCCGTGATAATTTTACCATGGAAATTAAGTTTGAGGAATTGTAAGTCCCTGTTAAGTTTTTAGGAGATTTAAAAATATTCACATTTATTAACGAACGTGCTATGTATTTATATATAAGTATTTATAAAATTCAACAAGACGGTGTTCCGGCTTAAAAAGCCCCGCGGATTGCCGTAGAAGCGACTAGAGTCTAGCGCCTTGGACTTACAGCCGATACTGAATTGCGCAATATCATGTAATATTGGCTCGCATATGTGCGAGTGTGATATTTACATCGAGATTTGCATTGTTAAAGCCGATTGCTAATAAATTGCATTTAATAGAAAACAACAAATCTTTTTTTTTAATTTATTACCAGACTTGCGTATTAGTATGCCGTCAATCAGTGAATGAATGCAATTTGTCTTCGTATTTTTTCTTTAAAAAAATAATTGCTCTTAACAAATAACCTCGCGTAAACAGCAAAACGCAACAACAGTGTTTAAAAAAATAAACAATAAAAAAAAAATTTGGTCTCAACCGAGATTCGACCCCGCAACTACTTATGCAGTAAAAAAGTAGTATACCCGAACACACCCGCATATCCATCTGTGCCACTACGAAGTTGTGGTTTATACACATTTCAGCTGCATGCAGAGGAGGTGCAAGTCATGTGAGGTAGGATCGGTTGTAGGACCAAGGAGCTAGACGTAAATGTAGAAGCGCAATTTGGGAATTCAAAAGGTTTTTTTTGAGAAAAAAATATTTCCATATTTTGACGCATTACATGTGAGAAATATTTAGGAATTTATCTACAAGATTGTGCTCCAAATTACAAGGTGCTATTATGGAAGTAAAAGTAAAATAAAAAATATTTACATTTTTTTACTATACAGGGTCCGCCACCTAAAACTCCCCAGGCCCATAACTTTTTTATTTAAAAAGGTATCTTGATGGGCGGTGTGTCAAATCGTAGCTAATTTAAAACTCGTTAAAAATAGCCACAGAAAATCGAAAAACAATTGACAGTTACAATATTATTATTAATCGCAACCTGTTTTGATACAATTTTGTTTGCCTTATGCAGGTTTTGTAAATATCATTAAACAGAGAATTGGATGTATAATATCAATATGATTGATTACATTGGTTTTTTTCCATTATACAGAGTGTTTGGAAATTTCTGTACTCGTATCAATGGAACATGCATATTATACGTTTAAAAAATCCTCTAAAGTTATTTCCAAAATATCGGGCGGTTGAAGATGTCCTGCACGATGTAGCTTTCCTTGAATAACTGCTGATCGCTTTGAGCTAGGTACTTCAAATTTGATATGAAGTTATTGTTACGAGTGGCTACATACTGTGTAATTTGTATCATAATCGGTTTAGTGGAACTGGTTATTTTAAGATTACGTGATTATTTAAAAACGTCCTGAAACGAAGACGAGTATGTGACCTTGAAATCAGAGTATGTAGCCACTTGTTAAGAATGACTCCATATCAAATTTGTAGTAGCTAGCTCATAGCGATCAGCAGTTATTCAAAAAAAGCTGCGGGGTACAGGTCATCTTCAACCGCCTGTAACTCTTCAGGGGAGCATTTTTGAAAACATGTTTATACGATCGTATCGTCTTATTTTTAAACGCCTCTTTGGTAGGGTACAGAAATTTCTAAACACCCTGTGTAAAAAAACAATGTAATCAATCATGTTAGTGTTATACAACAAATTGAAGGTAATACAATCGTCTATTTAATGATGTAATTAAAATTTTCGTAAGTGAGCAGGGAAAAAATGTTGTATCAAAACAGGTTCATATGAATAACAACTTTTTGACTGTCAATTGTTTTTGATTTTCATTAGGTGTTTTGGAAGAGTTTTAAATTAGCTACAATTTGATGTCCCGCCCCTCATGATACCTCTTTAAATAAAAACGTTACGGGCATGGGGAGTTTTAGCTGGCGGGCCCTGTATAGAAATACCTATTTGAAAAAATTTAACAAGACGGTGCTCCTGTTTATAGAGTCTTTTGGTGACATGACCATAAACAAGTAATTGGGGAATTTGAAAGATTTATAAGAAAAGAATAAATACTTCCATAGTTTGACGAACATGTAAGAAACATTTATGAAATTACCAACAGGTTGGTGCTCCAAACCGCAAGCAATACCATTATGGAAACAGAGTTTAGAGAATTAAAAGGCTCTATTAGGTTTGTTAGATGAGTTGAAAATATTTACTTTTTTATAAAAGTATTATGTAGAAATACTTAAAAACCTTCAACAAGACGGTGCTCCGGCTTGTAAAGTCCCGTGCTAAAATAACCCTAAAACCGTAATTTGGGAATTCGGAAGGTTTTTTAAAAAAGAAAAAAAAATGTTTTCATGTTTTGGCGAACATATGACAAATATTTATGAAATTATCAAGATGGTGCTCCAACCAAAAGGTTCTATGGAAATATTACCGCGGAAACAGAGTTTAGGGAATTAAAAGGCCCTGTTGAGTTTGTTAGGAGATTTAAAAATATTAACTTTTCTTATGAAAGTATTATGTAGAAATACTTAAAAACATTCAACAAGACGGTGCTCCGGCTTATAAAGTCCCGTGCTAAAATTACGCTAAAAACGTAATTTGGGAATTCGGAAGGTTTTTTAAAGAAGAAAAAAAAATGTTTTCATGTTTTGGCGAACATATGACAAATATTTATGAAATTATCAACAAGATGGTGTTCCAACAAACAAGGTTCTATGGAAATATTACCGTGGAAACAGAGTTTAGAGAATTAAAAGGCCCTGTTAAGTTTGTTAGGGGAGTTAAAAATATTCACTTTTCTTATGAAAGTATTATGTAGAAATAATTAAAAAGTTTCAACAAGACGGTGCTCCGGCTTAAATTACTCTAAAAACGTAATTTGGGAATTTGGAGGGTTTTTTAAAAAAGAAAAAATATATTTTCATGTTTTGGCGAACATATGACAAATATTTATGAAATTATCAACAAGATGGTGCTCCAACCAACAAGGTTCTATGGAAATATTACCGTGGAAGCAGGGTTTAGAGAATTAAAAGGCCCTTTTAAGTTTGTTAGGGGAGTTAAAAATATTCACTTTTCTTATGAAAGTATTATGTAGAAATAATTAAAAAGATTCAACAAGACGGTGCTCCGGCTTATAAAGTCCCGTGCTAAAATTACTCTAAAAACGTAATTTGGGAATTTGGAGGGTTTTTTAAAAAAGAAAACATATATTTTCATGTTTTGGCGAACATGTGACAAATATTTATGAAATTATCAACAAGATGGTGCTCTAACCAACAAGGTTCTATGGAAATATTACCGTGGAAGCAGGGTTTAGAGAATTAAAAGGCCCTTTTAAGTTTGTTAGGGGAGTTAAAAATATTCACTTTTCTTATGAAAGTATTATGTAGAAATAATTAAAAAGATTCAACAAGACGGTGCTCCGGCTTATAAAGTCCCGTGCTAAAATTACTCTAAAAACGTAATTTGGGAATTTGGAGGGTTTTTTAAAACAGAAAAAATATATTTTCATGTTTTGGCGAACATATGACAAATATTTATGAAATTATCAACAAGATGGTGCTCCAACCAACAAGGTTCTATGGAAATATTACCGTGGAAGCAGGGTTTAGAGAATTAAAAGGCCCTTTTAAGTTTGTTAGGGGAGTTAAAAATATTCACTTTTCTTATGAAAGTATTATGTAGAAATAATTAAAAAGATTCAACAAGACGGTGCTCCGGCTTATAAAGTCCCGTGCTAAAATTACTCTAAAAACGTAATTTGGGAATTTGGAGGGTTTTTTAAAACAGAAAAAATATATTTTCATGTTTTGGCGAACATATGACAAATATTTATGAAATTATCAACAAGATGGTGCTCCAACCAACAAGGTTCTATGGAAATATTACCGTGGAAGCAGGGTTTAGAGAATTAAAAGGCCCTTTTAAGTTTGTTAGGGGAGTTAAAAATATTCACTTTTCTTATGAAAGTATTATGTAGAAATAATTAAAAACATTCAACAAGACGGTGCTCCGGCTTATAAAGTCCCGTGCTAAAATTACTCTAAAAACGTAATTTGGGAATTTGGAGGGTTTTTTAAAAAAGAAAACATATATTTTCATGTTTTGGCGAACATATGACAAATATTTATGAAATTATCAACAAGGTGGTGCTCCAACCAACAAGGTTCTATGGAAATATTACCGTGGAAGCAGGGTTTAGAGAATTAAAAGGCCCTTTTAAGTTTGTTAGGGGAGTTAAAAATATTCACTTTTCTTATGAAAGTATTATGTAGAAATAATTAAAAAGATTCAACAAGACGGTGCTCCGGCTTATAAAGTCCCGTGCTAAAATTACTCTAAAAACGTAATTTGGGAATTTGGAGGGTTTTTTAAAAAAGAAAAAATATATTTTCATGTTTTGGCGAACATATGACAAATATTTATGAAATTATCAACAAGATGGTGCTCCAACCAACAAGGTTCTATGGAAATATTACCGTGGAAGCAGGGTTTAGAGAATTAAAAGGCCCTTTTAAGTTTGTTAGGGGAGTTAAAAATATTCACTTTTCTTATGAAAGTATTATGTAGAAATAATTAAAAAGATTCAACAAGACGGTGCTCCGGCTTATAAAGTCCCGTGCTAAAATTACTCTAAAAACGTAATTTGGGAATTTGGAGGGTTTTTTAAAAAAGAAAACATATATTTTCATGTTTTGGCGAACATGTGACAAATATTTATGAAATTATCAACAAGATGGTGCTCTAACCAACAAGGTTCTATGGAAATATTACCGTGGAAGCAGGGTTTAGAGAATTAAAAGGCCCTTTTAAGTTTGTTAGGGGAGTTAAAAATATTCACTTTTCTTATGAAAGTATTATGTAGAAATAATTAAAAAGATTCAACAAGACGGTGCTCCGGCTTATAAAGTCCCGTGCTAAAATTACTCTAAAAACGTAATTTGGGAATTTGGAGGGTTTTTTAAAACAGAAAAAATATATTTTCATGTTTTGGCGAACATATGACAAATATTTATGAAATTATCAACAAGGTGGTGCTCCAACCAACAAGGTTCTATGGAAATATTACCGTGGAAGCAGGGTTTAGAGAATTAAAAGGCCCTTTTAAGTTTGTTAGGGGAGTTAAAAATATTCACTTTTCTTATGAAAGTATTATGTAGAAATAATTAAAAAGATTCAACAAGACGGTGCTCCGGCTTATAAAGTCCCGTGCTAAAATTACTCTAAAAACGTAATTTGGGAATTTGGAGGGTTTTTTAAAAAAGAAAAAATATATTTTCATGTTTTGGCGAACATATGACAAATATTTATGAAATTATCAACAAGATGGTGCTCCAACCAACAAGGTTCTATGGAAATATTACCGTGGAAGCAGGGTTTAGAGAATTAAAAGGCCCTTTTAAGTTTGTTAGGGGAGTTAAAAATATTCACTTTTCTTATGAAAGTATTATGTAGAAATAATTAAAAAGATTCAACAAGACGGTGCTCCGGCTTATAAAGTCCCGTGCTAAAATTACTCTAAAAACGTAATTTGGGAATTTGGAGGGTTTTTTAAAAAAGAAAACATATATTTTCATGTTTTGGCGAACATGTGACAAATATTTATGAAATTATCAACAAGATGGTGCTCTAACCAACAAGGTTCTATGGAAATATTACCGTGGAAGCAGGGTTTAGAGAATTAAAAGGCCCTTTTAAGTTTGTTAGGGGAGTTAAAAATATTCACTTTTCTTATGAAAGTATTATGTAGAAATAATTAAAAAGATTCAACAAGACGGTGCTCCGGCTTATAAAGTCCCGTGCTAAAATTACTCTAAAAACGTAATTTGGGAATTTGGAGGGTTTTTTAAAACAGAAAAAATATATTTTCATGTTTTGGCGAACATATGACAAATATTTATGAAATTATCAACAAGGTGGTGCTCCAACCAACAAGGTTCTATGGAAATATTACCGTGGAAGCAGGGTTTAGAGAATTAAAAGGCCCTTTTAAGTTTGTTAGGGGAGTTAAAAATATTCACTTTTCTTATGAAAGTATTATGTAGAAATAATTAAAAAGATTCAACAAGACGGTGCTCCGGCTTATAAAGTCCCGTGCTAAAATTACTCTAAAAACGTAATTTGGGAATTTGGAGGGTTTTTTAAAAAAGAAAAAATATATTTTCATGTTTTGGCGAACATATGACAAATATTTATGAAATTATCAACAAGATGGTGCTCCAACCAACAAGGTTCTATGGAAATATTACCGTGGAAGCAGGGTTTAGAGAATTAAAAGGCCCTTTTAAGTTTGTTAGGGGAGTTAAAAATATTCACTTTTCTTATGAAAGTATTATGTAGAAATAATTAAAAAGATTCAACAAGACGGTGCTCCGGCTTATAAAGTCCCGTGCTAAAATTACTCTAAAAACGTAATTTGGGAATTTGGAGGGTTTTTTAAAAAAGAAAAAATATATTTTCATGTTTTGGCGAACATATGACAAATATTTATGAAATTATCAACAAGATGGTGCTCCAACCAACAAGGTTCTATGGAAATATTACCGTGGAAGCAGGGTTTAGAGAATTAAAAGGCCCTTTTAAGTTTGTTAGGGGAGTTAAAAATATTCACTTTTCTTATGAAAGTATTATGTAGAAATAATTAAAAAGATTCAACAAGACGGTGCTCCGGCTTATAAAGTCCCGTGCTAAAATTACTCTAAAAACGTAATTTGGGAATTTGGAGGGTTTTTTAAAAAAGAAAACATATATTTTCATGTTTTGGCGAACATGTGACAAATATTTATGAAATTATCAACAAGATGGTGCTCTAACCAACAAGGTTCTATGGAAATATTACCGTGGAAGCAGGGTTTAGAGAATTAAAAGGCCCTTTTAAGTTTGTTAGGGGAGTTAAAAATATTCACTTTTCTTATGAAAGTATTATGTAGAAATAATTAAAAAGATTCAACAAGACGGTGCTCCGGCTTATAAAGTCCCGTGCTAAAATTACTCTAAAAACGTAATTTGGGAATTTGGAGGGTTTTTTAAAAAAGAAAAAATATATTTTCATGTTTTGGCGAACATATGACAAATATTTATGAAATTATCAACAAGATGGTGCTCCAACCAACAAGGTTCTATGGAAATATTACCGTGGAAGCAGGGTTTAGAGAATTAAAAGGCCCTTTTAAGTTTGTTAGGGGAGTTAAAAATATTCACTTTTCTTATGAAAGTATTATGTAGAAATAATTAAAAAGATTCAACAAGACGGTGCTCCGGCTTATAAAGTCCCGTGCTAAAATTACTCTAAAAACGTAATTTGGGAATTTGGAGGGTTTTTTAAAAAAGAAAACATATATTTTCATGTTTTGGCGAACATATGACAAATATTTATGAAATTATCAACAAGATGGTGCTCTAACCAACAAGGTTCTATGGAAATATCACCGTGGAAGCATCGTTTAGAGAATTGACAGGAAGAGAAAAGAATAATGGTGAAATATTTAAAAAAATACCCGTAGTAATATTACCAGGAAAACTAATATTGTAATTAATAGGCCCCGAAGGGTTTCTTAAAAGAGACAAAAATATATCCATATCTTTAGCTAACATTAAATAATGTTAAGTATTAAAACCGTTATCAACAAGGTGGTGTTCCGGAATAAAAGGTTCCGTTGTGAAATCATAATGGATTTACGTTTTATGCTTTCGATACCGAAATTTTCTAGGAAAAAATTCAAACGCAATAAAGTAAAATCGTGATGTTATTGTTTACCTTTTCTAACTGGTTTTTATACGCGTTTTAGTTTCCTTTACTACCTTTGTTAATTTTTGGCTTGTCCTTTTCCTGGCTGATAAGCAGTTTTAGAATGCCAGGCACATTAGAGCCATATTCGATTAAACGTAATCTTGCTGATAACGTTAATGTGACGCTTTTACAGCTAAAACTCGCCTTTTTTAAGTCAGTTCATCGAGCGTAGTCGAGTCGTAGAGTTCCGCTTAATTTTTTTTCTGATTCATGTTTCGGATTAGGAATTGGAAAAATATGGCTGTTAGTGCGGGCGTAACGCGATTAATTGGCTACAGGGAACTGTAGTTTTACGATTTTTTTGTATTGCTTTTTCTAACGAGTTTGGGAGCGTTTTTTGTGATTTAAGTGCTGATGTTTGGTTCGAAGTAAGTGCCATTTTCTGCACTTTGATGAGACTAATTGTTAAATTGGCTTGGCGTGTGTAAGTGTTTTTACGGTGTTTTCTTTTTGTGAAAATGTTTTGCTTGTTAATGCTAAGCACTACTTGGGATTAATAATTTAATGGTATAATTGCGAGGCTTGAACAATTTTTAAGGTTGGGCAAGGAAATTGATTAAATTATTTAAACAAGGCGTCGAGCAGAAGTCGTTATGGTACATATTAACACTGATAAGAATAGTAGCACAACAGGTAAATTATAAAAAAAAACATCATTTATCAGTTCGCAATATTTTTTATATTTTATCATAGGAAAATACATAATTTTTTTAACAAATTAGGAATGGCTAAGATAATTATTGATATATTAATTATCAACTGCTAATTTTTTTATCTTATCTTAGTTGTCATAGAGCTTATTATATGTCAGTCACATGAATGATTATCAACAAATTTCCTAGTTTTGCATCAAAATTTTTGATATTTAATTAAAAACAACTTTATAAAATCTAAAAGGGCGTTAAATTAATACCGAAATAGCATTGAAACTACTAAATATTATATTCCTCATTTTATCAAAGTAAACCAGAGCAACACAATTGGGTGAATGACAATTGACATGTTCATGCACAGATTAAATATAATGAATTTCCACGTGATTTCCCACGCTTCCTGCCTTTTTATTTTTGTTTTTTTGCGTTTTTCTATCCTATGGTAAATATTTGTTTAAAAAATCTCGAAATCTCTATATTTTGTTTAAAAAATTTACTTTTTGGGGTTTTTGATTTGCTAAAAAGCAATATTTTTGAAATTCTTAGGTGATTGGCTTAAATATTTTTTTATACGTCCGAGGTTATTACTTAGATCTGTGCATTGTGTTGGTCAAGTTAAATAAATCGAAAACGTTATGTTATAATGCGCTGGACCACCATGGTGTTGAAAAAAATCTCCAGTTATTGCCCTACTCATAATTATCTTACATGATTTCGATCTGTTTACGTTAGTTACATACAGACTGCGCCAAAATTATGTAATACTGTCTGTAACGTCTTCATTATTGATTATTTTATCAAAAAATCTTTCAAGGGGTATATAAAGTTACACAATAAGAAATACGACACATTGATTTATATTTTTTCAATTTCAAATGGAAGCATATGTTAAATTTGGTGTCGTTCGAAGCGTAAATAACGACCACAAATTAGGTACAGCATGTTTCTCTATATAAAAATTTCTCTAGGATTTTTCCGGAATTCCCGGGAATTTCTTGAATTTCCCGGGAATTCCTGGATTTCCCCGGAATTTCATGGACTTTTTGTTTAGCAGTAGCTTGTTTTGTGTAATGCCAGCATGCATCGTTATAGACTGAATGCTTCGGTCTACGGAATATCTTTCACAGGCCAAAGATAGAGAGAGAAAGAGATCTAATGTAAACTGCTACGTTACCGGGAATTTCAAATCTGTATATAGAAACTGAAATTATTCTGTGAGAAAACAGCTTAACAGAGTAAATCTGTAAATGTTGGTCATTTATGTATTTTTACTATGAAAATTTTCGTGTTGGATCTCCAGGAAATCAAAAAATGGTTTTTAAAACATGAACGAGTGGCGCGATCTTGATGAGATTTAGAATGTGAGCGTATATCAAAAATTAAACAACAAATTAGGCATTGCAAAAAAATTCGAATACCAGAAGTAAATGTACCTGTTTTTGTGATAGCATCTTTTTCAGAAACTTAATTTTATCAAATTATAAGCAAAATCTGACCTTAGAGCAAATTCAAAGCTGTTTTCTCACAGAATAATTTCAGTTTCTATATACGGATTTGAAATTCCCGGTAACGTAGCAGTTTACATTAGATCTCTTCTCTCTCTATCTTTGGCCTGTGAAAGATATTCCGTAGACCGAAGCATATAGTCTAACGATGCATACTGCTAAACAAAAAATCCAAGAAATTCCGGAGAAATCCAGGAATTCCGGGTAAATCCAAGAAATTCCGAGAAAACCAAATTAATCCTAGGGAAATTTTTATATAGAGAAACATGCTGTACCTAATTTGTTGCAAATTATAGCATTTACGCTGGAGTTTTAATGAACATCCCTATTTATCAAAACAACCCAAGGCAGAGGCGCGATTAACATTTTATTCTAGACCGAGCCTCAAATTTTTAAAAGTGCGTCCTATAGTTTCTGTAATTGCTGCAGCTATTTTCAATAAATTTACTTGGATCTCCCCAGGATTTTTTGGATTTTTCTGGAATTCCTTGGGTTTTCCCGGGATTTCCTGGAATTCCTTGAATTTCCTTACGATTTTCTATGCCATCTACACCAGTTTTCCTTCGTGGTTACGCCCTCGGTGTCGTTGGATAGAATATTTTTTTTTATATGAATGCTTTGAACATCAATTAAATTCAAGTACTTTAACATAACAGCAATATAAATATCATTGAGGTTATAACTTCAAAATGGCTGCCTGATAAAATTAATAATCAAGACGTTACAGCCAGTATTCCATATAGTAGCGCACCCTGTATATAAAAACGGTTCTGTTGCAATATGCTAGAACGCCGTCGTGTTGAACACCCACTTCGATCCTTTAATTTTTTTTCTTATAACGAAATCCTTTTGTTATATTATATTTGAATAAATGTGCTGTCGATAAAAAAAATTAAACGGTTAACCGGCTTCGGAATTTTTGACCTATTCTTAAAAACCTGTTTTTGAACCAGGCCGGTTGTTCAAGCCGCTTTTTTCAGGCCGTTTTTGGGCTGATTTTTCAGACGGGTTTCGTCAAAACGGTTTTTTCAGACCGTTTTTTAGAGCGGGTGCCAGAACGGTTTTTAGAGACCGTTTTTCGGTCGGTTTAAACTGATTTTTCAGACCGGTTTCAAACCGGTTTTTATTAAATTTGTAAACGGCAGTTTTCGTAAAAAAATTGACCGGTGAACCTTAACCAGTTCAGCACTAAATAATAATGGTTAAGGATTTGCGTACTTATCTTACTTTTACGATGTTTCTGATTGGCCACAAAAATTTTGAATAATTAAGTGCAACTAGTAATTTCTACTTTTAAAATAGTAATTTCAATATTCTATATTAAGTAGAAATTTCCGGCTTTAAAGTAGAAATTCCTACTCTTTAAGTAGATAAAAGTTTTTTTATCTATGGTCCTTCAGAGCCATCGTATGGATTATTTCGATCTACGCATTTCTTTGTTCCTAAAGTTACATATCTTCAAATCTTTCTATTAAAATGTGCTGGAACACCCTCGTGTTTATAAATAAATCTGCTGGTATTTCCCTATTTACATCTTAGATTAATCGATGGGTATATTGTGTTGTTAAAATTATATTGAAGTTGTTACTTGGGTTGCAACAGCGTCTAGTTGAATAATAAAGGTTCAAGTGTTTCTTGCTTACCCGTCAGATGACTTTGATCTTTAAAATTTTTTGTTAAAAGTTACATACTTGGAAATACTTCTCTTAAAATGTAATGGAACACCCTCCTTTTCTAAATAAATCTGCAGGTATTTCCATAAAATTACATAAATATCGAAATCGTTTTTTTACAGTGTTGAAAAACCGTCAAGTTGGAAAAATTAATGTTCCAGTATTTCCCTGCTTTTACCCCTTAGATGGCTTCGATCTCTAATTTTTTGTTAAAAGTTACATATTTTCAAATCTTTCTATTAAAATGTGCTGGAACACCCTCGTGTTGAAATATAAATCGCCAGCTAGTTCTCTATTCACATCTCGGATGCCTGCAATCTGTGTAATTTTTTGTTAAAGTTACATAAATGGAAGTCGTCTGTTGCAATGTGCTTGGACACCATCGTGTTAAAAATGTTTCCAGATATGGTTTAAAGAACCTTTTTATGTTTGGATTATTATCAGCTTACATTCTTTTCCCATAAGTGTGATAAAACTCGATGAGTCAATAAAATCCGCTTGTGTTATTTTTACAATGCAAGTCCCAAATAATTTATTGCTGCTATGGTTGGTTAGCTTTAATCGCTTCAATCTGTAGCCTTTTGTCTTTTTGTGTCTTCTTCTGTAGCTAGTTTAGAACTATTTATATTGTTTTCGGTGTCTTGGTTTTGCTAGTATTATATTGGAGTTGATTTTATATGTGCATGTTGGACTCAAAAATGATACCAGAATAATTCGGTACTGTAAAAGAAGTATGAATAGTGTAATAATGTTGGAGTGCAAGGTTATCAAATTTGTATGTCATTGTATAAAACTCATGACGTCATAGCTGTATAAGATGACTGTACCTACACGCGCAAATGTGACGTTTTTCAATAAAACAATGCTTATACAATTATACGTAGGTACGTAATGTCATTTGGAGCATGTCTTAAAAGAAAATGAAGTTGTGAAAGTGTTACACAATATTCAGGCTGGTTTTAATCAACGTTTGCGTCAATAATATTGTATGATTATCGTGTGCACAAAAGCTCATTTTTGCAAGCTTTACGTAAGTAAAGACTCTGTACGTGATTGAAACTTTTCCTGAAAAATATTCTAAATAACCTTAAAGATCTTTCTATTCTTTCCGTAATAATGTATGTTAGATACGCACGCATTATCCGTTACCATCATTTAAGTGATATATGGACGACATAAATAAAACAGAAATAGAATGTCACAAGAATAACAGTATTCAGTTTAGATCAATGATTTACTAATTGAAATCGTGAGCACGATTTTGTCGTTTAATGGCCCACATTTTTATTTATGACCGAAGAAGGTTCATAAATTTATTAGGTGTGTGTTTCTGGAGATTTTAATGTGCACGAAACACTGTGAATTATGAATATCAATTCATTCTCCTGGTTTTTATGAATTGCTATAAAATTTTATAACTTTACACGTAGGTACGAAATTTTACGGATTTTAAAAGGACTTGCCCATGGATTTATATTATTTCTCTGCTCATTCTTCCATGGACGGAAACTTTTTCAGTTGCTATTGATTTCTAAGAACGTGGATGGCCCTTACAGACTTCATGTATAATTATTTAAAGATTTTCTCAACTTCCAAACTGGTTTAGAAATTTTCATAGACAACAATCTGAAATTTTGAATTTTCTGACAGTCAGAAACTTCAGAACTTCAGATTCCCATGAATTTAGACGACGTTAACAGGCTTCTTCATGCATAGTCATACAGATTTCCTCAAGTCCCATTTCCTTTTAGGAATTTTCACAGACTTTCACGAATTTCGACTTTTTCGTATATATTCTGGTAGCCAATATTCTAAACTTCCTTCCACGCCCCTCTAAGAGTTTTCAATGCAGTAAAGATTTCCACACATTTCTAGGACCTTTCACAGATATCCACTTCCAATTGTTATGAAGTTTCACAGATTAATAGACGTCTGTTCAGAAACTTTCCGAATTTCCATGATTTCTACAAATGTAAAAGGGCTTCGCAGACTTCTTCATGTATAGCCTTATAAATTTTTAATGAATTTCCACACCCTTTTACGAATTTACATAAATATTCACTGCCATCTTTCAGGGATTTTCATGACAATTTTATGAAACTTCATTAGGCTTCCTGAATTTGTATGGCCTTTCCAGACTTCTTCATGTATTGTATTGTAACCTTTCCCTGAACTTCCACATCCTTCCAAGAATTTAAGTATATATCAACTGCCAACTTTCATGGTTTTTTATGAAAATTTTGGGATATTTCATAAGTTTTCATGAATGGAAGAATTTACATAGACATCCAGTGCCATCTGTCTTGAGATTTTCATGGATATTTTATTCGGTTTCCTGAATATGGCCTTCCCAGACTTCTTCATGTGTTGTATTGTAACTATTTCCCGAACTTTCACATCCTTCCAAAAATTTTTGTATATATCCACAGCCAACTTTCACGGATTTTTATGAACATTTTGGGATATTTCATAAGTTTTCATGAATGGAAGAATTTACATAGACATCCAGTGCCATCTGTCTGAGATTTTCATGGAAATTTTATGAAATTTCATTCGGTTTCCTGAATATGGCCTTCCCAGACTTCTTCATGTATTGTATTGTAACTATTTCCCGAACTTTCACATCTTTCCAAAAAATTTTGTATATATCCACTGCCAACTTTTACGGATTTTTGAATTTTTTTATAATTTTATCTTATTTCGTAGACGCATGTATAGTGTTTTAACGATTTTCTGAACTTCCACATCCTTCCAAGAAATTTCATAAACATTCTCTGCCAACATCCATGTATTTTTGTGGAAGTTTTGTGAATATTTATAAAATCTCATGAATTTGGAGGGCTTCTGCAGATTTCTTAATGTATAGTATTGCTACGATTTCTACTGAAAGGTCTTCACAGACTCTTTCATGTATGCTTTATCAAGGTTTATTTAACTTGCACGCGCTTCTGGGAATTTTCATTGACATCCACTGACATTTTTTGATGTATTTTAATGAACGTTTACAAACTTACATTATCTTAAATTTCTTTTTAGGAATTTTCCAGGATTGACACGTATTTACGAAGATTTTCCTTTAATTGTTATGTATTTTCACTGAAAGGTCGTTACAGACTTTTTTTATGTATAGCCTCGTAAAGGATTCTTTAATTTTCACACCCTCTTAGGAGTTTTCAATGACATCCACTGCAAACATTAATAAAGTTTCAAATTTTTTGGAAATTTCATAGTTTCATGAATTTGGACGGTTTTTGCAGATTCTTCATGTATAGTATTGTAACGATTTCCTGAACTTCTACATCCTTCCAGGAATTTTCATGAACATTCACTTCCATGTTTTGCTCTATTTTATATCACCAACTTTCATGATCTTAAATTTCTTTATACTTCACCTCCAAAATTCAGATTCTTTTATAGAAATTCTACAGGATTTCCAAAAATTTTCATAAACAATATTTGGATATTTTCTTAAATTTTATAGATTTTCGCTGAACTGTACAGCCATATAGGTACATACATACAAAATTTATTAAAATATAAACACAGGCAGAATATTTTAGATCAGGTACTTCAAATACGTATTTTAAATTACGCGTAATATGCAGACAGAGCTAAAGTAACCCTTGTTGTACTTCTAGCTGCAAATGCTATTGTCAGTTGCTTTATTTTTCATTATTTAAAAAAAAGTAAAAACAAGTGTTTACTTCACGTTTAATGTTACTCTATTATATTTTTTCCATGATATGAGTATATTGGTTAAGGTTAACAATAATCCCACAAGTTCTACTCGAGAAATAGGTACTGAATTGGCCTTACCCCACACCCAGGTTTGGAGGATTTTAAAAGACAATAATTACAAACCTTATAAAATACAGGTTATTCACAGTCTTCGACCAGGCGATAATCTTCGAAGACGGGAATTTTGCAACTGGTTAACACGGAAGATTAATCGAGATAATGATATCTTAAAACAAATCATTTGGACTGATGAGTCCCAGTTTACCAATCGCGGAATGTTCAATCGCAATAACGAACATTACTGGGCCACACAAAATCCACGTCAATTTAGAGAGATTCGAACGCAACACGATTTTCGTTGAATGTTTGGGTTGGCGTGGGGAACAATAGAATAAAAGGCCCTTTTATTTACGAAGGAAATTTAAATTCAGTGCGTTACCTCAATTTTTTGTGAACTTAGTTGTTCACCTGCCTAGACGATGTTCCTTTGGACATCCTTCGACAACTTTGGTGGCAGCAGGATGGTGCGCCTTCACACAACGCGGAAATTGTACGTGAATACCTGCATCAAGTTTTTCCTATTAAATGGTTAGGAAATCGCGGTGTAGTTGAGTGGCCGACACGATCGCCTGACTTAAGCCCACTGGACTATTTTCTGTGGGGTACACTAAAGAATAATATCTACAATGAAGACGCCGCAAACATCGATAAATTAAGAAATAAAATTATTAATGAGTTGCGCCGAATACCCAGAAGGCATATCGAACGTGCTACAAATAACATAAGAAGGCGGGTTCAAATGTGCCTTAACGAAGGTGGAGGTTTATTTGAGCATTTGATGTAAATAGTTCACATTTTAATAAATTCTGGTTTAAATTTTGTAAAAAAATTTCCGTTTTTCATTTTATCAGCATTAAATGAAATCGAAACCATAAAGTGTGAAAATGAACCTGATGATGGTTTCGCAAAGTTCGAAACGTCGTATCGCAATTCTGGTTACTGTGCGATATTTAGAATAAAAAGTTGCTTTGAGAATGTTTTTACCGATTGCCAAAATTTTCATAAATAAGTTAGCTACGGATAAAAAACGAAAATGATATTTTTCAGTTTTTTTCAGATATCTGAAAAACCAGAGTGGCTACTTTAAATTTCTTTACAGATTATTGTTAGGCATAAAATTTGGCAACTTTGCCTCAGTTTAACCAACTCTCAATCTCTTCGAATAAGCGAGATCCCCATGGTGGGGCTCGAATTTGAAACAGCCTGTATACATTTTCAATTTTTTTTTTTCTAATGTAGGCAAATTCATAAACTATTGCTTTTAAATTGCCTGCACCTTCATGTAATTTCAGCTTACACATATTTGCAAAAAATTGTCAAATTTGAATTTCTATGTTTTCTTCAATTATGAACATTACGTGCACACAGTGCGACAAAAGGAATATATCAAAAAGGTGCAAATCAAGAAAAGTTGTTAAGAATAAGAAATTTTTACGAGTTTATTGTGAGCTAAATTGTTTCAACATGTGTTAATCAGAATCCCCTCTTGTGTTTTTAATCGTATTCATTCTAAATCTCTCTGTATAAACGCCTCTTGATTAACTGTTCGTTGGACCAGGCTAATTGTTACCTACATACAAACGCAATATTCGCGTGACGCGATCAGCATCCGCCGATACGGAATTGAAACATACAGTGGGTGTTACAGATGAACCTGATCGCAGACCACTGGTAGTGACCTCGAGGACGGCGCCATGGGCAACCAGTGCTGCAGCAAACGCCAAGATGTGGAACCTCGCGGCATCTACACGGGACTCAAGGCCCCCGGGACCGATGGTGAGTATGCCTTTTTTGAATTCACAAATCCGCGCTTTTCAATTCCGACCAAGCTAATTGTTCTTCTGCACGCCGTTGCTTTGATTAATGGCTGGCAATTAGGTACCGCTCGAGAAGACTTTGAATAGGTAATTATTGAGGTCGCGGTGTTTGTTGTGGAAGATTATTCGAACGAAATACCGGTATGTTTGGCAAAATGCTGTTGTTGTTGTTCGTTTGCCCTGACACCATATGAAACTTGAAATTGCGGGGAGATCACTGATGCGGAAAATTTCGATTTGTTGAATTTGAATCAACGGCAGTATGCAGCAGTGAAAACTGCAAGAGGTATTTTACGTTTGATTTAAAGGTTTTCATTTTCACAACCCCAAACCTTTTTATTGTAGAGAGTAATTGTCGAATTTTTTGTGCAGTGTTGGAGATGATAAATTAATTGGACAAAAAATTTTTTATAAAAAATAACTGAATAGCACAGTTGCGCGTAATTCAATAGTTTATGATTTATGTGGCCAATTTTGTTGTTAAATTTAATAGTAAATTTTCTTCTGTTTAAAAAACCATATGTTCATTATGAGTTTTGAGTTAATAATTAACGAAACATTCCAATTTTTCTAAATTTAAAATTTATCGAAAATATTCCCGGTTTTTCTTATTTTATTCAATAATATAATACAAATTCAATTGATACAGGGTGATTCCTAACGAATTAGACGAACTTCGGCGGTTTTTAGAGGGAATTTAGTGAGGTAATTTTCGCCTCGTTGCGTTGTGGCGAAAAGTGCGACTGCGCCACTGGTTACAGAAGTCACTTTGTTCTTCCCCCTCCTTTCTCCAGTGCGACTGCGGTACGGAAGTCTCGTCGGAACGGGACATCGAAATCGCACTGGACAAGGGAGAGGGAAGAAACGCGAGACTTTCGTAACCAGCGGCGCAGTGGCACTGGACAAAGGAGGGGCCGTCAAAATTTCGCTACCCCGCAGATTTGAACCGGCGCAAACCAGGTATTCACGGTCCGAGGCATTTAAAACAATAAAAACTACAATTTGTGTCTCCTCGCACCGGTTTTGTCGCCCCCCCCCCTTTATGAATTCACATTCACACACCACAAGCGATGCTAGGGAAATAGGAGAAAATGGGTGTCTTTAATTAAAGTATTTTTTCGCAAAAAACGCAACATTGTATATTATGTAGCTGAAAAATTCAATTTTGTGGAAGTAAAATTCAACATATTAATATAAAAACAATATAGTATGTATTATAACATGAAGTAAGTAAAAAATAATTAAAGTTACAGTTAATGTTAAAGTTGTGTTAAGTAAATGATGTGGAAGTTAGTTACGCTACTGTTCCCTGATCTTAGCCACTTACACAATAGTAGGCACTACTCAACCGTCAGCTCAGCAACGAACTCCCACCTAATGTTATGTCACGTCATGCGTTGAACGACTGCCGTTTCTGTAGTTGGCATAAACGTAAATAAATCTGTGAATCTCCGCGTTAGTATTGTTAGGGTAGGGGAAGGGGATCCCAAAATTAGGGGAGTTGCCGCCACCTGCCGTGTATAAGAAATGTACACCTTGCTGACTAAATTTATTGTTGTTTCGTAGTTTAATTATTAATTTGTATAAAGGATAATTGATTTCTAAATAGGAATGCCTTCCAATTAATACTTGATTGACTTTAATCCAACTTTAAACTCTTGTTTTAAAATGTAATCCAAGACTATTAGCAAGCACAACCATTAAACTTTTTTTGTGGCAAGTTTCTCCTAAATGTTGCGGCGGGCTATAATAAACAAGTTGTTTCAAGTTTTAACGTTTGTTTATACGATAACATATACACTTATGAACAAGTAGTCTATAAATCACAGGCTTATTAGTCATGTCTTATGTTTGTTTTATCTATTGTTGATTGTTTCTAATTAGTTGGAGCCGAATCGTATCTAAGACTTTTGCTCTAATAATTTTAGAGCACTTCGAAATTCGTAAAATTCATCTTCAGGTATAAAATGTTCGAAACATCGAAACCGTAAAGAGATCGTATGAAACACATTTTTAGACAACGTGATTCAGAAAGTATATAAAACGTACCTAAACCTAGACCTCAAGATCTACAGCCACAAATTCATTTCATACAGAAATTCTTCAATTCTCTAATTTTATTTAATATTTTTTCAGTGAAACTGGTAGGAGGTCTAGAGCCCCGTTACACACCGGACCCTCAAAGAGGTCATGTTGACATCATCCGTCCAAGGCCTACCCCAACGAGACCCATCGGTTGCACGAATCGCGTTGTTGTGGCTCTTTATAATTACACGGCTAGAGATGTCACAGATGTCTCGTTCCGAAAAGGGGACCGTCTGCAGGTCATTGATGATTCAGATGGGGATTGGTGGACTGTGGTGCACTTGACTACCGCTCAAGAAGGTCTCATTCCTGGAAACTTCGTCGCTATTGAATTAAGTGTTGAAAGTGAAGAGTAAGTAGATTTTTTAATGCTTCAAACTTTTGGGTATGGCTTGGTGCTAACCCACAGATGCTTGCTAAAATGTATTTCAATGAGCTCCTCTTGAAGGGACTTTTATTAATTGTACTTGAAAGAGGTTTTTCCATTTTCTAGCTATTTTGATGATCAGGAAAAAATTCTGAGTATAGATTGCAATAAAACAAAGATAATTAGTTATCTAAAATGACTGTTTTGTTGTAGTTGGTTTTTCGAGAACGTATCAAGAAAGGAAGCAGATAAGTTGTTGTTAGCAGAGGAAAACCCCAGAGGCACGTTCCTGGTACGACCTTCCGAGCATAATCCTCTCGGATATTCTCTCTCCGTAAAAGACTGGGAAGAACATAGGGGTTATCATGTTAAGCACTACAAAATTAAACCCCTTGACAATGGCGGATATTACATCTCAACTAATAAGACATTCCTGACTTTGTCAGAATTAGTTCAAGCGTATTCTAGTAAGTTGTCGTTTAATTAATTATTTTCCTAAATATGATGCTTGAGATGTTGTCAATTAATTTTTTTTCTTTTGGTGGGAGATAAATTAATTTAAATAATTTTGATTCCTATTCTGGAAATTTTATAGTTTGACTAAATTTTACATTAGTTTAAATTTTTTTTTAAATTTTCACCTTACTATGTACTATACTACAAGATTGTATTTGTCATGTAGGATTTAGAACAAAATCAAAATATTCTAAACTTCAAAAAGAATTTCAAAAATTATGAATGTTTTTAATAATTTTGAAATTTCTGATTTTCAAAAAATTACAAAATTTAAGAAATGTTCAAAATTATGAAATTTTTTTAAATTCAAAAAGTTTTGATGATTTTGGAATTTTTTAAAATCTCCAATCAACTTTTTTTTTAATTTATGAACTATTTGAAAATTTTCGAATTTTACAGATATTCAAAATTTTCACATTTTCCCAGTTTTCGAAATTTGCAAGTATTTTCACAATTTTCAAAAAAAAATCAAAAATTTGGTTTATTAAAATGTTGCAATAATATATAAATCCAGTACTTTAAAGTTAAATTTGGTTATACAGGGTGTTTATTGCAACGGTGCAACAATTTCCAACTCCAATGTGTCGTAGCTCGACTTTTTGAAACAAAGTATCCTGTATTGTTTCGTAGTATAATATAGTTTTTTGCGGTCTATAAATTTTATTAACTAATGGTTATACCGAAAATCAACGGTTTTCAGAAAAATTCGATTCCTAGGAAAAAGCAAGTAATATTTTAGAAATCCAGGTACAGTGCGACCTCGATAATCCGGACCTTCATTATACCGGATTCTTCAATAATCCGGCCAAGCATTTCAATTGCATTGTGTATTTTATAATCCGGATTTGATAGTACTCGGTAATCCGGACCTGCGTTTATAGACGTCTCCGTCATCGATCGTGAGGGATTCCCCTAACTTCTTAAATTCGGCTGGATCTGATATATGGGGTTTCACATAAGCAGTGTGTGCCTTCGTTTTAACTGCTACGTATCGCGTCTGAGGATTAATAATTGCTTAGCTGTTGGTTGTTACATAGTTGTCTGCACATAAGTGTTATTTTATGTGCTACATAAGTATATAAACATTTTTTATACATACACATATTAAAATGCCTTCTAAAAGAAAACATACTACGTTGTCAATAAAACAAAAATCCGATATAATAGAAAGACTAGTCCGTGGTGAAAGTGGAAAAGTGTTGGCAAATGAATACGGGGTAGGAACATCAACAATTTCCGATATAAAAAAGAACAAAGACAAAATCAAAAGGTATGATTTATTTTAAAGATCATTTTGTACTTTTACTATGTATATGTGTCACTTCTTTTAGATTTATTGGCAAATGTGATTCCGGTCCCGGCGCCAGAAAAACCTTACGAAAAGCCGAATATCCAGAAATGGAAACTCGTTTGTATGCATGGTTTAGTACACAACGATCAAGGCATGTCCCAATTTCCTATGAAATTTTATCTGCCAAAGCAAAACAGATTTATACCGAAACCTATGGAAATGATAATTTTAGCGCTAGCAGGGGCTGGATTTCTAACTTCAGAAAAAGGCATGGTCTGCGTGTTTTAAAAGTGTGTGGCGAAAAACTATCCAATGATCAAAGTGCCATCAATCCTTTCAGAACTGAATTTGCAGAGAAGATAAAACAATTAAACCTCGCACCTACTCAAATATACAATGCAGATGAATCTGCTCTGTATTGGAAAATGTTGCCTGAAAAAACGCTGGTTCGTTCTCAGGAGAAGACCGCACCAGGTCGAAAAATAAGCAAAGAACGCTTTACATTTCTAGCATGTTCCAATGCTGATGGTTCACAAAAATTAAAGCTGTTAGTGATAGGAAAGGCAAAAAATCCAAGGGCATTTAAAAATGTGAACATACCTGTTGAATACAAATCATCTGCCAATGCATGGATGACTACAGCAATTTTTTTAGACTGGTTTCATTCCTCATTTATTCGTCAAGTTAGAAGTCATTTAAGAAGTCTCAATTTGCCTGAACGAGCCCTGTTAATCGTCGATAACGCCTCGAGCCATGGAACTATAGAAGAGCTGACTAGTGAGGATGGACAATTTACAACATTATTTCTTCCACCAAATTGTACAGCACTTTTGCAACCTATGGATCAAAATGCCATCAGACTGACGAAATTATTTTATCGGAAAAGTCTTTTAGCCCATATTTTATCTAATAACGAAGAGAACGTTGTTAAGTTATTAAAAACCATTAACTTGAAGGACGCTGTATGTCTACTATGCAATGCTTGGGAAAAAGTCTACCCCGAAGTCTTGCAGAAGTGCTGGCACAAAATTATGGCTCGTGGGGCAAATAACGACCCAGACACTGAATATGATGCTGAAGATCTAATTCCTCTGAGTCAATTGCGGCGCAATCTACTTTCCTTGGATGAAGAGATGACAGGTAAATAACGTACATTTGTTAAGCGCGAAATTTTTCGTTGAGTATTTTTTTTGTTAATCCATAAATATTTATCAGATGTTTCAGATATGCTCAATGTTCTCACTGAGCAAAATCTCACGAACGTGGAAATACGTAACTGGCTTGCAAATGATGAAGATTTGTTACCACTGGAAGACATAGATGCTACAGACGAAGGTCATGATAGTAGTGACAATGAAGGTCCAGAGTTAAATAATACAAACCAGACTGTTAAGAATGACGAGGCAGTTAAAAGTTTCAATGTGTGCATAAAGTGGGCAGAAGAAACTAATATTCCACTACATGATGTTCTTGTACTTCAAAGATTAAAAGAAACGGCTTTTATAATGAACCAGCAAAGGATCAAGCAAACAAAAATTACAAAGTACTTCAAAAAATAATATATAATTTAATAAGTATGCTTCTGTTTTAAATAATTTTTGTTTATGTTTCATTTTCTACTTGATTTGTATTAAATGTTTCTCTTTTCAATAAAAAAACTGACTCGCTTCAGTAATCCGAATTATTTACTTATCCGGATCACCGCGGTTTTAATTAGTCCGGATTATCGAGGTCGCACTGTATCATATGAGGCATTGACACCTATTCTTGTAGGAAGATATGTGATAGAACCATACTTTCGGGATGACAGAGTAAATAAAGATAAATTTTTTAAGAAATAGTAAACCAGATTTGTTGGAAAATGTACCTTAGCCATAATGCGCAAGTCAAGGTTGCAGCATGTTGTGGCACCAGTCCATTACCGTGATGCCAGATGACACATAAAATTACCCTGTCAAGACACGTAAAAAATTTACAGGTTACCTAAAATTACAAGCTGCAAATTACCCTATATTAACCTAAAAATCTGGGATGGGAGTGGATCAATTTGTTAGCCACCTAGGTCTCCAGACATAACAAAATTAGATTATTGTATGTGAGGTTATGTAAAAGAAAGGGTTTACCAAACACTGCCAATTACATCTAAAGATATGAAAAAGAGAATTATAACTGCCTTTTAATAAATTAATAACCAGACGGTAAGAAACAGCCAGTATTTTTTGAGTCTCCTAATACTTTGTGTGCAAGAAAATGGTGGACTAGTTCTACCAACTAAAGATCGTGTTTAGTGTTTTATTTTAAATAAATTTCTTAGTTGTTTCTTGCATAAACACAAACAACGTATGATATCTGGATTTCTAGAAATCACCTGATTTTATTCATTAAATCTAAGTTTCTCGGAAAACTTTTGATTATATGTATAATTATTGCCTAATAAAATTTATAGAGAACAAAAAGCTCTATCCAACTATGTAAAAATACAACAACAAACAAACGAACACGCTGTATAATTAAATTTAACTTAAAATATCTGGAGTTGTAGTACGTTGTCTTGACTGTTTAACAAAAATTTGTTAACCTGTGAAAATGTCTCGTGAAGATTTTATTCCCGAGGTCTCCAAATGTAATATTATTCGATAAAAAGTTTAGTTACTTGCCAACGGAATTTTAAAAACAAGACATATTCAGAAAAGCAAATAAACAGTGAATAAGATATGCAAAATTATGCAGGATGTTCTATTAAAAAAAAAGTTGGGTATGCCACTCTTATATCCATCCCCTGTATAACTGAAAATAATTTTAAAATGAGGTTATCTTGGTCTCCTACGACTTTTATTCGAAACATTTTTCCGTATTTTAAATAACAAAGATGTCAACCACCGTGATCCTATTGACTCACCCTGTATATTATGAAGACTAACAATAATCCTTTTTCAGAAAATGCCTGGGGTTTATGTCATGTACTCTCAAGGCCTTGTACCAAGCCCCAACCTCAAATGTGGGACTTGGGTCCAACGTTCCGGGACAAATGGGAAATACCTCGTGATGAAATTCATCTAATTCGACGTCTAGGCCGTGGCAACTTCGGTGAAGTCTACTATGGCAAATGGAGAAATAGTACTGATGTGGCTGTAAAAACCCTTCGTGAGGGTACCATGTCCACTCAGGCCTTTCTTCAAGAAGCTGCTATTATGAAGAAGTTCCGACATAAGCGTCTGGTGGCTCTTTTTGCCGTCTGCAGTAAAGAAGAACCCATTTATATAGTTCAAGAGTACATGTGTAGAGGAAGTTTGTTAGAATTTTTGAGAAAAGAAGAAGGTAAATCTTTGGAGTTTGAGGACTTGATATACATAGCCTTCCAGGTGGCTTCGGGTATGGAGTATTTAGAGTCCAAGCTGTTAATCCACAGAGACTTGGCAGCTCGTAACGTACTCATCGGTGAGAATAACATTGCTAAAATATGTGATTTCGGATTAGCTCGCGTCATCGAAGATAACGAATATTGCCCTAAACAGGGCTCCCGGTTCCCTGTTAAGTGGACTGCCCCCGAAGCAATTATTTATGGCAAGTTTTCTATCAAATCTGATGTCTGGTCATACGGAATAATGCTCATGGAGCTGTTTACTTTTGGACAAGTACCTTATGTAGGCATGCATGGGCGGGAAGTCATAGAACAGGTCGAAAAAGGATACAGAATGCCCAAACCTACCTCACATTACATACCTGATGAAATTTATCAAATTATGTTGAATTGTTGGGATGCTAAACCTGAAAATAGACCCACTTTCGAATTTTTAACACATTATTTCGAGGGTTTTAATGTTACTTCAGAAATACCATATAGGGAAGTTCCTGATTAGGACGTGTTTTTGTATGCATATTGTTAGGTTTAATAACAAAAAGTGAGTATTTTTATTAGGTAAATGGTGAGAGGTAAGGCATAACAACAGATTCTAAAATCAGGAGTGGCCGACTGTTAATAAATGTAGTTCATTAAGTTGTTAGTTTGACAATTGACAACCAGAAGGAACCACTATCTGTAATACCCACCCTGTTCCAAAATTGTATGTTATTTTTAAAAAAGCAATAGTTTACTTAATGTAGTCATTAGTAAATGTTTATTAAGTTATTGTTGCCAATAACAATAATTGCTGTTGTTATGAATTACCATAGCCAAACTTACACCCATGACAGGTTTTTAACTTCCACAAAGTTAATTTTAGCATTTATTGTGCTCTAGTTGAAAATAAGCCTTGTGAAATGTCCCCAAAAGACAACTTAAGTTAAATTTCTTAACTTCCTTTAATTTTATAGCATATGACAATGATGTAATTAAAGATAGGATAGTTTGTAGATCCATTTTTAGGTATTTACCTTCCGTTTCTTCCAAATTTCTAGCTTAATGACCAATGCTGTTTTACAGAATTCAAAACTACACCTGGGCGTTACAGATAATTTCTTATCGATATTTGATATGCAAATGATATCGATCCGGGTCTAATTCGAACTATCCTAGTCTAACCCTCGCTTAGAGTTCTTCTAACAAAATTAACAGGGTCTAATTAACTTGCACAATAGCACTGACTCTTGTGATTTAATGTTCTGGTAGAGAGGATTTTTTAAAAGACTTAGTAAAAGCCCGCTTAGAAATCTAATGCGGCTTATACAGGGTGTCCCATATGTCAATACCAGGCCCAAATATCTCCTTTATTTTTATTTTTGAAAATAACTCATTTATACCTCGTGTATTGTTAAATGAAAGGAGAATTGGTACAAAGAATGCATTTAGTTGCCACATTGCCATGGTTGATCACGTGACGAACCACGGCGAGTTTGCCAGTAATTAAGCTGCAGCTGCTGTTTGGTTTGATGTTTGAAATTCAAATGTTATCGCAGCATTTTTAAGGTGACCAAAAAAACATTTTGTTTTTAATACAGTGTTTTCCAAAAAGTATGCAGCCAATAGGAAGCTTTATTATTAATTTCTCAACAGTAATACCACATAAGCTTTGAATTTATCGCTTAATTACCGATAATTTGTTGAAGGAAATTGACACATAACCACTGATATTGGTTCATGCTGCAAACATTTTGAATTTTCTGCAGTTTGGTTTGTCGTTATTGTTTACCAATTTATTAACATTTAACTAAGACATAGGTGTGTCTTGATAAAGGAATTTCAAGTAAGATACAAATGTTACTGTTAACAGCAAACATTTTACTAATTACCAGACACAGCTATCCATTGATGACTCCGTCTAAGTGAAACTGAAAACCTAAAAAGTTTCTAAATGCCGCATCTTGGTAGGTCTGTATGCAGGCGTGCGTGTGTTGCCATGGCAACTGCCTTTTGTTCCACTTTAGACAGATGTGGTTTACAAGTCAAAGTTGTAGTCACATAATACCAACATCAGCTTGGTTGAACGGTAGTGGTTGTGGCGTGGCTAGTGTATTGCGCTGCAAAAATTGAACTTTTGTTTATTATTGAATTATTATACTTTTGTTGGTAGCCACATTATTATGCTATTAGTATGAGAATCGTTTCACTGTATGAGCCGCCACTGGTCATAATTATAAATGATTTAAATTTTTCACCAAATGATTTTTGCAACCATCACTATTGCAATGGCCGAACTATGCACACAACGTCGTCAACGAATACAGCGTGTGATGCACAACGCACGACTCACCCGCAAAATTCGTCCATCTTCAGAAGCTTTACCTCTTCGCCAAGCTTTTCTGTCTTCTACTGGATCTTCTTTCAGATTTCGGGCTTGCATTGGCTCTGTTATTCCTTTTTATGTTGTGCGTGAACACCCTCTTTTTATTCATCTTTGCGAGGGAGGGGTAATTCTAAGTCTTTGTTGTTCGTACCACAGTAGTATTTTTTGCATATTACCGTATTGACAATGATGGTGTTGACCATTTTCATTACATCTCTTAAATTCGGTCATTCCGAATGTGTGACAATTTAGAAATTCTACAACTTCGAAGTAAAAACTCTATTTGAAAAACTAAGGTTTTTTTTTGTTGCCTTTGTTAGGTCTCCTCAAGTCTCTGCTCCATATGTTACTATGCATTCTATTATACTGCTCTAATACGAACACTAGATTGGCTTTCCTTCATTGCTCTAATAATTGTTTACAAACCCTCTAGTAAAATTTGAAATTTTTGAACAAGAACTGCAAAAAGAGGTGAATTTTTGAAAAAGTAAGAGTATACCGTTTCCGACTATGTTTTGTTTATTTTCACGGCAAGCTACGGAACCAGCCAAAAAACTACTTTCCATCACGTCTAGCTTTTATGGCTCTGCGGGCCGTGGAGAACTAAACGTACCAAAGTGATAGTTGGTCAGGGCTCGGCCGTTAACTAAATTCACCCAAAATTACATCAATTCAAAATTCTAACAAATACGTCGTTTGAGTAAAAAAAGTTGAATAACACCATGTAGTAGTTTTACGCCCATTTTCCTCCCATTTAAGAATATACCAGGTGACTCAAATATCGTGTCCACTCCTTGTATTTCCTTAATTGGTGAAACATTCCATTCCGTTACCATACGTCTCATTCTCAGAGTTCTACTAAGCAGAATTTGATCATTTTTTCCAAATAAAAGCTGGTACTGTGTCCACAATCTCATAACAAACTACATAGCGCATTCAAAAATATGGTAATACAGTGACCAGCAAAATGTTTGCAACATATGAGGAACATTTTTATTGTTAGTATTTTCCACAAACTTATTTTTGGGATCGCTTCTGCATCTTAGATTTAGACATAGGTCACCTGACTTCAGCTTTGGCGAGAAATTCAAAAAATTAAATGATTCCATTTTAAAAACAACAAAGTTGCCTAATGTCTCTGGTAATTGTTTATTGAAATCAGAAACGTTAAAAATTCATCGAAACTCAAGATTATTGTGCAGAATTGTTGTAATTCAACTAAATTACTCGAATTATGATTTGAAAGCAACAAGCTATAATGATTTGAAAAAAGCGGGGAATGTATGATTTTAGTAGGAAAAGTTAAAAACATGGCGAAACTTATTCAAAACAGTTCATTTTGACATTTCTCGATTATTTATTCACACCATCACACCAATGCAGGGTTGTTAGTATGTGTGGAACCAAAGTTATCCTGTTAATAAAAACTTGAAATGTTTCAGGGATTCACAGGAAATGGGAATATTGTGACGTTTTTCAATTTTTATAATCTTCATTTTTTAAAAGTAAGGCGCCTTCTTAAATTTTTTAAAATGGCGCTTAAATAGTTTAAGAATATATATATATATAAAACAGCACGTTTAGGCCTGTAGGCCCATGGCATGAGTTTGTTTCTTCCACAATTTTCTATTCTGTGCTAATACTTCCCAGTTCTGTATTCCTGCTTGTTGTAAGTCCTCTTTAACATTATCCCACCATGTTATCTTTGGTCGACCTCTTCTGTTACTTCCACCTACCGTTGCATTGAATATTTTCTTTGTCAAATGGGTATCTTCCATCCTAGTTATGTGTCCTAACCAGTGAAGGCGGTTTTGTCTTATGATGGTGCTTATTTTAGGTTCTTTGTAGAGCTCTTCTAGTTCTTTGTTTGTCCTTTGCCTCCATCCTTCTTGTTCTTTTATTCCACCGTAGATTAATCTCAGAATTTTTCTTTCCCAAATTTCCACTTTCTCACACAAATTTTTAGTTAACACCCACGTTTCACTGGCAGTTTAAGAATAAAAAATTTTACATCAATGAATTCCTGCCAAATTAATCACGTTCGTAGTACACCTTTGCCCATGTTGTTTATGTCATGGCTGTATGAAAATGTTGCAATAAAACAATTTTCAGTGTTTTCTTCATTTTTTGGTGGTTTATCCATTGGGAAAAGCCCACGCCAGGCGTTATTTCTTTACTTTTAACGTTCAGAGGCAGCTTTAAATAATTCCAAAACGTCAAAATTAAGTGGATATAAACCAAAACTGTTTCCACATTCTAAAGAAAATCGTAAGTTTCTTCTCTTTTGGGTATATAACATCTTAATCATAAGGCAAAATGAATTTAGTAAAAATTCGGCGCAAAATACATTAATTTTAATTAAAAATATGAATTTTTAACGTTTCTAGCTG
This sequence comes from Ctenicera cuprea, assembly GCA_958336395.1. NCBI lineage: Eukaryota > Metazoa > Arthropoda > Insecta > Coleoptera > Elateridae > Ctenicera > Ctenicera cuprea. The sequence continues at coordinate 12,242,654 of OY284492.1, read as the reverse complement.
TAGTAGACAATTATATTATCTCGTGATAAGTAATCACCCTGTATAATTGAAACTGATTTTACCAAATAACTTTCCTATGCGATTTTTTGTTTTGAATAATTTAGGAAATAAAAAGGTTGAATATAATATTCGACTCATCCTGTACAAGGTTTGGTTAGGTTATTTTCAAAAATAAAACATATTTGGCTTATTAATGATCTCTGGGACACACTGTATATGACTTCGATCTCGAAGTCTACTTTAGGACTGCCAAATTCTATTTATTGGCTTTATAATTTATTATGTAACGTATTACAAGACATGTTCAGTATTTTGAAATTTAAATGCGGACCAACTAAAGAAGAATTGCTTATTACTTTATTATATCGACGACATCATTTAGGAAGTGTTAGTTCCTATGCCGAATTCCGCATGAAAATCAACAGGACTACAACTCTTGTGTAATTGTATGTGTATATGTTTGTGAGAGTTAGTTTGTCACTATGTAAATTATACTTTGTGTATTATTACAATGTTTTGTTGAAAATAGTGAAATTAACATAAGCATTTAAGGATAATATAAACTGCCAGGTATTTGTTATTCGTTCTTAAGTTTTTAATTTAGAAAATACACTGGCGGTTTATTCGGCACGTTTTCAGTTTAATAGTATTTTAAATATTTTTCTACCGATACTTCGTCGTAACATCGTGGTTTCTTCATATAATAATAAGAATGGTGCACGTGTGTGTTGCGTTATTTATAATTAATAATAAGGCAAACGTCCACAATAACAAGAAATATTCAGTCATACTAACATTATATTCTTTATTTTAAGCTAGCGGTTAAGCAAGCACCGATATGTAAACTTTCTTAATCGCTAAAAAATTTTTTTATATTTTAAATAAACGCCATATGGTACAGAATTTTTACAAATTATAAAATTATTACTTTTGTACATATTCAGTATTTAAATAAAAATATAATATCTACTTTTATTTCTTAAATAAACTTACACGTCCGTCGTTACACGGCCCTTAATTCTAGAGTACGATGATCTACTTTTAAAATACTGCAGATAATACTTCAACTTCAATTCTAAATCTGCCAAGGACAGTGGATGTCGCTTGCTATACAAATTTAAATAAATGCCCAAAATGACTAGAAGTCCTGACCAGAGATACCTGAAATTTAAGTTGTCAATTATGGGTTTAACACAGCTTAAAAATTATAACTTACTGGAATGTGAATGGTTTACTGAAAAATAGGAACGATACGATAATAGTCATGGCCTTCCGACACGTAGTGACTGTTACAGCAGCAAAAGCACCACAAGTCCTGACCAAGGTGAGCACAATTTGAATTCCCAAATATCCAGTCAAGGAAAATATTAGGGCATAACCATACGTTTTCATTGGGTACTAAAAAAAAGCATGCTGTAGAGGTTGATTTGCAATCTGTAAGGAAAATCTTTGCAGTTTTTTACTTTCTCTTGCTACCAATAAGGAAGTTTTGATTTTTTGAAAAGGTGTCTGTGGGTGCTTGCATATTTCCCTCATATCTCCCAAACAAGAGGTCTCATTTTGATGAGATGTAGAGGTATAACATAGTGCAATTAATTAACTTTAATAAGATAATAACAATAACAACAATAATAAATGTATTCAAAAACTTTGAAACTTAAAAAAATTTCTCTGTGAAGTTTACTATGAATTTTTGACCTTAACATTTATTTATTCAAAAACGAGTTGTCAAATCAGCATAAAATTTTGTCTAAATACCCCTAGACAACCACAATGTAATTGTATAAAAATATTTTCGAAATTCTGAAAAATGCTAATAACAATATTCAAAAAAATCTGTAAATACCGCTATAAATTTTGGAAATTTTTATATCTAAGTAGCCCTAGAAGACCACAATGTAATTTTATAAACTTTCAAATTTGAAAAAATTCTTTCTGCATCCCACCATGAATTTTTGAAATTTGTTACTGTAACAGCTATTTACTCAAAAACAAGTTGTCAGATTAGCATAAAATTTGTTATTCAAATAGTCCCTAGGATTCTAAATTTTGTTACCAATGAAGCTAGAAATCAGCTACAATTTGGTTTCTTCCCCAATTCCCCGATTTCTCTGCGAAGCTCACTACATATTTTTTTTAATTTGGACTTTTACCATTTATTTACTCAAAACCGAGTTGTCAGATCAGCATAAAATTTGGTATCCAAATAGCCCTAGGAGGACATAGTGTTCAGCCAATAGAGCTAGGTATGAGTTATAATTTCGTTTCGTCCCTAATGGCCTTATTTTACTGTGATGGGTCCTAGGAATTTATGAAATTTGCCTATCGCATATTTACTAGAAACAAAGTTGCCAGATAACAATACTATTCACTGGGCTAGAAACACGAAATCTCATGTAAAAGTATTTTTGAAACCATAAAAACTAGCAAGCAACTTTTAAAATTTTGGAAGTAAAAAAATATTTCTGAATAACTTGCCACATCACGTTTTTTTAACTTGATGAGCCAATAGTTTGATTTTTCTGCAATGAAAATGAGTCAAACTCGACAACTAAAAACGTTGTTGTCCCCTGTTTCAGGCCATATGATGATTAATTCTATGCGCATTCGTAACATAAATCAGAAGAAAATAATCACAATCCTTATGAGAAAGACCAGAAGAATATTTCGCTGCAAAAATTTTCCTACTGTTTCTAAGCCAATCTACATTATAATAAATAAGTTTTAAATAATTACATGAGCACAAAATTGAATTCCGTCAAATAAGTCTCCTGTTAGTAGCATTACTAAAAATATGTACGCAAAACCAATTGAGTATGAGTACAACACAACCTCACTGTTGGGTGCATTATAAGTTTTCATGGCCTTTTCTTGCACATTTCCAATTATGGCATCACATAATAGTGCTAGTGATATCATTATCACACCTTTTGTGTTAAAATTTGGGGAGATTTGAGAATCGGCTGAAACATACAATGCATTTAGATTAGTATAATTTGTTTTATTAACAGGCAATGTTAGCGATATATACACAATCCCAGCAGTGAGCAAATTAAATATTTGAAATGAAAATCAACACCTTAATCTATTTTAAAAAATGCAGCTTTACAAGATAAAATTATCTAATCTAAAGCTAGAAAATGCAGGGGAATATTATGTAAGCAAAATTAATTTGAGGAAAATTTATTATACACACCTAAGGTAAATAATGTTAGTCCTATACACATTAAAACAGCAGCACTAAAATCAAGGGGGCCATACCGTTTCCCCTGGATCAAAATGCTTCCTATAAGCACCGGTATAAGTTTGCAACACTTAAATATTACTTGTGTTGGATAATTTAGATATCCCAATGATGCATTTGAGAGCCCCATTGTTCCTAAAGTAAGTAGGGCTAGAAGAAAATACGTCGACATGGGAATCCTAAAAAAGAAACACCGTAAAACTGTAGTGATTAATGTTTTTTAACATACCTTCGGGTTGTTACATGTCTGATTGATTTTTCTATTATACCGAAGATTGTGTAATAAGCAAATTGCACTAATGTTAGGTACCATCCGTATGGCCGAAAACCATCCAAGGTAAAAATAAGTTCTTGCATATATCCATAGAGAAGAAAAAATACAAAAACTGCCACCGAACAAATTAAAAACTGAGCAGTTTGGTTGTAAACTGATATGTCGAAGCACAAAATTTGAATTTTATTTTTCTCTAATTCCTCCCCATTTGATATTTTTACACTTATAGACATGATTAATTAAAATTATTTTTTAAAAATTACATCTAGCCTAAGTTATAACCTAAAAATTTATTTAAACGTCACCTCTCGGTTGCACACAAATGCGACGTTGCCCGGTTGCCGCATGCAGCCCGGTAACACATTATGTGCAACCCGACAGCAAGATGAAGTTGGGTATAGATAGTCTAGCACCATCTGTGTGATAAAAGGGCAATCACATTTAGAAATAATAATGGCCGTCTAGTATTGGCAGTGTTGAGTGGTAGTTTTTGAAATCGCGTAAAACGAAAGTTAATATTAGAAATAATGACTTATTTAATTCGGTGAGTGTGGCTTTAGCTGTAGCACGAACTTATGTGAGCATGTATTGTACAGTTGACAAAAGTCACACTAGCGGAGCCCCCGCCACGCAGGCCAGGAATGCGAAGGATGGTAAGTTTTTCTATTTCATACTTTTGTTGTTTGCATTGCTTTATTGCTGTTGTTATTTGCACTTTTGCAAGTTCAATGCAGTTTGTTTGCGTAGGAATTACAGCAGCCTTGAGTTTGAAATCAAAGTTTTCTTACATTACAAAGCATTTCATACGCTGCACTGTCTTAATTTATTTAAACTTTTCTATATACCATAGCCCTATTCCTAGATCTAAGGCTCTATTACCCTTTTGGCTTTATTTTGCACGTTATCTTTCAATTTTGAATTTTTAAATTCTTTTGTTTTTGACCGTAGGAATCAGAGTGAAGTTTATCACATTATTCTTTGAAATAACAAAAGAAAAACTATTCATTGGCGCTCTTCCTGTTGTACACTTCAAGGCTGAGTCTGAGTAATTTCTAGCGCGATTTATAAATTCATTTTAATTTGAATGTATTAACCCTGGCCTGGCGTGAGTTTTTGTTTACCAACAGACCAGGATTGAGAGAGAATCTTAAATCAAGGGCTACCAACAGTGGTGTTCTGTTTATGTCAGAACAACGTGTTGTTGAATTCGCTTATAATGATAAAAAGTTTATTGAAGACATTCATGTACTTTTTGTATAAATAAACATGTTTTAAAATTGTAGTTTTACCAGGCTTTACTAAACTTGAAGTTATCAAGGGAAGTATTCAGGAAGAATCTTAAATTTCAGGGCTACCTTCCTTGTATTGTTTGTACCAGAACAACGCTTTGTAGAATTTGCTTATCATGTTTAAGATATTATTAAATACATTTATGTACTTTTTCATTAATAAACAGTTTAAAAGTAGAAGTCGGGCGGGATTACTAGAAGTTTTGAAATTACCAACCAACAGAAAAGTATTAAGAAACAAGCTTAACTCAAGGACTACCAACAGTGAGACCAGAATAATATTTTGTTGAATTTGGTTATAATTTTAAAGAGTTATAGTTATATTTATGTACAGTAAGATGCAGATGTAATGGCGCTAGTAGTAGGCGGAACACTTGAGCGGGCGTAGCTAGAACCTGCAAACTATTAAAAGCAATTTTGCTTTCAAGCCTCGGTCATCTTAGAAAACAGAGAGCAACTGCTTTTAATTTAACAATTTCTGTCGATTTTAGCTAAACTGCACTGCCCTGGCATGTGACCTAATACTAGGGACATTATATCTGCACCTTACTGTACTTTTTCATTTACGAATATTATGAAAATTATTAGTTAGGATTTACTAGAAATCTTAAATTACCAACAGAGCAGTATTAAAGTTTTAAATGCAGGGGCTACCAACAGTGTTCTGTTTCTGCCAGAACAACGTCTTGTTGAATTTGATTATCATTTGCAAAAGTTTATTAAATAAATGTACACTGGGTGTTACAAAATTACACTGACATACTTCGCGATGTGATTTCTTAGGTCAGTTTAAGAGAAAAACTTCCTATGAGCCTATATCCTAAACCACTTCTTTCTAGAGTTACAACCTTTCGAAAATGGAACAGTTCAATCACGTTTAATTAAATTAGTAACTCGGCTATAAATTGAAATTTTTGATTTCAATTTTGTGTGGAATTTTATTGCTGATAATTAACAATTTCACTTGATAAGTTTAAATTCAATCACCAGAGGGAAGGCATAGATGTGTTATCTTGAACATAGTTTTTTACACGTAAGAGTTTCTAACTTGTTGATTGACAGTCACTGGGTCCAACGAGATAATTCAAATTTAAAAAAAAATTAAAGTTCCCATGGAGTTCTCAGTGTGTCCTCGAAAAGCGGAAATAATTTGAATACATTTTAAAAGACAAGTTCTACAATCTACACATCGAAGCAAAAAAATGCCGATAAACATAGGCGCGGAAAAGCTTTCTTAAACGCATCTGGAAGAGTTAACAGTTTGGACTATTCGACATGTTTCCTCTTTCCAGTTTCCAGCTTCGCGAGGAAGAGTTGCCAGGCCCATGTTTATTAGAACTTTATTTTGTGTGGATCTTTCTCTTAAAGTTTGCTTAAATTATTTCCTGTTTTTGTTGATACACTCAGACCTTCATGGTAACTAGATTTTTTTACAAAATTTGAATTAACTCGAAAACCGTTAGGTTTAGCGACTTTCAACCAGTGTATCTTTTTTGTAGTCTTTTATGTGGAGAATAAGGTTTTCAAATCAAAATTTAGAACATTTAAGTATGTGACAAATAAGTTACGAGATACGCCCAGTTTCTTCCACGTCTGCGCTCCCGATCGAAAGGTAAATTGGAACTAAAATAAGTGAAATTGTACATCATCATTAGTAAAATACCCATTGGTACTATGAAATCAAATATCTCAATTTATGGCGTTGATATAATTAAAAACCCGATTAAATTGTTTCATCTTGTAGTGGCTGTAACTGCGTAAGGAAACAGTTCAGAACATACGATTATGCGAACGTGTTCTCTTAAAATGGCCTAAGAAATCACCTGTCGAAGTTTGTCGGTCTAATTTGGCAACGCCCTGTATATTTTTTCATTAACGAACATTTTAAAAATTAGAGCCATAGTTCATTGGAAAATTACAGACTAATATTAAGGAGTCTTAAATTCAAGGGCTACCTAGTAGAGTTCAGTTTCTAGTAGAACACCGGTTTGTTAAGTTTGGGTTTAATTTTTTAAGAGTTTATCAAAAACAGGGATCTCTAAACGTTTCGGTATGAATTTAACCACAAATTCTTCAGATATGTCAATTTAACCTAATTTACGTATGTCCAAAAATGCTTCGTTAGGAGATCTTTCCCCCCCCCCCCCCCTCTCCCAGAAGAAGCAGCAGCTGCGAGTGGATTTTCGGCAAACTGTTTATGTACCAGATTTAGATAATTACTGTCAAACCTATACTATCCCTCCTGTTGGATGTAACTCTATATAAGTAGTCATTGTTAGATATTTAACAAACTTCGGGAGGTTGCAGAGGGGACCACCTACGGTAACTTGCGACAAGCAACCTATGTCCGGCGAAGACAGACAGGGACAGTCAACTGCGCCGCTGGTTACGGAAGTCTCGTCGTTCTTCCCCCTTCTCTCCGCCGTTCGTTACGGAATTCTCGTCGTTTTTTTCTTTCTTTTGCATCGCTGGTTACGGTTAAGTTTTGTCGACTTTCCCCCCTCTTTTATTCAGTGCGACTGTGCCGCTGTTTACGGAATTCTCGTCGTTCTCCCCCTTCTTTTACACAGTGCGGCTGCGCTGCTCGTTAAGGAAGCTTCGTCGTTCTCCTCCTTTATCTGCGCTGCTCGTTACGGAAGTTTCGTCGTCTTTCCCGTGTTTTTGCGCCGCTAGTTACGGAAGTATTGTCATCCTTCTCCCTCTTTTGTCCAATACGACTGTGCCGCTGGTTAGGATACGGAAGCCTTGTCGTTCTTCCTCCTTTCTTTTCGCCCATGATTACGGAAGTTACGTCGTCTTTTTCTCCTCTATTGTCTAGTGCGACTGCGCTGCTGGTTATGAGAGTCTTGACGTTCTGCACCCTCCTTAGTCCAGTGCGGCTGCGCTGCTCGTTACGGAACCCCCGTCGTTCTTCCTCTTCTTTTGCGCCGCTCGTTACGGAAGTCTCGGCGTCTTTCCTCTTCCTTTTCGCCGCTGGTTACGAAAGTTACGTTGTTCTTTCCACTTTTTACTCCAGTGCGACTGTGCTATTGGTTACGGAAGTCTGGCCGTCCTTCCCACTCATTTGTCTAGTGACACTGCGCCGCTAGTTACAGAAGTCTCACTTTTTAATTTTCTTTAGGTTCTTTGCGCAACGACAAACATTACGACCACTTGTTTAAAACTATGGCTATATAATTTAATCTATGGAATTCGTCATTAAACTTTGAGAGGGCATGTTTTGCTAATGAATATTGGAATTAGTGGTACTCAAGGCATTTTAAGAAATTTTAACATTTTCTTTCAAGTGTAATTACAGTTTAATTGTTCTCGAGTGCATTAAACTTCAAATTTCACTTACATAATGCGTAATTTTATAATCTGCTTGCTTTGAATTACATGCCATAATGTGCTTACCTTTACTATACGTCATTATACAAACATACACAGAGCAACTTGTGCCTATTCAAACATTAGAAATTATCGGTTTAGTCGGTACATAGTGCTTTTAGTTCAGTTTGAACACTTCTGTGTTTGAACAGCCACATACCAACAAAACATAAACGGTACCTATCTTATATCGCTTAGTTTGCTTTGGGATTGTATTAATTAGACTAAAATGATGCTTATTCTGCTGTAACGCAGTTTACTTTGTAGGTCTCTATGGCAATAAGCTCTTAGATGATGAAATGTGAATGTTGATTGTGGGATGCGGTTTAAAAAAATATTTATAAAATTCTAAACGAAAAGAGAAGAAATGGGGAATTATTCCCCATGTTGAAATGAAATTGTAAATTTGTAAATATTCTACAGTTAAGCTAAGTATACGTTAATTATTTCTTGGTACTAAAGGAATTTTTTATACAAGTTTTAATGTATTGAAAAATGCAGACTTCACAAACATGGTCATTTATTATAACGAAGTGGCAATTAACAATGATTGTCATTATTTATACTTCTTTGTCTATAGGGGCTCAGTTAGACTTTCATTATATACCATTTTTTACGAGTTAATCTACACGTAATGGCAATGCCAATTTACTAAAAGTTTTCTAGCGATTAATAGTTTTTTAAGTGAATTCATAAACAAATAGATCAATTATCGGGAAAAATAACATTGGAACAAAAATAATTTTAAAGTTGTTTTAGCGGTAGCAGTTTGAAACAATAAAACATATATAAAGATGTGAAATTTGTGCATCAACATACGGTCTGAGTTTTTTGGACGCTGTCGATTGGGCGCACCCGTTTTGGCGCAGCCGTTTGTGCGCAGGAACGTTTGAGTGCAGGGACGTTTGGACGCAGAATCGTTTGGCCACAGGGACGTTTGTACGCGGTACCGTTTGGCCGCAGAGGCGTTTCGGCGCGGGTCGTTTTGGCGCAGGTACGTTACGGCGCAGGTACGTTGCGGCGCAATAAAGGAAATTATTTAATTTTGTCTTTCTTTAATTAAATAACATTGTAATAGCCACTCAATTATTTATTAATTATTAACATTAAACACGAGACTCGGAATTTTTACAAAATATAATTATAAAAAATTAGTCACTTTTCAGCGGCAATAAAATTTTTTAATTTTAAAAAGAAATGAAAATGTCTTACTGTATCCTACTTAACATTTAACAATTTGTTTTTTAAATTGGACAGTTCAACGATTTTAATACAAATATTGAACTTTCTATAAAATAACCCACAATAGATTACTCTTTCGCTCAAACGTCTTTGCGCTCAAACGTCTATGCGCCCAAACGTCTATGCGCCCAAACGTTTCTGCGCCTAAACGTCTCTACGCCCAAACTTACCTGCGCCCAAACGGCTAGCGTTAGAACGTTACTGCGTTCAAACGTCCCTGTGCCTAAACGTTCTTGCGCCGAATTGTTTCTGCACCCAAACGCATATATCCATTCGAGCGGGAAACGTTAGCAGGCTTCACTCCAGACATGGTAGATTGTCTTATTAAATACTTCTGAGGAGATGAAGTGCATGTACGTTCGTGATTCGAAGCCGACGTAGAGCTGTAGGTCCCCACTGTCCAATGCCATTTTAAACACCTCACAGGACAGTAGGGGAAAGGCATTCATTGCTTTTTAAATGTGCTCTGAGTCGACTCCGTGGCAGGGTGATCCTAACGGGTGTATGTGTATGTTTGTGCATGTTAAGGCCCGTACAGACCGGAGACCGAACGCAAACAAACGCCAACGAAGGCACATGTGGAACCGTTTGAGTTTGGTGTGTACGGGATTGGCGAACGCGAACGAACGCTTACCAACGCTTGCCAAGGGGTTCGTTGGCGTTCGATTGCGTTCGCTAGTAGAGCGGTACCTCAAAGAAAGATTCGTTTTGGTTTGGACAGGATTTGTCACTTTTCAGTCGTTGGTAAGCGTTTGGACTGTTTGGGACGTATTTCAATAAATTTTTTTAAATAATAGATAAAGATGGAGTGGAGCGACGAGTTAAGTTTGAAATTAATAGAGTGCTACCGCGACAAACCCATGCTATGGGACCCAACAAATATGCACTATAAATTAACCAAAAAGAAGGTAGATATTTGGAGAAGCATTGCAGACGAATTTAAGTGCGATATTCCGGAAGTTAAAAAAAATGGAAAGCTTGCTATCATCTTATCGCCGAGAAATGCGCTGTGAAGGTACCACACATTCCTCATCATCGCTGGACATACTAATATTATGACTAATTAATTACTGTATTATTAAATAAAACGTAAATTCGAATTCGGACAGAGTAGCACCGAACGTTTACCAACCGCTCCGAACTGCCAGTGCTCGAATGCGAAACTTTGGTGTGGACGACTGCAAGCATACGCTGACGAATTGTTTCCAACCCCGAAGGCCAACGCCATATTTGCGTTCGTTGGCGTTCGTTTGTGTTTGACCTCGGTCTGTACCGGCCTTTAGAGGGTGGGGGGGGACCGTAAATATAGACAAAAAATAGCACCGTTCATCGCATAGTGCTAGAAATTGTCTGCAGCATTATGAAGAAGACCTTTTGTTTAATAGTTGTCTTGAAAGTGTTGCTGAATAGTTTTTTTGAATGAAAGCCGTTTTTAATAGTTATAAAGGTTTATAGCGTAGCCATAAAGAAATTTTATAAGAAACTAAAAACTTGGGACGATCACCGTAAAACGTCGTTTTCAGTCTGGACACACCACAAATTACTGTTACTATGTTGTCTTCAAATTTACTACTTGATGTGGAAGAGGTAGAGTTTTCGCTTACAAATGCGAGGATCCCGGTTTCAATTCACATAAAATTCAGTTTTTTAATTACTTATTTTTTATTTATGGTCTTACGGCATTTTTATTCAATTCCAAGCTTTTAAATTATTTTTTTAATTATTTGATACTGTTCGGCGTAATTACGTATTGCTGGTGATATTTACAATACATAATATAAAATACATATGTACCAACATTTTCGATTAATTAAAAAAAAATACTTCGATTACTGTTTACTTAATACAAATGTCAAATGTGACTCCATGATTTCCATCCCACCCCCTTACCCGGGCTCAGCGCACTTAGCGCTATTCACCGGTCTAACATGCCCCACTCCGAAAGACATGCAACCCAACATACACACCACACACACCGTCCATGGACACGCCGGGTTTAACTTATTCAGAAACATTTCCGACGGGCAGAGGATTCGAACCTACTGCCGTTCTGAGTCTAGTTCTAGAGGTTGGGACTCTAACCACTAGACCACCCGCTGGCCCACAAATGTCGTAAAAACTAAAACAAAAATAACTTCAAAAGAAGTAATTGTATGGGAATTGAACCCGAAATTCTCGCATTGGCGAGCGAGTACTCTACCCCAAGACTACTCCCACCACACACGTGATTTGATTTTATTTTTTGGATATTAAGATGAGCACGTAAAGTGAGAATATTCCGTAGACAACCTATTTTACGGACGCACACTAACTCCCGTCAGCGGTCAATCGAAAAATAATCTCTTTCCTTAACTCCCGTCAAGAAATTTTTACCTGGGCCAATATCTTAATCCTCATCCTGAACTCCCGTCAGAATAATGACGCACGCGGTTTAAAGTCAAGTTGATACAGTATGTACCGGTTTTGAAATGAAATGATCACATCAGACGCATATAAAATTTGTCCTAAAATTTATTTCAAAATGATACATAGCCAACCGGACGTCGGTCGTTAAAACCACAACTAAATACATATAAAATATAGACAGACATATTTTAGAAGTTAAACTAAAGTTAACAAACTATTGTGCTAAATTTATAGGAAACACATTTTATGAAATCGTATCTACAAATTTGTTGATTATTATATTGTAGAATTTTGTTTTTAATAAAAGTCCTGCCTGCGCTGAACCGATTTGCGGATGATTCTGCTGTGGGATTCCTTTGCACTGTTTATTTTTATATAAGTGTCAGCAATTATTCCTATTGGACATCCGTTATCACTAGCTTCTTAATTGGTTAGCACTTGTCTGTATCCAGAATTTTAGAAAATGTTATTTAAGATATTGGAAATATTTTAAGTTACCTACATGATCATTATCATAGCATCTTTGCTTAATCACCAATGCTTAGGCCTGACGGGAGTTCAGGACGGGGATTATAGGACGCCTACGACTTCGTAATCAACAGAATTAACCTGACGGGAGATAGGGTTGCCCGTATTTTACCTATCGTAACCAATTTACAACTCGGTTTAAATGATATGGCGTGTACTCCGTGGAACAGAAGTGTATACGAGGAAGTAAAAAAGGCAGAATAACAATCTTGCCCACACCACTGACCTGTAATACTTAAGAATAACTACGTCAACGCCTTTCACATCTTTTTAATGTTACGATTTTCCGATTATTGTAAAATAAAACAAATACATTAATAATTCGTAACTCGCAGACACGCGAATTTTTACGCAGTTTCGGTCAATGCACTTAAGTTATTTTTTCCTTTAAGGTTTTCGAAATATGTTAAAAATAGGAAAATTGGGATACCTGCTTTACTAACATAACTCTTTATATAGTTAGCTCTAGAAAAAAAACAAATTTTAATTGTATTTGTAAATTCTATAATATTGCACTTGTAGTCAATTGTTTAAGGCTGCATATTTGTTCCTCGAACTTTTTTTAAAACTGGGAAAGTATTTTTTAATTGTTTTTCGTATGAAAACATACCTAAAGAAAGTAGTTCATAGTTTCGTCTTTTTTCTTACATTAAAATGCACCTAAAAATCAGAATGCAACTGGGGCTAATTTGGTAATCCGTCCCAGTACATAACAGAAAGCGAATGGGATAGTCGGAGAGTGCGAGGGCCGCTCGAAGGCCGCGGAATCGCCCACTGACCACTACAGGAATCGAGAACCAAGTTTGTTGACCGTCTCTCATGACTGTGGTGGTACTGTTATTGAGGCAGCAGCTGCACTTAGGCTAAAATGTTTGTGTATACTTAAACGGTCATTACCTCCGTTTGTACGGTAGCTCGAGTCGGTTTTGCAATAATTAAGTAATTAGGTTGGGGTCAAGGGGCGTAAAGACCTTAAATTTGATTAGGGGGAAGAGGAGAATTATGGGCTTTTGGAGAAAATGGTTAAATGAATTCTGAACACTTGTTTACCTTCTGTTCGATCAAGGTGGGATGATTGGCATCGATATGGAATGCAATGAAATATCTGTATCGATACCAGTATTGAACTGGGTCAATTATCACGTGAAAGAAAATAAAAGGTTATTAAAAAATTCCGTTGTGAATGGGAAAGAAGGAAGGTTTGGGAAAAATTCCTACGAAAATAAACTAAACGTGTTTTTTCGAAGTTAATCGATAAATTTGAACCTGCTGATTTCTATCAGCAGGAAAAAAATCGTCCAGAGTGATTCTACGATGTACCTAATCATAGCTGGCGGATAACATTATTATTGTCATTTTAATGAAAGAATGCGGAGGCCACTACCTTTACGATATTAGTTTGTAATTCTGAAAGTAGTGATTAACTGATTATTTATTTTCTTTTGGGAATTCTGAAAATAGTGATTTTTTTATTTATCAAAGTGTTCTTATCTATTCTTTAACTAACGCAACTAAATTTTTGAGAATTCCTCATTTAAATACCAATTTCAGATTAACTGAAACCCCAAAACGCATTTTCTTGTTGATTTGAAGTGTTTATCAGAGATTAGTCACTACTTATCACTTCACTATTTATATGGGAAGTGTTTTTCTTTACTTTAAGTTCGATGATAGGAATAATGACTAATAAATAAAAGTTGTGGGAAAACCATAAACCAAAGGTTTTCGAGTACTACGCGATACTGTTTAAAATAAGAAGATATTTTGTGATACGGTGGAATATCAGAAACGACCTTGTTTGATAATGTATCTGAGACCCCTTTTCTCAATGCTTTCCAAATGATTAATTAGAGTTTGACTAAATTTGAAACGTGGCGGTGAGTGGCAACTAAGGTGTAAAAAATGAGGGGATTGGCAAGACTTACACATACATATGTAAGCCGCTTAAACGCCAGCCTCGGCAAGTGTTTGAGCACACTTAATTTGTGCGACAGTCTTGCATGTAGCTTACTGTAAGCCTCGCACTTGCGCACAGCCCGACCGCTACAGCACGCTGTAGCGACTCCTACACAATGTCGTTATTTACCTGCGTATTTAACGCCGTTTTACTTTTTATCCTGAATTATGGAACGAAAACTAGTATTTTAATTATTTTAATAATTACTGACGTCAAAAATGTATTTCTTGACGTCTAAAAATCGTTCAACTACATTAAAATAAAACAATAAAAAAACAAAAAACTATAAATAAATTACTTTAAATGTCAATAAACGAATATTATATAATAATACTCAATTTTTGACGTCATAAAATCAATTTTTTACTACAAAAAAATGAAATGAAATGATTTTGAAAACGGCTTTTCGCATCAAAAAGCGTCAAAATGTCGTTTAGTTGTTAGTAATGAAATAATTTTTTTTCATTCCTATGTTATACAATTTTCTGACATCTAATACTCAATTTTTGACGTCTTATAATCAGTTTTTGACGTCACAAAATCAATTCCTGACGGCAAAAGAATAAAATAAAATGATTTTTGATATCAAAACGCTAATATACGTCAAAAATTATGTTAAGAGCTGAAAGAATACATTATTGAAGTCAAGAAATATTTTTTGACATCAATAAATGTATTTTTGGCGACAACAAATTATTTATTAATGTCAAAAAAGTCAATAAAGGTTTAATAAAAGGTAAAACGGCGTTCCATAGATGCAACTTTTCCTAGCTACTATCTATTCAAAAAATATGTATTAGCTGCCACTGCCAAGTACTAGTCGATGAATAAACGCAGCAATTGAAATGTCTACTTTTCAATGATATTACATTGCAATACAATATCGGGCGTTGCACAAAAGAAAATACATTAGAGCACGCCTTGCCCAGCTTGCGTTACGTTTTAGAGTTTTTTTATTGTATAATTTGTTATATGTTTTTTTTTAAATCGTGAAACCGTGCGTGAGCACGACTCCATGATTCCCATCCCACCCCCTTACCCGGGCTCAGCACACTAAGTGCTATACACCGGTCTAACATGCCCCACCCCTGAAAGACATGCAACCCAACATACACACCACATATGGACACGCCGGATTTAACTTATTCAGAAAAATTTTCGACGGGCAGAGGACTCGAACCTTCTGCCGTTGAGAGTCTAGTTTCAAAGCCTGATACTTTAACCACTAGACCACCCGCTGGCCATATATGTTTAAGGCTTGCTCTAATGTATATTTTGTCGATCGCTCGGTACAATAATTTTTTTTCTAGTTGTTGCTTGGGGGTCACGTGCTATTGTGCTCCTATGTACAGGTCACTACCAGTGCTGGTTGGTTTTTAAATGTTAATCGGAAAGGTAGGCTTAGGCGAAGACCCGTTTTTTCTCTGTTATACAAGTTGTCCCAGAACTAGCCGAACGTAGGCAAATAACAAGGGGAAACTGAATATCTCGTATAATATCTCCCTGAAATGCTCTCGTCAATTTTAGACGCCATAACGATGAAGAACGAATATTTTTGTATTACTCTCTAGAAATGTTGGTAAGCTGCCGGTTCAATTACGCTTAATTTAATTAATTTACGATTGCAATACACAAGATCGGCCTATAACTACGTATTTACGCTTCGCCGCATGCGTGTCTTCATAGTGCAATTAGCAGACGGGCGTTGCCCGTACGTGTTACAACAACTGTGCCTAAAGTGCAGCGGTTCAAATCGCGCTCACCTTTAATTTTTTTTTATTTTTAATTATATCTATTTTACTTTGTAACGGCTAATTTATTTAGGAAAAAATTAATTATTAGTGAAAACTGAAAAACTATATAGTAAAAATTATCTATTGAATAACTTGTATCTGTAAAATTAATTTTTAATAAATGTTGAGAAACTGAAATAACCCGAAAATTTTCATATCTGCTTATATAAATTTAAATGAAACGTCTAAAATCGTAGATTAATCCATGATTCAACAGTTTGAAATAGCTGAATTATTATTAGGAGTTCTTTATTTGTCAAATTCTTTATTATGCAAAGATAACTCAATGAAGATTTAGTTAAATATAATATGTATACAATATAATTTAAAATTTCAAAAAAATGGCGGTGAGCGGCATTTGAACCGCTGCACTTTTGTTATCGTTGTGGTGTCGCGAGCGTACAACGCTTGTTTGCTCATTGCGCTATGAAGACACGCATGCGGGCAAAGCTATAATCCGAACTTGTTATTGCAATCCTAAATCAACTAATTAAAGCCATAATTAAACTGAAAGATTACCAAACTTTCTATCGAGTAATACAAAAATATACATGCTTCATCGGTATGACGTCAAAAATTGACCGAGCGTTTCAGGGAGATGTTATACGAGGTTTTCAATATCTTTATGTTATCAGCCCATGTTCGTATAATCTCGTGACACATTGTATATAATGAGGTTCGTTCGTGGGGTGGCACAAGAAATGTTCATGGAGAATAGAAATTTAGACCAAGAACCGTTTGCTTCTGCTCTCTTAAACATAATGACGGGCTGGCCCTCGTAGTGGTATATTAAATGTTCGCCGGGAAAATAAACTTAAATCTAGAACCGTTCTGCCCTCGTAGATATGATGAACTCATACGTTGGTATATTAAATGTTCGTCATGAAAAGATATTTGACTATAAACCGGCTGATTCTGTCCTTTTAGATATGATTACGGGCTGGGCTGGCTTTGTAGTGGTATATCAAAAGTTTATTGAAAAAATACACTTAGACCAAAAATCGCCTTTTCTCTTTTCTTAGACATCATGATGGGCTGGCGCTGTAGTGGTTTGATAAATGTTTATCCGAAAAAGAAACAGACCAAAAACCGTCTGCTTTGCTACTGTCGTATTCTGCTAGTAGACATAATGAAAGCCCGCCCGCCCGGTTTTGGTATAACTTCACAAATATTATACACTGTGTCTATAAAGTAACCCCCCCAACTAACTTTTGAACGGCTTGATATTTTTCCACTAAATTAGGTGTGCTGTAATGGGAAATTAAATACTATCTTTCAGACCATATTAAAATTTTGTATCATCCAAAATGGCGACTGGGCGCCATTTTGAATTTTTTGAAATGGAAAGGTGGACCTTATTGGAAAGGTCTTTTAGTTCTGCGTCTGATTCTAGAGTTTCAAAGAAAAGGATTCAGCCATAACAAAATGACAATGTTTGAAGATAAAGAAGTCTATTTAAAAAAACTAAGAATTAAAGCAAAAAGAAATTAAATTAAGTGTTCGAAATGTTTACCATTCACTTCTTGGCACATAAAAAATCGGTTATGAAATTCCTGCCTTACATTTTCATAAGTTTCTGGAGTGATATTTCTGCAAACTTCTGTAATGCGTTGCTCCAGTTCTTCAATTGTTTATGGACGGGTTCTGTACACTTTCGATTTCAGATATTCCCATAGAAAAAAATCTAAGAAAGTTAAATCTGGGGAGTGAGCCGGCTATTCTACAGGCCCCCGCCTATCAATCCATCTTGCAAGAAAATGTCCGTTGAAAAAGTCAGAAAGAGGCCTATAACAATGAGGCGGGGCACCGTCTTGTTGGGACATAACGTGTTCAATATTATTTCCAGCCACCTGAGATATTTCTGGGAAAATTTTGTCATGCAAATGAAAAAGTGGACTACTGGACAAAAAAATCAAAACAATTTTGAATTGAGTGAGTCCATTTGTTTAAACTCCGCCATTTTGTTATGGCTGAATATTTTTCTTTGGAACTCTAGGATCAGACGCAGAATTAAAAGACCTTTCACATGAGGTGTCACTCGACCCTGGATAAAAAAATCAAAACAATTTTGAATTGAGTGAGTCCATTTGTTTAAAATCCGCCATTTTGTTATGGCTAAATATTTTTCTTTGAAACTCTAGGATCAGACGCAGAATTAAAAGATCTTTCAAATGAGGTGTCACTCGACCCCCCTTTGAATTTAAAACAAAATTTCAAAATGGCGCCCAGTCGCCATTTTAAATGATGCAAAATTTAATTTTTGGCTAAAAAATAGTATTTAATTTCCCATTAAAGCACACCAAATATTGTTGTAAAATATCAAGTCGTTCAAAAGGATGTTGGGGGGGGGGGGGGTTATTTTATAGACCGAAGGTATAACTCATAATTACTATTGGGAGTACAATATGTAGTTGGTAGTGATATAATTTATGTTTAAAAATATAAAAAGTATCGTTTCTTTAAAAATTTATCGGTATATGTACCTGTTTCTCTGACAAAATCGGAACTCTTGAATTTTCATACAGAAAAATGAAGCTTTCATTTTAAGGGTTCTTCTTGCGTGATGTGTAACAAGGCAACCGCACCTTCGTTCGTCGGAATTACACTCCTCATCTCAACTTCAAGGCTTCAAAAGCTCGACGGAAAATTACATTAAATCAAAAAAGAAAAATTGCTCATGCCATGAGAGTTAAAGCTTTGATCTTTACAAAATTGGAGTGATTTTTACAACTGCACATTTGATAGAAATCAAGGTGAACATTCAGACTTGGAATTATGAAACAGGGACGTATTTGAAAATTTTTAATTCGTTAAATAATTTTGTGTGAACGGACCTAGTTAATATAAGGAGAAATTAATTTTTTTCACAATTTTTAAAAATTTGTGTTCTAGTACTCAAAAATAAATCTTCCATGAACAACGTGAACGACTAAGATTTTCTTTATTTTTCAATCTAAACCACTTCCATTTGGCGCAAGTTATGAGCCGCCTTCAAAGCACGAAGCGAAGAGTTATAATAGAATTAAGTAGCTTGTCTGTTGAAGAAAATAAAGTTCACTTAGTAGACATTTGTGTCTTGTGAAATTATCGGTTATAATCCAAAAATAAACCCTTTACCACGGTAATTACGTCAGAGGGATTTAGTGCAGTTACAAATGTCGCAAATGACATACAATACGATGACTCGGAAGTTAAAATATGTATGTATGTAAGAGGCAGCTGAAAGACGAGCAAAAGTCGATATATCTGCGTTGTGTTATTCAGTTTTTAACGCAAATGTACTTGAAATATCCATAACACAATGTTGCAAAGAGGTTTTTATGCGATACATTTTATGTGTACTCGGTACTACGCATCCATTTGCAATGTTTGTTGAAATGCGAGCTTTACTGATACTAGGAGATAGTTATTGCCAAAACCGGAATTTGCGAAGTGATAAGTGAATTTAATGATTCGTGTAGTTATTTGGTATGCATAATTTTTGAATATGTTCTACTCTTTAACAGGACACAAAACCTTCGTCATGGAAACGTTATTCAACATGATTTCATTAATGAAAGAGTCAAACCGGCTGTAATTTTACGCAGACTCGGCTCACAGTTTCAAGATGTACTGTGTCAAGAAGTCGCAAGTATTTAAATGGGGTAACAGTTTTAAAAATGAGCAAAACATTTCACCTGAACTTTCCTATACGTTAAAAATTTTACTTATCAGACTTTCAAAAGTATTTTTGTATCAACGTTTTACGCGCTATTAGTATAGATTGCACTGCTCTTACCAGTCAGGCTAAAAAGCACGGACTGTATCCACGTAGATTCAGTGGAAATTGTTGATAAGAATCAAATTTATCTCTTAAAGGTTAGCTTGCGTAAGTTATAAGTTATTTTAAACTTAAAATGTTTGTTCTACATGAAATATGCGCAACTTGGTTTTTAATTTTACCTGCGTTTAACACCTTCTTGAGCTTAAACCTTTAACCAGGCATTACCAGACATCTCTCTGAGAGGGAATAAAGAATGCTCTTGTCGCTGACTAGTACAACTAATAACAATGATTCATCTACCGACCTTACGTGCATCTTGCCCGCGGGACATCATAGCTGAGGGCACCATCAGCTGCACGTCGTAGTATGCGGAACCGAATTTATCAAGGTTGTTTAAGAGAAAAAAAATCTATTTTTAATTTTTTGGAAAACGATGCCTTGGGTTTAATGAAAACCAAGACCGGAAGGGCACATGCGTCCTCCAAACATTTGGTGGTCACAGAAAAAACAGCGGACTGGGACACGAACTAAATTATAGCACATCTGTAACTCTGTTAGTCTATAGAATTTAAAAAAACATGGGTTGCTAGTTTTCAAGCAATATTCTTTTGGAAAAATTTAAAATTTTGATTATTTTATTCATTTTTCAGTTTTAGTTGTTCAACGTTCTCATAGCTTTTAACATTGTGTACCCCTAGCGATTTTCCTGATATCAAACTTGATCCCGATCTGATAACTCGTTTTTAATAAAAAGGCGGTAAAACCCAAATTTTTAAAAATTCTTAAAATGCGTCACATAGAATATAGCGGGCTGGGATACCAACCATGTAGCTCATTTCCAGTTCATCTATGGGGTTACAAAATTTTAAAAGAAATCGTGTGCAAGTTTTTGAGCAATATTTCTTACTTTGTAGCTTTTAGCATTTCTAAAAATTTTGTGCACCGTAACATTGCGCCTATAGTGCGATTATGATAGAAATCAAAATTTTTAAAGAAAATCGCAGAGGCCATCATTTTATAGCTAAAAAGTTTGAAAAAGAGGGTTGGATTTGCCCTAACGTGTTTTCGTTTCAGATTTAAAAAATTCGTTTTCCGAAGAAATACTGCCAAAAAAAACATATCTAACTTCCGGTTTCGGATTTTGGAGGTCCAAAACATGTATCTTTCCGTCAAATTCTCGATATTGAAAATTTGAACGAAATCAATACGTACTGGCTGTGAGACTGTTCGTGACAATTCAGGAAGTAGAGGTTCAACTGCAACAAGAATCATTCCTGCTGTCGGTAAACGTGTTGGAAGCTTTGATACAAATAAATCGCCGAATAAGTCTGAAATAAAGAATATCAACACAGTCAAGAACATTAGGAATGACTTCTTTTGAACTTAAATCCTTGTTGAAGCTCTTCTTCGCGGATTTTCACGAACAGTCTCGCGGCCATATTTAAAACGGTTATCTCATTGAAATACTTGCGACTTCTTGAGTGTAATTTCTTGAAACTGCGCCGGGACTGCGTGAAATTTTAACCGGTTTGATACTGTAAACAATGAGATCATGTTAAATAACAACTACACAGTTTCCATGACGACGGTTGTGCATTATTTCCTGTTTAGGAATGTGCATTAACAAATAATTGAACTACCCTCATACGTTGATGGGACAAAGACATACTATAAGGAACGGCTGCTAATTGACAATGGTGTAGTTTTGTGGAAAAATTATGTATTTGTTTTTGGCGGGCTTAATTTTGGTGCTAACGTTAAACATCGACGCTAAAGAGTCGATTAGTACACTTAAAAATTTAGTAGAACTTCTGCTTTACGTATTATTTATTTTTCGGCAGCCTCTTTTTACTTAAGCTAAACACCGTCTCCGGAGAGTAGACCATCGTAGTCCTAGGGGGAAAAAGTATTTTGTTGTAGTAATTCAATTGTATCAGAGTCCTTTTATTCTCGTATCTCATTAGTTACTGGAAAAAAGGTAGTCTTTACTATCGATATTTTGTTGCTATAGCAACCGACATTATCGCATAGCAAGGCGAAATTTCAGCTCGGAAGCTTAATTTGTTAAATCACGATGAAAAAGACAATGATTAAATTTGTTTGGATACCCAAAGGAGCTTTCTTATGTTTCCGTCTATGGTCCAAGCCATTAAAAGTACTTTAGAGCGTCGTAAAAGACGATTTAAATTAATTAGGCAATGAAGTTCATTACGTACTCCGGATTTCCTCGCGCTGTGCTTAGCTTGACGGATTTTCGGCGTCCATTTACGTCGCGCCGAAGATTCGCCGGAGGCTCCGGACCCCGGAGCCGGTGGCAGCTCCCGACAAGCGTGTGACAAATGGCACGCTTTAGACGTGGTTGTTTCCCATCAGTCACATCCATTGCACACGGTTTGACAGCATCCATTTCCACTGATAAGAAAGCTTTTCTATGTACATGCACGTCTTCCTCCGGGGCCGCTTTGGTTTTGCGTCATTGTTAACACTAAACGATACATTTTATCGGCTGATACTTTTTGACGAGAAGAGAGATGCTTGTAAATTGGAAAACGCTGTTTTTATAACGAGATGCCACCAATGAAAAATAGTTGAATTATTAAGTGGCGGTTGCTTTTTTAAAAGTGCACTGCACAGAAACTGCCATAATAATAATAATATTAAATGGATAATATGTATTTATGTTACTAGCGGGATAAAGGCGTTATTATAACACGAGTTTGAAAGTTGCACGACGAGGTCGTAGACCGAGTCGTGCGTAATCAAACGAGTGCCATAATAATGCATTATCTCACGTGTCACATACAAAACTTTATCCACGATTGCTCAAAATTTGTTAACAATCGAATTTTTTTGCCTGAAATGATATTTGACATTTCGCATTAATTTAGTCGAAAATGTCGTCACTATTAAAATACTTTTGTTTTAAAATCAAAGGAACGAGATAGGGTCGATTTGTTCAATACTATGGCAGCCAGTCAGTTTTCCTGTAAACAAAGCTTCAGTTTTGTTTGTGTAAATAAAATGAATTAGGTAATGAAGTCATTACCTAACTCATTTTACACTAGTGCGATAATGAACTTCATTACCTAACCAAAATAAATGACATAATAAGTCCTTATCCAAGCAGTCGTAGATAAAGCATTTTACCTGGACTTTTCTCAACTGAAAAAATAATACCGTTATTTACTTAAAAAAAAACTATGTTAACGTTTTAGTACCAACCGTTACCATTCTGAGTGTACGCACTCCCTTTTTAACTTTATTTATTAATGCAATTTTAGTAAGTTTTATAGACCGAAACAGCTCGTTACATTGTCTAAAAATTTAAACTATTTTCTCTTTCGGTTACACCGGAAATGATTTTCTTATTTTTAATGCAACACCTGGTATATTTTTAGATATTTTGAATTAGGATATAATTCTAAGCATGTTTATGATTATCAGATTTCCTTTATGATTGAACGTTTCTTGAATATAAAGGCATTATCTTTCAAACATGAAAAATTTATAGAGGGCGTCAAAGGAACTAACTAAGGAATTTAAAAAAAACTCGTGGCTTAGTTTTTAAGATTTAATTTTTTAAAAATTTTGAATGTTTTTGGAAACATGTTAAATACGTCGTCTATAAGTACTTTAGAAATATACACTGTGTCTATAAAGTACCCCCCCCCCCAACTAACGTTAGAACGACTTGATATTTTACCACAAAATTTGGTGTGCTTTAATGGGAAATTAAATACTATTTCTTAGCCCATATTTAAATTTTATATCATTCAAATTGGCGGCTGGGCGCCATTTTGAATATTTTTTTTAAGGGAAAGGGGGACTCCTCGTTGGAAAATTCCTGCCTTACATTTTCATAAGTTTCTGGAGTGATATTTCTGCAAACTTCTGTAATGCGTTGCTCCAGTTCTTCAATTGTTTTTGGACGGGTTCTGTACACTTTCGATTTCAGATATTCCCATAGAAAAAACTCTAAGGGGGTTAAATCTGGGAAGCGAGCCGGCTATTCTACAGGCCCCGGCCTACCAATTCATCTTCCAGGAAAATGTCCGTTGAGAAAGTCAGAAACAGGCCGATAATAATAAGACGGCGCGCGGGCGCACCGTCTTGTTGGAACATAACGTTTTCAATATTATTTCCAGCCACCTGAGATATTTCTGGAAAAATTTAGTCCTGCAAATGAAAAAGTGGACTACTGCATAAAAAAATCGAAACAAATTTGAATTGAGTGAGTCCATTTGTTTAAAATCCGCCATTTTGTTATGGCTGAATATTTTTCTTTAAAACTCTAGGATCAGACGCAGAACTAAAAGACCTTTCAAATGAGGTGTCACTTGACGCCCCTTTCTATTAAAAAAAATTTCAAAATGGCGCTCAGTCGCCATTTTGAATGACACAAAATTTAATTTTTAGCTAAAAAATAGTATTTTATTTCCCATTAAAGCACACCAAATGTTGTGGTAAAATATCAAGTCGATCAAAAGTGAGTTAGAGGGAGGGGGGGGGTTACTTTATAGACAGACGGTATATCGAATTTACAGGAAGTTTGCTAGCTGGTTCAAACAAAACAGGGTGTCTCAGCCAAAACTCCCCAGCCTTGCAACTTTTTTATTTGAAGATACTTATACGGCTGGGAGAGTTTGGGACACCCTGTATAAATGCATATTTCGCTCGACAGTACATTTATGAATTTGCTAATGTTATCTTGGATGAAGTTCTGTTTTAAACTCGTGCTGGAAAGCATTTTGGTTCTTCGAGCTGGATTTTCTTGTTCTTACTTTCTCATGGCTTCGGTATAGGGAAGTATTGATTTCATGAAAATTTTCGAATTCTAGACTTTAATGGAAATAAACGTTTTGGGGCTCAAGGAACCCAAAAGTACTGTACCGATTTTGATGAAACTTTAAATAAGGAGGTATATCGAAAATTTTAGTTCATGATAAGCTTTTCAAAAAAATGAGATTTTGGGGTTTTTCTTTATCATGTTTATCCAACCTTTTAGACTTGACATTCCTTGAAGTTTTTAATTCGATTTTGAAGAGGATAGGATTGATCACCTTTGCCAAAAGCGCAGTCCAATTTATGTCTTGCAATATTCAGGCTTCTGGAAGTACAAGCATGACATAACAACACGAAGGGCGATAATGGGGCGTTAAAATTTATGGTAGCAGTTCTATATTATGGAACAAGCATCCCTAAACTTGCTGCGGCACGTTTTGACAAGGTGTCGGTGTAAAAGGACCACTTTAAACTGTTAAAACTTTCAAGTGTTCAACACATGTCAACCCGACATTCGAATTCGGTGAAAACGACAGACACAAATGATGAGGATATGAGGATGGAAAAGTTTTATTTGTTTTTTGTGAAAGCTTGATGGAAAAAATGTGTTCGGTTTTGCGAAAATTGAGTGAGTACATTTTTCGGATTTATAAATTATGAAACCTTGCATTTGCGTTGTTGAGTTGAATTATTTTTTTATTAAAAAAAAATGCAATAAATTACAATTGCAGAATTATACAGGGGTTAAACTAATCGGAAATGTTAATGCTGTGGAACAAAGTTAAGCCAATAAAAGCTGACAGTGTTGCCATTACGCAATAAATAAGTATCGATTCGCTAAACATCACAAGTTCAATATTCCGTTTCGCCGCTTTCAATTAATTTGTTTCATTGGCAATAGATAAAACGTCACATATCATTCATTATCGTGTGTGTGTAATTGCGGTTCCGTGTCTATTGATGCTCTCTGCTTTAATATCCGGCATCTGAGTATTCGCTATGCCGGAAGTCAGGAAGTCGCTTAAATAACGCGGTCACCGTTGAATGGCTCGCGTTAATTGTCTTTCGCCGCATATAATCCAGTTTATACCAACGTTGTTGCATTTGCTGGTCGGAATTTGTGGGAACTACAGAAATTCAGGCAAAACTTGTTGTACTTTAGCGGACAGCAACATTCTGTTTCCTTGAAGTTGGAAACTAGAAAATTAAAATAAAAACAATCACGTAACATTGTAGCAAAATGAGAAAAAAATTTCAGCTTCGCTAGACGTTTTCTACTAGCAGAGAAGAATTAAAAGTTCCCCGGGGTTTAATAATCAACCTGAGTATATATAAAACAGGCAAACACAGGGAATTTTCCGCAAACTTTAATATCTGAATATTCTAGTTTTAAATAATTTGACGAAGAAAAATATTTAATGGAGCGGTCTAAAAAAAGACGTGTACGCCTCTTTACAGTTCCTTGACCTTTCTCGAGTTTTCAAATGATAATAGTTATTTGTATTACAAGTAAAGAAAAACTTACTTTTCTTTAAGAATAATACATACAAAATTTTCAGTGTACAAGTATAAGTTTCTCTAACGTTAATAGTTGTATGTTTAATATTTATTCCAATAAATAATTAATAATTGTTTATTTTGTTGCTATAAAGAAATGGTTGCTATAAAGAAAAGAGATACTTTTCTATACGATTTGTAATAAGGAAATGTAGTCCATTTCCATTGAGTGTCCGAAAAACCCTCTTTTTCTTGCTTCTTCTTTTTTTGGCGTTTCTTTTTTTCAGTCTATCTTACACATCGCTCCCTGCCGCACTCATCTTCTGCGTTTCTTTCTCCCTTCCACACCCTTTGCCTATCCCTACATGGAAACCTCTCATTTCCTTATTTCTTTCTTTCTCATCCGCTTATACCTCCCACTCTTATTACTTGCGTCTCTTTTCATTCTTCTCTCATTCTTCCCTTCAATACCCTTTTTATATCCCTCACACATTAAGTTAAACCCTCACTTTTCTTTCACTATTTACTGACTATTTTTTTTGTTCATTTTTGCTCTCGTTTCTCCTTCCTAAACTATCCACCTATGCTTCTTCCGTTTTCCATACTCTTACTCATCGCACTCTTCTGCGTTCGTTTTTCCCAATTCTTCCTCACACATCTTTTGTCTATCCTACACCCCTCCTTTTTTTCCCTTCATACAATTTTTTGCACATTCTGTCATCTTTTCTCATTTCTCTTCTCTAAATTCTCCGCCTATGTTTCTTCCACACTAACTTCTTTATCACTTCCACCTTTCTCTGAGTTTTTTCCTTTCCATTTCTCCTCCCTACACCCTTTATCTACCCCTACACGAACTCTTCTTTTCTCTGTTCATTCCATTTCCATTTTCTATTTCTTCTTCTTTTTCTAATTATTTCTCTCTAAACTTTCACCCATGTCTTCCACACTCTTATTTATCGCGTTTTTCCCACTTTTCTGGGTTGCTTTTTCCCCATTTCTCTCTCCTAGACGCATTATCTAACTACACGATCAGACCTCTTTTTGGTTTTCTCTCTTTATTCTTTTTTTTCCCATTTCTCTCTTCTAAAACCACCACCTATGTTTTTTTCACACTAACTTACTAAACGTTCCCTTCCAAGTTCCACTTTCATTTTTCTAATTTTTGTTTCCAATTCTCTACCCCACACCGTTTATCTACCATCACACGATAAGCCTTCTTTTTCCTTTCTCTGTTCGTTCCATATTTTGTCCATTTCTTCCTCTTTCTATTTCTCTCTCCTCAACATTTCGCCTGTGTCTTCCACGCTCTTGCCCATCACGTCTTTCCCACTTCTCTGGGTTCCTTTTCCCATTTTTCTCTCTCAGATCTAACTCCACACAAGCAGCTCCCTTTTTGTCTTTCTCTCGTAATTCCATTTTTATCCTTTATTTTTCTCTTCATACTCCCGTCCATGTTTTTCCACACTCTTATCTTCCGAGTTTTTTTATCCCATTTCTCCTCCCTACACCTTTCATCTACACCTACACGATAAGCTTTATTTCCTTTTCTCGGGTCGTTCCATATTTTGTCCAATTCTTACTCTTTTTTCATTACTCCCTCCCGCCTGTCTTCCACGCTCTAACTCATTGCGGTTTTTCCACCTTTTTGTGTTTGTTTTTTTCCCATTTCTCTCCCCCAGGCACATTATCTACGCCCCCCTCAGGAGCAAACCTCTTTTTCCTCCTTAGTTGCTTATTGCCCCCTCCCACGTTTTTCGTCTACATTCCTCCATCCTATACCCTTAAGGTATCGCTCTTCTCACCATCATACCCACACCGGTCCATCCTACCCTTATCTTCTGCCTCCCTATTTTTCTGTCCTTACTCTCACTTTCTTTACCTGTTCTGCTCACTCTAAATCTTTTGCCCCATTTTTTTAACTTTCTTGCCATCTGTTTCTTTTTCTGCCTCTTTCTGGCCCGGCTCTCTTTATCTCTACTGCTTCTCTCTCTTTATTTTTTCTATCTTACGTTACCGTGTTTCTCATTCTTCTCCTTTTTCGGATATCCTTCGTCTCAATCTTGTGTTAATTCTTGCTCCCTCTTTCGTAAATGATTATTCTTCTCCCCTCTTCATTTATTTTCTACTTCTCTTTTAACTTATGTATCGCCTTTTTATCTCTTTTTATTCGTTTTTTTTCCTCTTTTTATTTCTCCTCTTTATTTCTTACACACATCCACAAGTATCTTTATAACAGTATTTGTCTAATAACGAAAAATAATAAAAATCAAACAATTTTATGAGCTTTTATGATATTGCGCTACTAGTTAAATTATTTCTGTATTGATCCAAGCTTTTATAATTTAGATAATTAATCTCATGTTTTGTAATCCGAGTATTATAGCATAAAATATTAAAATTTAAAAACATAAAAATAAAAATCGTAGGTCGTACGGTATAACGTTGACGTTGATTGCATATTAACCAAGTTAACGAAAGCAGAAGTTATGTTAATTACAAGAAAATTCGTTTTTCCTCCGACTACCGTCAAATATTTTTATATAACTTTTATAATCACATTAAAAATTTCCCGCAGCTTTCAGTCATCGGTGCGAAGAATTTACTGCAGGCTACAAGGTTGCCTTTTTCATTAATCCCGACGACAGTTTTACTTTACATTAACCCCCCTGATTCGCCCCTGTCGCCCCGGGGGATCGAAAGCTACCACTCTCAGCCATGTCGCCAAAGGGGTATTTTTCCCTTCTAGAAGGAAAACCAATAAATGGCAGCAGTAGTGTGCATTCTGCCACAATAGCTGGAGGAACTTCGCAATATACGAAAGTTTACCATCAAAATACGTGTCGAAGGGCTCTAGTCCCTTTTCGGGAGTTTTTCTTTATCCGGACGAGAATATTAGGGACACTTGTCGCGAACGGGGAGATTGATGGATTTTCCATTCTTAGGGGACGGAAATTCAAGACCTAACCCGTTTACAATTAAGACGTCGTTATTGAAGATTGTTATGAACTAAATAATTTGAAATGACTTTTTCAAGAGCCAGAAGCTAGGGGTAAAAATAGTAACAGTTCAATAAATCAAGGGCAAGTTATCGTGTTGAAATGAGAAAAGCGTCGTTATCTATCTTGTACGAGATTCCCAAGCATATTTACTTGAATACAAAACTGATAAATTGTGCTTTCTATGCCCACATAAGTTACGTAGGTATGATGTTATCTGTGGAATTTTAGTTCAATTGTTTACACGTGGAGAGGACGAACATTTATTATTTACATACAACTGAGATTTCATCGCTTTCGCAACAAACTTTCAAGTTGTAGCAATGCGAGTTGGTGAATTGTTATTAAAATGGAAATTCAAGTTTGGTTCTAGTAAAGTTTCTTTGTTTTCATTCACAAAAGTCGACTTGAATCATCGCTGTTTTTATCTAAAAAGCTTTTAGAAATTTCTTTCTGTTAAGTGTGGATAAAGGAATCGTCGAGGGGTTAAAAGCGAAAAACGTTTAAGTACTAAATTAAATTAACACCTTAGATGTTCGTAAAAATCTTAAGAGAAACATTCACGAAATGCTAACAATAGCGTTATGGTTTATAATTGCGTAATTTAATAAGAATTAATTCGCGGGAATATTATTACACGTTACGGTACTGTATGATGGAAGTAAATTAATGTTTTTGCATTTTAACAACGCAGCCAGGGATCAAAGTATTTTTTGTGCGCATGATTAATTAACAAGGCAATTATGAAAAGGATATTCTGTAAGCTTGATAAATTGTTTGTTCCGCATTTAATGTCCTAGCTGCGTTTTCTTTTTCTCTTCTTGGTTTTGTACATAATATGTGTAACTATCGGACGCCGCAGTCTAAAAGGTTTCTGCTTTCTTTACAATTGGAGCAGATCTACTATTTCTAAGTTGAAATTTTTTTAAAAACTTTTCTAAACGATTTTGCACAGTTTATCAGGTTCGACAGGGCTATGATTTGATATGTTCTGGAAGGCTTTAATTTTCCGTTAAAGTCCTCTATGATTTTAATTTCCCGTACTTCCAGTTGGGGAAGTCTTATAGATTTTTTTTTGATATCATTTATATACTGCTTAAAACTGAGTTTCAGGTTGGCATAAATTTAGGATTTTGTAATTGTCCTTGGGTTTACTCTTACTATCTACAAGAATTTTTAGAGCAATAGAAACTGATTTTTTTTAAATTTTGTGGGCTCGTAGGATTAGGGAGGAGCTACAATTTGGTTGGTTTCCTAAAGAGGGTACCTGAAATTTTTTTGTTTAAGCTGAATTGCTCGTTTTTTTAAAACTTAATTGCTGAATTACAATAGTAAAATTGATTCCAAAATTAATTTTTGGGGCGCGGCAATATTTAGGGAGCTAATTCTCCCCCCTCCCCCCAAACATTAGATTGATAAATTGGCTATTATTGGCTCTGATGTTCTTTATTCCCAAGGAATCTTTTTCCAGAAAATATAAAAAAAACGATATATTCCTCACAAAACAAAAGAAATTTAATTTCTAGCTATATACCAGTGGCGGCTCGTGGTGTGGCGTACTGGTGGGTCATTTTGAAATATTTTTTGATAAAAATGTACTTACCCAGCCAAATTTTAGGTAGACTTTATTTCGAGTCGATCCTTCGGTCCTTCGCGTTGGAAAATGATCTATCACTAGTTCATTAAAATTGTCAATGTGATTATTAACGATTTTTCGATGCTTAACATAGCTAACGCACTTAACCTTTCTTGCCCTATCGTGTTACGCAAAAATGTTTTTTTTTCTTTTTAAAGTAGAGAAGCAACGCTCGCTTTCCACCTTTGTCATCGGCAAAGTACACAAAATTGTAATAAGTTTTACACTCTCGGTAAAAGTCTGACAAAGATTATTGTTTACAAATAATTGTAGTATTGCAACAGCACCAGCACTTTCATAAAAATCCTCACGATCGTATAGCACTTCTAGTTCGGTTTTTAATTTTACATCGATTATAACGGGGTAACTAGTCTTGACTAATTTAAAAACATTATGTCGCAAATTTCTACTACAATTGGACGTTTTGAATTTTCATTTATTTTGTTTCTTTTTCTGCATGTCGATGGAGCAGCTGGCACGAAATTATTAAGAATGTAATGCCTAACTTTTTCTATATTACTCCGCAACACTATGCAATCTATAATTTTATTTAAAATATACCTATTTTTATGAACATTTTCATTAAAATCTTTAATAGATTTTCGATAAACAGTTCGATTACCAAGTGTGGCAAAATTCATAGAATTTTTCATATGATTTGCTGATAAAAAATGTGTTTGTACTTTAATTTTTAAATGTTTTAAGTCAATCACGCCGTTTTTATCCACATTGCGTCATCGCAGAATAACAGACACGGGAAACAGAAGAAAGCGTTTCTTATATCACATCCACAAATCCAGTTCAATAAACTCATTGAATTGACTCATTAAAATATCCGTTAACCGCCTTATTTCTATACAATGTTATTTGTTTAATAATTAGGGTTGGTTGTGGACGACCGTTTTCTTTTAACTTCAAACGTTCTTCAAACTTCAAACCACGTTGAGCTTTAAGTTCCATTATTTTTTGCACAGACATTTTATAGCACTAAATTAAGATTTACTACAAAAGAAAATGTCACAGACAAAACCGATCTACGAAAAAATCCCCGATTATTTCTACATAAAGAAACGCTCCATATCTCCGGAACGGCTGGACCGATTTTGATGTGCTTTGGAATGAGGGGGTATATCAAAAATTCACCGACAAAATAAGCTTTTAAAAAAACCGAAACCGGAAGCGGAAGTTAGACATGTTTTTTTGGTAGCATTTTTTTCAGAAACTGAATTTTGGAAATTTTAATAGTGGAGATTAAAGAAGGCCTTAGGACAAATCAAACGATTTTTTACCGAACTCTCTAGCTTTAAAATGGCGGCCGCTACGAATTTTTGAACATTTCGACTTTAACGCCCATTTACTCAAAAACCAGTTATCTGATTGGAATCAACTACATCTTGTTTGGTAGCCCTTCAAGGGTACTATACCATGAAATATAATTAATTTTGAAAATCTAAAACGATCGCAATGCCATCACTCCAAAATTTTGGAATTTTTCAAAAAAATATTTCTCAAAAACTGCCCACACGTTTTTGTTTAAACTTTTTAAGCTGATAGAGCTGGAAATCTTCTACAATTTGTTTTTTTGTGCATTGCTATAGTTTCACTGTGACGCCCTCTATGAATGTTTGAAAATTGAAAGTTGGTACCCTTTTATTTATTTACGGGGGGGCAATAAAATATTTCTGTTTAAGCAATATAGCTCATCAATGATAGCAAAATCCGAATGTCATAATATTTTTTTGATACTTTAATTTTTAGGGGGGCTACTGTTCCCCCTCCCCCCAAATTTTTTTGATAAAAAATTAAAAATTTTGTTTAGTTTGCCCTAGGAGAATCTTTTTACAAAAAATCGAATTTTTTTGCCTCTTAATAATCTTTTTGTCCTTAGAAGAATTTCACATACTTTCTACAGCATTTGTATTCTTGTACTAGTCGTTTAATGTTCAGTGTAGGCTAACTTTTTTATTTTAATAGATAGACTCGCGAACCCAAGAGCAAAGTTGTAGGGCAAATTCTTCTCGATTGTATTTAAGAAAAAAACTTGAGTTTCCAATTTTAATATGGCGGCCACGGTAAAAAATAACTTTTTTTTTAATGGAAACGTGGCATTTTGTCTTTAAAATCAGAAAGGTTTTGAAATTCTAAATACAAATTAATAAGAGTAATTTCTTGCTAAAAATAATACTTCTTGAGTTATTAATATATTTTCAAATATCAATTTCCGGGCTTCCGTTGATTCAGTCCGAATATTTTACCCAACCTTATGCTTGCAGCGCAGCGGTTGGTCTTTCTTCAACCGCTTCAAGATGTTACAACTTATAAGAACTATTTACTTTAACTAGTCGTGTCTAGACAGGTGTATATCGAAAGTGTTGGAAAATATAAAACAATGTATTTAAATGTATAAGAAAGTCCAGGCGAAGTGTTTCGCTCATTTTTAGTTCCTGAGTCTCTCTTGTATCATTATCTGTGTGTGTTTTTCTATTAATAAGAATATTAAAAATAAAACCAAAATTAATATCTCTTGTTGGGTGTTCGGGTTATAGTAGATACGGATTTTGTTAATCAAAATTTATATAAGGGCCGCCGTACAAGTGCTAGTTGTTGTCAACAATTTTACCACAAATGAAATAAAATGTAACTGGGCAGAAAATTACGAAACGTGTTGTGTAACACCGATTGTTATTTTTGCTTAAAAATTCTTGAGGAAAACAAACACAAGTTGCTGCATCGAAAGTTTGAGTAATTTTCCCGTGTTATTTTAGGTTCAGGGGTGGATGATTGGATTATGTCATGAATTATATATCGAATTGTGAAATTAATTCTATTTTTAAAAAGCAGTCAAAACAAATAAATGGTTTGCTTAAATGTATTCAACAGTTATACCACGAGTTGGTTGAAAAATACGCAGGCAAAAAATTAGATAAACCTGTTGCGTACCAACAATATCTTATTTTTGCTTGCTATACTTAGGGAAAACAAACCCGAGCTGCTGTGACGGAATATTGAGTAATTTTTCCCGTTTTTTTTTCAATTGACGAGTGGTATATGACTGAATCCATACATATATAAAAGCACAAAGGGTTTTTTTCTCCGGTTCCTCCAGCGGCTACCGCTTCACCAATTTGGACCATTTTTTTTAAATGAAAGGTCTCTATCCACAGATGGAACATGAAACATTTTTATATTTTTATTCTACGTCGATTTTTTAATAATAATTATTTTAATTTATAATATATATGAAGGTCGGCTAGACGAGCGTCACTTGAGGCGCCATCTATAATAACGTCGCGTGTCATTATTGGAACTAATGCATCACGTTACTTGACATTTCGCCGGTAATGTCAACGCTGTCTGTCAGTACATTGTGCGCTGGGGTAACACTAGTTATTATTTATTTCACGAATAGTATACCACTTTGGCAATCTAATTTTATTATTAAAAATTATGAAATAAAACGAGTGAATGGAAATATAATCGGGCAAAAATTTGGAATATTTAAAATTTTTTAATAAAATATGTAAAGTAAAGGTTGTCAAAGTATTTTAAAGTTCATCAGGCGAAGTGAGTGCTTCGTCCATGTTTTGTTAAAAATGTTTTAATTTTGATTATTTCCTACAATTTAGAAAATATTTTGTTACAATGTTTCATCTTCGTAGGAGTATCGCAATACCAAATTCTATACGAATCTGTCAACTTATTTTTGAGTAAGTGGGAATTAAAGTCAAAGTTGTCGAAAAGGCTTCCATTTTCATGCTGAGGGGTTTGGAAAATTAGAACTCGATTTGTTTTTTAAGGTCTTCTATCACGTTTTGTTCTCACTACCTGTGCAAAATTTCGTGTTAGAAAAATGTATATCAGAAAAACGTGTGACTTTTACTTCGGGTTGCGGTTGTTTTTTAAAATAATATTTTTCCAGTACTACAAAATTTAAAATAAACAACAATTTTATTGAAAGACAATTTTCTTGAAATCAAATTAAAAATTGATTTTTGAGGGCGCCTATTTTGCCGGCGACATTTTTGAGGACGCTGTTTTTGCCGGCTACATTTTTTTCTGGCGCTATTTTTCCTAGCGCTATTTTTGGAGTCGACTTTTTTGCTTGACGCTGTTTTTGATGGCGCTGTTTTTGGCGTCGCTATTTATGCTGGCGACGTATTTAACCGGCGTTATTTTTGACGGCGCTATTTTTGCCGGCATTGTTTTTGAGGGCGCTATTTTTGCGGACGACCTTTTTGACCTGCGGCATTTTTGCCGGCGCTATTTTTGCTGGCGACATTTTTTCGGCGCTCTTTTTGCCGGCGACATTTTTCATCGGCTCTATTTTTGCAGGCGACATGTTTGCTTATTTAACTTTATTTGGCGTTAATTTTGACGGCGCTATTTTTAACGGCGCTATTGTTAGCCTGTACCAAGCAATTTAGCCCTAACAGAAAATGTTTATAGTTCCCCGTTTATGAAAAAGAGCGTCATGAATTTTCGATTTTAAAAATTCAGAGAAGCCGTCACAGAGAAATTTACGAACCAGGACACGAACCAAATTGTAGCTGATCCCTAGCTCTATAAGCCTACAATGTTCAAAGAAATCATGTGACCAGTATTTGAGCCGTGACTTTTGAAAATGTCCAAAATTTTGAAAATATTTTCAGTTAACAGTTTTCATTTGTACAAAAATTCTTCTGAATAGTAACATTGTGTTTGTCTAAGGCTATAGTAGTATCAAATGTAATCCCGATCGGGGAACTCGTTTTTGGGTTCATAGGCGTTAAAGTCAAAATTTTCAAAAATGTATAAAAGGCGTCACAGACAGAGAAATTGGCGAGCTTGGACACAAACCAAATTGTAGCTCACTCCTAGCTCTATAAGCTTATACAATTCATATATTTTTTCGAAAATTTTCAAAATATTTTTACGTACTCATTTTAATAAATTCAACAAATCTCTCGGGCATGGCAACATTGCTTTCCCATTGAGCTACTGCAGTAACAAATTTGATCCTGATCTGCTAACTTGATTTTGAGTAAAATGGCGTTAAAGTAAAAAAACTGTCAGAAAAACGGAAGAAAGCTTTCGATTTGTCTTAGCCATCTCTAGCATACTGCTTTCGTAAATTTTTAAAATTCAATTTTTGTTAAAAGGTAAACCAAAAATCGTAAACTTTCTGTTTCAAGTTGACGAAAACATTAAACTGGAAATTATGGAATAGAAACTTCTCGGAAAAGCATAACAATGTCTATTACAATTTGTTTTAACATAAAACTAAATCGGTAATCAACTTTCCCAAAACTTTAGGTGTTGTTGCAGTTTTCCTACGCAAAGTTTACAATTTGATACCAAAAATTAATATATTTGAAGTTGCATCTAAAATATTGTTATACCTTAAAGACAAAACCACATAAATGGTAATTTTTGTTATTTTATGACGAGAAGACGGGAAAAAATTAGATTTTTTGTAAAATTTTAAAATTGATTCAAATCATGTATGTGCAATGAAGAAAGCAATTTAAATTTATAAAGCAGAGCCCTATAAAAACTCGAAGCAATTCTATTTTAATACGTGCTCCAGTTTCTCCGTAAAATATCCATCAAAACCCAATAGATCCGATTGAAATTTCCAGAAGCTTTGAATGTAGGTACCCATTGGTTAAGATAAATCAGTCGATTTGTATTACTAAAAGCTTCTCAAAGGTCCTTTGTACGTCGAATCGTGAAAGACGTAGTAGCAACGTCAAGAGCATCGCTTCATTCCCAATGCTGAAAGCCCATAAGAGCTACAATCAGAGCCTGCGCCCCTCGCCAAAGCTTTTACTCATACAGTAGTCGTTTGTTTATTGTGCTTTGTGACCCGTTGTGACTGCCGGAGTCCGGAGCCGTTCGTTCACCACACGGTGAGTCAGTTGTGCGCTGGAGCTGGTTCCTTGTAGTTGATGGCTTTGGTTGATGAATCATTGCTGCTACCGCGACATTGAGTCACGTACAATTTGCTTTCGGTCGTCGTCATCGATTGACGAACGAGTGCTAGAAAAGTTTGCGTTATCGTTCTCCAACTGATAACAAGTTATCTCGGTTGCAGATTCAGTTTTCCACTTGATGAGTCGTCCATAAACAAATAATGGCTCTTTCTGCTCCACATGTATTGCTCCTCACGGGTCACATCAATTGAAACAATAACAATTGCAGCTGCGGGTGTTAGAAAATTTAACCCCAATTAGTGTGCGATATAATATTTGTGCCGTTAGTGTTTGTTTATTATCTGGGAACCACCAGCCTTGTGCGGTTGTAACCAGAACGAACCTCCTCCGATAAGTCAATTCTGCTAATGGATTTTAATAAAATTGCCCCAGTGTTTGTAAAGCGCGATGCCTTACCACTAATTGCCGCTCAAACAACTCGCGAATTTTAATATTCTAAGTACGTTTTGGTTAGATCTTCGTTAGAAGAATCAGCGGCAGCACCAGGTGCCTTTTTGCAGAGCTCGAGCAGCGATTTGTCACCGAAGAAAAGGTAAATTGACCATCTTCATTGAATTGCTATCGGAATTTCTGGCAAATCCCGAGCTTTATTGAATTGTAATGAGGGATCCGACCGTAGAAAGCGTCTTACATCCTCCAGAGAACGGATGTGCCCGTAACAAGATGCAAAGAGCCGATAGCGGCTCGACTTCCAAGTTTCCTATTGAGTTTGCCAGACAGCAAAGTGGAGGTCCGTAATCTTGCACTTTATTGCCAATATTGAAATAATTTATCGTTGAAAAGGGGTTGGAAACTGGGTTAATGCTTGTTTTGGCGGATTTGTTGGCATCTATGTAGGCATAAAGCTGTATCGCTGATTTTATGAACCCCCCAAGTCTTAACTTTTATGGTTTTAAGTTTACTTTGGTTCAGGGATTTGGCAATTTTTTTTTAGAGGGTAAGAGTCAGGTTGGGGTGTTTGGAACAGGTTCTGATTGTACTTTTGTGAAAGGTCCTGGTTACGTGATAGTATCAGGGTTTAACGCCAGTTGGATTTTTTTTTTAATTTAGATTCGGTTTGGGGATGGTTTAAGTCAGGAGATGGAGCTGTTTTGGGATGCTAATTTGGTAATTTTAGTCTTTTAAGTTTGGCGCCCTCTGTTGTCAAACACCAATGTTATAAGGTTTTTAACGTACTACTCGGACACTACCAATATCGAAAATATAAGGCGCTAGAAAACGATAGAAATTCGTTACAACCGAGTTGCTTTCTGTATTATTTTGTTTAATATAGTATTGTAACATTCGTTAAAAAGGGTCCTTGGAATGCCACTTCACCATGAGTACGTGGGAGTCAGGCTCGCACACGTAGTTATGCAAAAAATATTTTGAGATTGTACTTTAAATTCACTGTACATTTAAATGTTGCAATTTGCGTAAATCGCTGTTGGCCTATTTAATTTCCGTAATAATTTGTGATATTGAATTTTTTTTTATTAATTGGTTCCCTGTGACCCCAAGTGGTGACTAAAGCGTGTTACATTTTGCAAGAAATTTTTTAATATGGAAATCTAGGAGGAGAATGGCTGAAAAATTCCCGGAACTAGACTTCCGTTAAAAAAACGTAAAAAAGAACCCCGAAAAAAAACTGTATGAAAGAAAAGCCCCACGCGAAAATTCCTGAAAAATTCTGCATTATTTTATCAGAGTTGTTTTTTTTACTGGAGCTTTTTTTTCAGTTGTTTTTTACCAGGGACTTTTAGCCATTTTAATTTCCGCAATAATTAGGTAAAAATAATACCAAAACGGCTTACATTTTGTAAGATTTTTTCAATTTAAAAGAAGATATCTGAAAAAATTCCCGGAAAAAAGATTCCGGTAAAATACTGTAGAAAAGACCCTGGAAAAAATCTCTAGCGAAGAAAACCCCACATAAAAATTCATTTGAAAAAAAGCGGGAAGAAAAAAGGTAATTTATTTAAATTATCACATCCAGGTTTTCGTAATGGTTTTTGAACTGAGGAATTGGCACTAAGAACATTTGGTTATACATTTTAGAATATGAAATTTGCTCTTATTTATGTGATTCGAACAGCAAGAAAACGCGTGTCTTTTTCAGGGCAACGTCTGTCTATACAGTGATAGACGACCAAGGAAAACCACGAGCTTAGGGGATGTTTCTTAAGGAGATGTAGTTATTTTCCATACTTTAGTATGGAACTGTATAATGATGAATTGAAAACGGAAGTTAGATACGCTTTTTTCCTAACAGAAAGTTGTAAACGCCATTTTGAAGCCACAGTAGCTTCAAAATGGTGTTCGCTACGAATTTGTGAAGAATTGTGACTTGAACCGCTTCTTACTTAAAAACGAGTTCATAGATCGTGATCAAATTTGTTACTAGAGTAGCTCTAGGGGGAAGCAATATTACCATATACGAGATTAGTTGAAATTATTAAAATTGGAACTAAAACATTTTCAAAATTTTGGAAATTGTGAGTGAATATCAGTCAAAAACTGCCCTAACGTTTTTTTTTTTTTCAAATTTTGTAGGCCAATAGAGCTAGGGCAGAGTCACAATTTGGTTCGTATCCGAGCTTGTTAATTTCTCTGTAACGCCTTCTATGAATTTTTGAAAGTTTTAGACATTTTTATGAAAGTATTGTTCAAAAACTGATCAGTGATCACACGATTTTTTAAACTATGTAGGTTTACCGAGCTAGAAATCAGCCACAATTTAGTTCGTGCCTCAATTCGCTAATGTCTCTGTGACGCCTTCTATGAATTTTTGAAAAACGTAAATTCAAACCCCTCGATAATAAACGGGGAACGATAAAATATTTCTGTTTTTGCTAAATTACTCATGAGGACAATAGAAGAAGGTTCAGAACTTAATTTTATGGCACGGTAATGTTTGGGGGGGGGGGCGTAATTGTCTTCATTCTCCCCTAATTTTGGCGAACGAATTTGTCTTTGTCAGATTGTTTTTTCATGGGCTGGTTTTTCTGGAGAATTGTTTTTTCGGGGATGTTTTTACTGCAGGATGTTTTTACCGGAGCCTTTTTCAGGTGATTTTTTACTGGGGGGTATTGTTCAGGGATGTCTTTTACAGGGATAATTTGAAAAAAAAACGACTTTTTTAAGGATTCCATTTCTGGACATTTTTCCAGGAACGTTTGCTTCGTAAACCCCATAAGCAAAAGTAGAGTAGCTCCACTGTTGGGTAGGATTCAAAGCCCACTTGACTTTTTTCTTTACGCATTTTATCCGTTTGTTGGTTTGAATTGAATGAAGTTGATGTAATGCATTAAATCTAAAAATGTGCAAACGTATACTTTTGCATATTTATAAATATTTTAATTTAAACAAGATATGATGCCATATTTTCTTTCGTTCCACGTAGGAGATGAGAATCTTACATAAGCTTTTACACCTTTTATTTTTTTTTCTTTCCAAAGAATTAGTAATAGCATCTTCAAACAATGGTTATACCTAATTAGTTAGCTCTCCTAACAAATTTTACAACTTACGCTTACAGTACATTTATGGTAAATGGTATTTTTATATTTATGCAGATTTCAATGCCATATTTTTCCAAGGTTTTTGTCTAAAACTTTCATAAGTTATAAAATAATGTAAAACGGTTGCACAAACGTCATAGGTGTTTTTTTCTTGAAAAGCGTCATCGGAGTTTTAGTAGGAAAAGTCGGAAAATATGTCAATATTTTTAAAAACAACATCCCAGTCGCGCTTGGTTAACCCAAGGCCCCACAGTCGAACCGGCCCACACGCAATGCATACATCAATTAAGCCAAATGGGGAGATGACTCATTTGCATCGGAGCATTGACAGAATCCATTGTTTCGTTGATTACATGGGGGCGTTTTTATCAATTCGATTAATCCAATCCGTCTTGCATTTGCCGTCGTATCGACAAACCTACCACAATTTATCGTAATATGTAGCAAATGCTGCATTACCTTGCATTTAGTTGATTAATTGCACTTTCATCTAAAATTCAGGGACGTTTGTTGCATACCAATTACAATTGGGTCGCTAGGCAACAAACTGGACACATTGGGGACGCACGGAGCTCTCATGCACACGTAGAAGAGTCGTTGGTCTGATGATAGTTATATCCGTTTAATCCTACAGTTGCGGATGTCCGTTCGCTTGTTAAATAAATACAGATTGGATAATGTTAGATTGATGTGCATACACAGCGCCACTGTGTCTCAATTTCTGAAATGAGTTGGAAACTAGTTTGAAATTTAAAGTTTTCTGACGTGAATATTCTTGTTTCTAATGTTCCGAGATTGTTTTAGGATTTTATTATTTCACTTGTAAAGTGAATCGACCTAAAATGTCTAATATGGGTAGTGTTATAAACATGATACACAAAGTTTCTTACAGTTTTGTTATTTTATTTAGATTTCTATCATAAATTGATAAAAAATTAAATCGAAAGTGTAAATATTTTATGATTAGCTGTTGCTTTTTTGCAAGGCAAAACTATGACATATGTGTCAACAAGCTTCTGTTCGCATCATCATCATAGTGTAAAAATCTGCTGTAAATTTTTCAAAATTATTTTTGTATGAGGGGACATGATGAGGCAGGGAGAATTTGAAAACGTCAGTAGGGTCCATTAAAGTGATTTCGAAAATACCTGTTGTATGTGTTGTCAATTATAAATAGTTTGACAAAGTTGACCATTAAAAGTACTTTAAAAATATTAAATATTTATAAAAAAATGCTTATAATATAATGTAAACATGGTCGAAAGTATTGACCGCGGCTGTAAAATTGTGTTTTTTTAAATACCTTTGTCTGTGTAGTGTGTTCTGTGGTGGGCACATTCTCTGGAGTCGGTGTCAAGCCTTAGCAGCAGAAATAGGCCGACGCCGACGTAAAGGAAGTATTAAAAATAAACAAATACATCTAAAGTATCTGAAACAAGCATATTCTATCTAACTAACGTGAGGTTTGTATAGCATATTTTTTTTGGTATGCTTTGAGTATGTTGTATGCATCCACAGTAGAAGTTTACTAAGAAACCCTAATAAATGAGCCTGAAAATAGTATTATCTAAAGTGGACAGGCTGTAACTCACGTAAAGTGAGCAAGGTTGAAACTGCTTAAGGGAACAGGCTAGAAACCGATAATGTGTCGTATATAAACCTGAAAATATTTAAATTCGGCTGGTATCTATTGTGAGCTTATGTAGATTTCTTTTATTTAGTACGGACTAGTATGAAAAACAGTTTTACTTTTTATCCTGACTCGTAAAAAGCAAAATTAAATTTTCCTCAAGTTCCTTATTAAGCTGTCGTCAAAATTGAATTTTAGACAAATAGAATTACAGGCGTCACAATTGTTTTTTTGACGTCAATAATGAATTTTTTTAACGTCGAAGAATCCCTGATTTTCGAAAAAAAAATATTTATCTATTAAATCATGTAATTAAATTTTTGACGTCAAAATTTTGTTCATTAATAATTAAATAGTTTTTTCTTGCTACTTTAAGAAACCGATCATCAGGCGTCAAGAGATTAATTTTCAATGTCACTAAATACATTTTGGACGTCAAATAAGATATTCGGCATTTAAAATGTTTTTGTGGCGTCAAAATACTAGTGAATGACGTCAAAACATTAATTTTTGATGCCTTTAATTAAATTTTTGCGACAAAACTACATTGACGTCAAAAAAACATTTTATGACGACAAAAACATTTATTACGTCTAAGAATTATTGACGTCAAATATTAAATATTCGGCGTTTGAAAAAGTTTTTGCGACGTCAAAAAACGAATTATTGACGTTAATATATATATATTTTTTGATGTCGGAAAATATATTTTTGACGGAAAAAATATATTTTATCGTTAAAAAATTATTATGTGACGCCATTGACGGTCAAACATGTATCTTCTGATGCATAAAAATATTTTTTGCGTTATAAAATGTTTATTTAAAAAGTAAAACGACGCTCTTTGGACTAGCATGTGTAAAACCTGAATACATCTAAAGTGAGCAACGTAGAAATCCACTGTATGTATACATGAGCTGAATATATATAAAGTGAGCGAGCTATCAAGTGGATGAAGGTGAACAGAATTGTGAACGTGTGTGTCTATTGTGACGTTTCTTGTGTTTTCCTTTTTTTGCGCTGTGAATTACAGACGTCGGAAAGGCAGGCTATAAAATGGCTGTTGGTGAGCAGACTTTTGAACGTGTGCTTGTGACCTTTTTGATTTCTGGGTATAGTTTTATGGTATAGCCTAACCATAACTTAGAATATATCAAAGGTGAACAAGCGAATGATGAACTCTTGAATGTTGAATCTGTGAACCTGAAAATATCAGCATAAGCAAGTTATAACGTGAGCAGATTTGCAGGTATGTTTTGTGAGTTTCTGTAGGTTCTTTGTATTGTACGTGTGGATGCATGAATGACGTTTGTAAGAACTAGAAGTAGTAAAACATGGAATAAATTTGAAGTGAGCAAGTGAGAAAGAACCTGAAAATACCTAAAGTAAGCAGGCTATAAAATGGCTGAGGTGGACAGAATTGTAAGCGTGTCTTTTGCGAGCTTTTGTCTATTTCCTTTTTATGTTGTGTTTCTTGGTATGGGTTGTTTTGTAGTATTACACAAACGCTACTTAAAAATATCTAAAGTGAGCAAGCGAAGGAACGACGCTTGTATGTTAAAGATGAACCTGAAAATAAGGAAAGAACAAGTTATAAAGTGGCTTAATCTGAGTAGATATGTAGGTAAGTTTTGTGAGCTTCTGCAGGCTATAAAATGTCTGATTGGTGAGCAGAATTTTGAACGTGTCTTTTGTAAGCTTTTTGATTTCTGTGTGTTGTGAGTAGTTTTATGGTATAGCCTAAGCACAACTTAGAATATTGAGCAAGCGAATGATGAACCCTTGAATGTCAAATACGTGAACCTGAAAATATCAGAACCAGGAGCAGGTTACAAAGTGGCTTAACGTAAGCAGGTATGTTTTGTGAGGTTCTGTAGATTTTTGTATTGTACTTGTGCATGTGAATATGTTAACTGGTATTAGTAGTATGTATATATAAAACCTAAAAGTAGCTGAATTGAGCAGGATACGATGTGGCTCATATGAGTAGAACGGTACCTGTTGTGAGCAGATTTCCTTTTTTTTTTGTTTGTGTGTTGATTTATAAAGTACTCGTGTAAGTAAAATTTTAATACATCTAAACGGAGCAAGTAGGCTATAAAAATAGCTTAACGTGAGTAGAATTGAAGGTATCTATCTATTGTGAGCTTCTGTAAATATTTTTGTGTCATAACATGTATTGTACAATATTAATATAAGCAAACCCTAAAAATATCGAAATTGAGAAGCCTTGAAAATACAGAGGAAGTAAGTGTTTATAAAGCTGCCTCTTGATTTTGTCAATAGTAGGTAGATACCTAGTGTTGATTATCTTTAAGCTAAAGTATCGGAAATAGTAACAAATATTTCCTAAAGCATCTTTCTATAATTTAAAAATTACAGTTCACAAACACTTGGTATATATGTGAAAATTGCATTTTTTGTTTGTAGGTAATTTAGGTTTCTATATTTAAGGGACTTCTAGTTTTATCGTTCAGTTTTATTATCTTTAAATGTCATAACCAGTACTACCTATTGTACGTATCTAAAATGAGAATCTTCCAAGTAATAAATTCGACGTTACGAGAGCTCGTTTCCTGTATTCTGGTGCCATTTTAACAAAAACAGCTTTAACACGTCGTTAAACATCTCTTTGTTTACAAAATCTACAGCAAATTTGTTTGTGCACATCTGGTTGGTGTGATGGTACTGTTTACTAACCATGTGGCATCTGTTGTTGCAGGAGTCGGTTTGCCTACAGGAGTCACGATGCGGGAGAAGAAAAGCGGTGCACTCTCGAGAATGCAGAAACTTAAGAAAAGACTGTCACATTCCTTCGGACGACTGAGTGAGTACTATTTTATGTTTTTGCTTTGAACTTTGCGATGATGCAACTGGACGGACAT
Organism: Ctenicera cuprea; assembly: GCA_958336395.1. Lineage (NCBI taxonomy): Eukaryota > Metazoa > Arthropoda > Insecta > Coleoptera > Elateridae > Ctenicera > Ctenicera cuprea. The sequence continues at coordinate 12,197,891 of OY284492.1, read as the reverse complement.
GCTTTCCAGCTTGGTTAAGAGACATGATGTATTATTCCACGACGCGTAGGTTTCGTGTCATTTTATTTCTTGGTGATTTTTTAACCTGATCTGGCTTCAAATTGAAATATAAGTGTGATGTTGTGTACATGGAATGCGGCATGTAATTTATGTAATTACACACGATTATGTTTCATTCATTTCGCAGAAGGTGTGTCATTTGTGTTTGTACGTGGAAGTCAACGTTTTGCTTCCAAGAATGATCTTTGGAAGTTGTTTTCCTTAGAGAAAGGTCATATCACGATTGGTAAGGCGCCTACTCCGATTACTCAACCGATTGAATTGCAAATGGTTTCGAGCAGTTTTAAAATAGAGTTCCGGCGATGACTAATTTACTCCCGATTTTCATAATGCATTTTGATTTGCATAAAAAATTAAATCCAGGTGTTGTTGCATTTCAAGCGGAAAAAATGCAGCAGGGTTAAGTAATATGTTTTATTAGCAACACGTTTCGGCAATTTTGCGCTTTTTGTTCGTTACCAACTTTTAGGGAATCTCATAAATATACATTGTCTTTTGTTCCAAATGGAGAGAACGCCCTTTTCTGCTTTTAAACTTTCCCCGCTTTTTAAGAAGTAAATTTAAATACAAAATTTATGCGGTAATTTCGAAGGCATTCAGAATTAAATCTTGAATATTAAAAGATGGACTGAAGAGATTCGCTCTGGCTTTCATTAAGGACGAAATCTCAGAACGGTTGTTCTTCAATGCCAATTCAGAAGTAATTTTCGAACCAAAAGTTTTCTTATATTTTACTTTGTTCGGATTTAATAATGTCGTTTTTATTGAGAGATTCGGCGCTACAATATCGAACTATTACATCAACCCAAGGCAATTATTGAAATACTGAAAGGGTTATTTTGATGTGAACCGTAGTGGCGCCTGCGATAATGTAGCGAGGGTTGTTAAAATCGTGACTGTACATTGAGGCTCTCGAATTTAATTTTAATACACCTAACCCATCAACCCTTGTAATTGTATTAAATGTTCATCAGAAAATTAATTATTCGTCGCTAGACGCCGACGTTTCTCCCCTCTGTTATTATTGAGTAGTGTTTTAATTTTAATAGTCTGCAAATTAAACTTTGTGATAATTCAATATTGAGATTTATTTATTACAGAAATATGTCTTTAAATTTTTCTTGAAAACTCGGACGAGCCTAAAATAGTTCGAAACCGATAAATAAGAAGCCCAACACTTTTTTAGCATCTATACTGCCCCGATTTAACTTTAAGTACAATTTTCCGCTAGTAGTCTCTTAATTAAATTAAAAATGTAAAAATACCGTTCATGGCTGATTATTAGAGAAGTGTATAAAGTTAGCACATGGTAAGCACAAGCACGCATTGCATTTATTCCACTTTAGTTAACATGTGGTTAATAGTTTCCTGCCAATTTAAAATATTTATCTAATGAGTTTGCAGCAGGAATTCGTTTCTAATTAGATGTGTTTTATAATTTTTGTCTATGGCATTTTCTGAGCAAACAGGAAATTATAAGAATATGTTTGTTATTAAAATGAATATCTTAAATAATGTAAATTTAAATTTTGTTTATTTTAATTGGATTTGTGTGTTTCTTTATCAAAATCTACTACAAAGTGTAAATTAAATCTTTCAATGTTTGTTGACGTGATTTATCTAATTACATAATTTTGAAAAATACAGCACTCTTCCACACAAGTAACTAAATACGAGATATGTATTTCGACAGCAAAGCTATCATCATCAGTGCCAAACTGACACTGTCAGTTTACCACTGATGATGATGATGCACCAGTCGAATCGCTTTTGTCAGTAGCTTTCACGGCGGTACTTGTACTGTAATTTTGAAATTTATGTCACCATTACTCACTTAGCTTAGCATTTCCACTACCTAATACTTGTTTGAATAACTGCACCACCAGAGGTGCCTCCTTTCTCATATGGGCGGTCACGTAATCTTTCTCCTGAATATTTTATATCTATTGTTTTTAAAATTTTGGTTTTGAAGTCTTACGATCCATACAAAACTGCACAAAAAGGTGCTCTTGTTGAAAGTCGTTAAATTCAAAAGTTTTCGAGATAATTCAATGTTTTTGTTAAATCGAGTTTCCATGGACGTCGCTGTGTTTTCTTACGGTGCTTAAATAGTTTCCACATAGTTTGAGAGTAAGTTCTACTTTCACACCAAAACAATGAAAAAGTTTCGGTAAATAGGGGTCCAGAGACGCTTCGTTGCGGAGTTACAGCCTGCTAAAGTGGGAACAGTATTTCCCCTTCCAGAGTCTGTAATTTTGTAGCTAAGCTTTCCCAGGCGCACGTTTATTGAGACTTTACAATTTTTTTGCGTAGAACTTATTCTCAAAGCATGTGGAACTTATTTGAGCATCTAGACAAAACAGTTAAACCTTTATGGCAACTCGATTTTACAAAGACATCGAATTTTCTCTGTAACTATTGGATTTGGCGACTGTTAACAAAAGCACCTCTTTTATGAGGCGCCGTGTGGGTCAAAATAAAAATTCTTTCAATAAAATAAAACCTCTTTCAGAAAGAGAATGTATTGTAACGAAATATCATATTTGCTAAAACAAAACAATTGTTTGAAAACATTTTTTCTCACAATTTTGTTTGCCTTTGAATTTAGTTGGTGTTTTTTTTTTAATTTCTCTTTTTTTACCAAAACAACATTTTTCTATATTCTTTAAAAAAAATTGAGTCATTAATAACTTTCTTTTTCTTTGGGAAAATATATTTTTCTCTATAAGAGGTTATTCACCTTTGTACCATTTGACAACGTTCTGTGCGCTGCAGCTGTTGGCATAGGCGCCGGATTTTATATATTCTCAGGGATGCTTAAATATTGTCTTTTAAATTTGCAGATGCAAAATTGTTTTTCAAAATCAGGAAATATTTTTTCATCACAAAAATATAATTAATGAAATAAAAACAAATCAAATTTTTGTTGTATTTGTATATGGAATGCCAAGTCCACAAAGGGGACATGTATCCCATAAAACTATGCATCTAGCAGTTTTGCAAGCAAATCCAACATCTACGCCAGAAGCTGCAACGCATGCGACATACATCTAGCCCATGTAGCGCAACATTGTCAAATGATACAGAGGTGAATAACCTCTTACGGAGAACAATTCGTTTTTGCAAAGATTTGTTTAAGTATATAGAAGAATGTTTGTGTAAGAGAGAGAAATTTTAAACGAAGAAAAAAGGTAATTTAAAGGCAAATATAAAATTACAGGAAAAAGAAAATAATTTTTTTTAAACAAAATCCAATTTTCCTTTTAAGAAATTTGGGTTTTCGTTAAAAAACTTGATTTTTTCTTTTAAAAATTTTGATTTTAGCACAAACGGTGCCTCATGAAAAAGGTGCAGATTTTGAGAGAAGTCGAGGTTTCTGTAAAATCGAGTTGCCATGAAGGTTTAATTGTTTCCTTAAGGTAATCAAATAGTTTCAATATAGTTTGAAAAAATGAAATGTGGGCCGAGCACGCAAGTTCTAAGTGAAACTTCTTGACATGTTCTCACTGAAAGCGTTTTTTCCGTAAAACCTTAAGGCATTTATTAGCTCTTTACTGTAAAGACGGTGCCTGCACTAGAGAAAATTGTATTTGTATTGAAGAAGGTGTAAAATGTTGCAGGAAATGTAGATTCCATATTAGAAGAATTTTGATTTCTTTGTCAGGATCTTGTCCGTTGGTAGTTCTCAACTTAACATTATTTTATTTTGTAGCATTTTTAGTATTTTTACAGCTGTAAACATTCAGCTATAAAAAATACTAAAAATGCAATATTTTATAATTGCTGGACTGCACGATTACTTTTCTTCAACAAATATGCGCATCACGAAAAAGATTTCATGTTACAGCAAGAGATTTCATAGAACATTATACGTACAATTCTTACTCTTCCAACGCCCAGCAAACTGTATTAGTATATCCTTTTCGCACACACCCTTTAACTTTTAACAATATGAACACGCTCAACTGTAAAGGGCTCTACCGAGGTTACTTTTGAAACACGGCTGTAAGTTGTATGAGACGAAATGTTCCTTAGATTGTAGCGATGTTTTGTATGTAACAAAAAACAAAATTGATACCGTAAAAAAGAAGAAGTCGGTATGCAAAATTAACAGAATTAGTTTAGGGTTCGTACAAGTGCATAACAATTTTTTTTTAACATATGTATTTATTTATATCTTACAAATTAAACACCGAAATAAAGGACAATTAATGGGCTACATGTTTAAAAACAATCGAAGTTTGTAGGTCTTTTAATTATCAACCTACAGCTTTGAGAGTGCTACCGACAAAGTATCTTTTATTTCTTCTTCGGCCTTTGTAGACGCGTGCAATCCACTTCGTAAGCATTTACGTATTGAACTACTGACGCACCGATGCTAGAACATAGAAGCTTGCTGGGAAAAATAGCCGCGCATCCGTTAAATGATTTCCGTTATGGTGCCTGATCGCATGTTGCACCCGCCGCTAAAGGAGTTTCACTTCAACAGTTTTGATTCATTCTTCTTTTTGGGAAAACTTTCCTACAGAATTGCAATCTCTGGAAGAGGTAAGCAACACCGTTCTCAAAGTAGTAAGCTGAACTATACAGCGAAAATTATAAACAAAAAAGTGATCAGGCTGGTCCATCTCCAGGAAACTGTAACTCCGTAACGAAGCTTTTCCGGATCTATCGTAATAGGAACTGTTTTATTATTTTAAATCTATCCTGAAAGTGCGTCCTACGTGTTCTAAATCTAAATAAAATTTGCCTTATGTAGAAAAATGCTGAGAACTTGCAAATAGGTATGGAAAATAATTCATAATAATTCTGGTGCTCTATTTTCAGCTCTAAATTAGACTGTTTTTAACGTTTCCAATTATAAAGCGAGAGAAGTCGCATTTTAGGTCAAATTAATTATGTAATTAATTATTTTCTGGCTTATTACCTGTCTACGGGATGCTAATTAATAATTAATATTCTCGGTGGTGATAGGAACAAAGCAGAAAGGCATAAACATTAAAAGTTGTGAATTAATTTTCATTACAAATTTACAATTTTGAATTCTGCTTCTTTTCGTCGTTTCTCTTCCAATTAAATTATTTTCAGTTTAATTTATAAAATCAAAACAAACCTTCCGATTTGACTATCTTATAAAACAATTTTGAAGGAATTCATTTGTAACAAATACAATATTACAGCCGTACTAATGATGGTGCAACATTTTCTCGTATATTTCTCACATTTTCTACAGCAATTGTTTTTGTGGAATGTAAACAATGCCGAAACCTAAATAAATATTAATATGTGCTTAGATAAGAGAAATAAAAGTTGAAATACAACGGGTTATTATAAAATCGGATTGTGTGTGTTTATTATTAATAACGCGGGCATAATTACACGCTAACACCAGGAGCATAATAGCTAGAAGCAAATACAATTAGGCTAACACGACTAAGTGCTGCTTTTAACTATTTATTGTCTATTAATAGGCGGAGTAACACACACGGTGGGCGAATAAATAGTCGGGCTTAAAATAAAATTGCTCCGCTTATTTCAGAGTGTTCGAGAAGTTTCATGTCCCACGGAAATTTTCTTCCTGGCGTAAACAAAACGCAAATTCATAATAGTCATTCAACTCATGAATGAAATCTAGTAAACAAAATTCGGACACAAATGAGTGAAAACGGGAAATAGAAAATGGAGTATACATTTTATAATTTCAGAAAAAATTTCGTCAAAACATTCAGAAATGTTTACAAGAATAAACTGTTTGAAGGTCTAACAACATAAAAAAATCTAATACAAAAATTGCTGCCTGCAAGTGAGTAAGTGGGTGTAGATTATTTAGTAAATTTAAAAAGAGGGTTGCACAATACGAGTGTTTGAAAAAATGGTGGTCAAGTTGCCAGACGTTAAAATTTGTTTACGTGAAGGCATGTCTGAACTTTTTCCATACCGTTTATGTTACATAATTTCAGCATAAAACGTAATTTGTTTAGATACACTCGTTATTTATTAATATTTAACTGCTGAATACTAAAACGCTATAACATGACAGCATTTATTTCCGCATATGAGATGCTGGAAATGCCGCTTTCTTGAAACGACTTAAAATTCTGCAATTAAAACCATTTGCAACGTTTTCTAGAATATTTGGAGCGTTGTTAATGTCTTCACACGTTTGTTTTATGCGCCGCCCAAGTTTTCTTTGGTGTATCGGCATTATTTAATGTGTTTAAGAACCATTCACTAAATTGAACCCTTTGCGGCGAGTCAAATAGCAGCAATTCGTTGCAATAAGTGACGAACTTATTCTCATTTTGCATAGCTTTTCTAGCAGCATCAGTGGTTTCTTTACTACGTTTTGCTTTGCCGACCGCTACCCTTCTTTCCGCCGATGCTTCCTGTCTCCTAAAAAATGTTAACGGACCGATGCAGAGTTCAAACTGTTTGTATTCAACAGCAACTTCTGAAAATTTGTGTCTGAATGCTTCTAGGTAGTCATGTATGAAATATGTCCAGACCTTGTCCACCTTACGTCCGGTACGAAAAAAGTATCGAATCAGAAATGTCTTCTGTTCCACGTGTATTCCATTTTGCAACAAAAAATGCACGCAAGTGCCACTAAGGTCATTAAAGTCATTAAAAGTAATTTTTTCAAAATTTACAAACTGGTGTTGTTCCTTTGCAAACAAAATTGCGTCCGATTTGAAATTACCGCCTACATACATTTTAGTTATTACTTTCCTGTACTTGCAGTATATGAAAGTATTGATTTCATGCAAATTTTCGATTTCGCGATTTTATTGAAATACATGTCTCCAATAACCCAAAAAAATGGGTTTTAAAAATGTCTGTTTGTGGGTCGGTGGGTATGTAGGTGCGGCCGCTCCATATAACTCTCAATCGAATGGTACGGTTTCTATGATCTTAGGAATGTGGGGGTATATCAAAAAATCATCGGGGAAATGGAAGTTAGACTTGTCTTTTTGGTTGCTATTTTTTCGAACTTTTAAACGAACTCTCTTAGTCTGAAATGGGAATCTTATAGAAGACTTTAGGGAAAATCCATCGCTTTTCTTCCGAACTTTCTAAATTCAAAATGGCGCGTGCCAAAAATTTTTGATATTTAGACTTTAGTGTCTTATTATCGTAATAGCCATTTGCAGATCTGTGCCCAAAAATTTTTGAAAAGCTTAAAAGTTATGAACTGAAAAATATTTTTATGAGTTTTTATAAAATGTTGCTTAACTACTGTACACACGATTTTTTTTAAAACTTTCTAGGCTTGTAGAGCTTAAAATGAGCTGCGGTTTGGTTCATGTCCAAGCCCGCTATTTATATGTGACGCCTTCTATAAATTTTTGAATATTTGAGTTTTAACGCAGTGTTTTCGCTGACTCTAGATGGATATATAACCTGAAAATCATAGAAAGTAGGGGAATAACAATTTTAACCCGCAAATCATAGATTTTGACCAAAAATTGACAAAAATTTCAAAATTGTTGCTAATACTTTAGTTGTTCAACAAACCAACGGAGTCATTTTTTTATTAGTTGTCTTTGTTACATTCGTAGAAACTTATTATTGAGTTGAGGGAGAGCGCCGAAATACAGTTTGTTATGACTTGTTTACTAGTAGAACCCGTGGGCTACGCCTCCGATTTTTTTGGCAGCCTTATACCCGGCCCTCGTCGCTCCGAATGTTGACTCCAGTGAGTCGGTCTTGGGAATGAGACCTGCTCGCGAAAATAAATTCCGAAAAAAACAACAAGAAAAAGCCTGGAAAACAGTGGCTGAAAAAAATTCAAAGACACTAGAAAAATAATTTGAAGAAAGGATAACTCTCGTATAATCTCCAGGAAACACATGCCCCTAAAGAAATACTATCACAGTCCTAGAAAAACGGGAAAAAATTAGTTAAATTATAAGTTGTCATTTCCAGGGAAGTGCCTTGACGGAGATTTCAACATGTTTTTGGAACATTACAAATACGCATCTTAATACTACTACTGCTGTTTTGTGTGCCTGAAGGTCCAAAACATCTATTTCCGTCAAAACCTCAGGTTTGAACATTTTCGTAATCACAATACATTGCCATACTGGAAGTATGCGAAAGTTCGAAAGCGTACGGAATGCGAGATAGTAGTGTATACGTAACGGTTTTTGTACCAGAACGATTGGTATTTGTAGTCTAGCTCGAAGCACGTAAGACAATGAATTGTGGAATTCATAGCGTTTGTAATTGTGTGTGGAGAGTGCGCTAAATACAAATTTTCGACCTGCTAGAATTAAAGTAAGCCATACGTAATCAAATTACACTAACAGTAGTGACAGCAACATAAACTTTCGCTGAAAACAATTAATAAACACAGTCGGCATGCAAGGGGCCGCTGTCATGTTATAGTGATACATTTTGCCGAGATGCAAGTGTCCGACGGCGTGTTATGGTGCGACAGTTAGGGACTTATTATGTAGGTAGATTGTGGTGCCCTAAAATCTGTCCTCTGTGATTCCCTGTATAGACTAAACAATAAACGTGGTGAAACATCAGTTGTTTTTGCAAGACTGATTGTTGTGACCGCTTTCGTGTTTTTATATTCTATTTTACCAACTGAATTTTAAGTTTTATTCTGTATAAATAATACCGCTTTTCATCATTAAAAATATTTTTAAGTAATATCTAATTTTGTTGATTTTTTCGTCGAGAGTCATGGGTAAGTATGAATTTTGATCATGGATATCCTGGAAAAGTCATGGATTTTAAGTCTTGATAGTTAGTTAGACCCTTGTAACGCCTATTTATTTAAATTTTAAAATCGAGTCATCACCTCTTGATGAAATTTGATATTGGAGGTGTCCCAACGATACACAGTGCGACAAGCTACGAGAACTTGTGAAACTACTAAAAATGCAAAGTGTGAAAAAAATTTAGATAAATTTTTTTTAAGTTGCTCAATTTATTTTAATTAGATAGGCTCATAGATCTAGGGATGAGCTATGATTTAATTCGTGCCGAATTCCACTAGTTTGTCTGTCCAACCTGTTCTGAATTTTTATGGCGAGTAAAAAAGAATTATGATTAGGTGATTTATAAATTCAATTATATTCACCAAAATCAGAATCGGAGAGGTCACTATTTAGTCATTTTTTGTGTTTATAGGGGTGTTATACCATTTTTTGTAAAGTGAGTGGCAGCCTTGCAAGTGAATTGTGGAAGAGCTCATATATTTTAAACAATGTTTTTTTTTCATAATTGAAAGACTGACTACTAAAAACTCGGAAAGAACCACGTAACAGATCTGACAACTCAACAACTTACTGTCAAACCTGTTTGTGTCTTATGCGCTCATGGCTCTTTTTTTTGAACACCCATTACAAGCGTATTATTCAAAAACATGAATTTTCTGTACAAGAAAATTTTGTGGATTGGTTGAACTTGAAGATGAGCTGTAAAATCATCATCATCGCTGTAGTAGAACATTTTGAAGTTTTCTACTCACCTGTTTTAACAAATTTGAACATTCAAGCTAAGTTGCAATATAATTTTTCTTGTTTTTATGTTTTATTTAAATTCCTCCTTTACTTTTAAATTAAAATCAAATTACACCGATCGAAAGAGCCGATCGGCACAACACACCCAAGTAACCTTCTAACCCATAGTTGAGAGATAGGCGAACATGTTTCATTCATTCACGTACCAAAGAACTAGAGCCTCGAAAGTGGACCAGAAGAATAAACGTTCCGCAATACAAAAGCTCGTAAGAATTGTTGGTTTTGTCCTTCTGCAATTCAACACGGAAACAATGCACGCCATTTACGGATATCGTCGTGACTCATTTGGAAATCTGTTTCGTACAAAACAGGTGCAGATTGTTGCACGACACGAAACTAGGTGGAAAACACATGTGATGGTAGGTCAGATTTAGAAATTTATAGAGGAGGAATATTTGATTATAAGCTAGAATTGGTAAAAGTTAATTTTAAAATTTAATTTTTTTTTTACATCAGGCAGGTATGGAATTTTTAAAATGCAGCAGAAATGTTATTGAAATTGTTTGATATTTGGTCAGAATACGTTAATTCTAAAACACTGGAGTCTGTCTTCCTCTCCCGTTTGATCTTTGTCTTTTCCCACCCCTTTTCAACGCTCTTCTCTCCCCCACTCCCCATAAGCACCTCCTAGCTCCTCCCACTTTTTTTCTTTCTCTCCACTCCCATTTGCACCTCCTAGCCCCACCCCTTTCTTTATCCTTCTCTCCCACCTCCTTATTCCTTGTCTTTTATTTCGTATCTGCTTCACTTCCTCTCTCCCTCCACATAGCTCTGTACTTCCCACTCTACCTTTCCAAAATTAGTCCTTCCTTTATATCATCTTTATTCCTATTTTGTATCTCACTTCTTGTTACTCCTCGTGCTTCCTTTTTACCGGTAAAATTTATATACAGAACAAATTGGAAGAACAGAATGTGAAACGCCGAATTTATAAAAAAAAATACGAAGCTTGCTATGACTCAACCTACAACTATTATTAACGAAAAACACGAAAACCTTTTGTAACAAGTGCCCCAGAACATATAATTGGGACAACTCGATAATCATCTCATTATTAAACTGATATTCCAGTCAAGTTGACCTAAAACATACGACCTTGCCTAATTTAATGGAGGTTTCCATGTAATCCATCAGTATTCCGTCCACACATGGTTAAATATTAAAACCAGTATTGATTTCTAATTTCTTTCGCGTGCAAGTTGAGAAACCATTTTTTCCAGTATTCGTTTGGACTTTCTCGAAACCTGTAATAGCGTAACGATTACCTATAATTCCAATTTTGTTTAAACAACTGTAACGAGGCAACGTGTTATGTGGGTTGACACAATTCCATCGTCAAACTAGAGTGGAAACGGGAGACAAATATTGATAGATTGGATGTTCATATAATAATGCGGCATGTAATCAATAATTCTAAATAATTTGATGGCTTTGCTATTTATACACACGTCTAGTTATTTGCGTCACATGTTTCACGGAGGTGGTGTTTGTTGTAGTTGATAATCATCAATGATCGCACATAAGCTCAAATTTGGGGATGAGTGGGATGTGTTTTTCGATTATGTTACATACAAGGCGAGCATTTGAGCAGTTGCGTAGGCCGAAGGTGTCAAAAATGGCTAGAAAGTTTTGCTGTTATTTTGAGCAGCTTTAAATTTAATAACTGCCGATTAATTTTGATTTTGTTTTCAAGTGACTGGTAATTATACAGAATATTGTACGAAGTGCGTTTTTATAGTATTTGCTGAATAATTCCGTTTATGACAAAAGAAAAACTTTATTCACAGCACCTGATCGAATTTCTCTATTAAAAATAAAAATAACACAGCAATTCGTAAGAAAATACTGTCGGGCAACCGCCACGGAACATTTCTGGCGTTTATTGAAATTTTATAAAAAAATTTGTAGGTGTTTTACATTTTAGACAATTTTATAAAAATTTAGAAAATGTTTTAAGTTATTGAGAAATTTCCTCTTTTATAGAAAGCGTAGATTGTAGCATTGCTACTTCATCCCTCGCCGTACATTGTATAGATGTCTCTAGGGTCATCTATCACCGTTATTCACATTTCGCAACTTTTGAAAATTATGGAACCAGTAATACGATAGTTTGAAGAATGTTGAAATTTTTTTTAAATTGTGGTGGATTAGAAGTGATTTGTATTATATTGCAAATTTCAAATTTTGAAAACGTTTGGAAGTTCCAAATTTACAATATTTCGAAACTTTTGAAAATTTTTACAATTGTTTTTAATTTTTGTCAATTTTATTAAAATTTTGAAAATTAAGTTATAAAAACTTCTGAATAATGTCAAAAATGTTGTAAGATCTTAAATATGTTTAAAATTTTGAAAATTGCAGTAAATTTGAAAATTTTTGAAAATTTTGTAAATTTACAAAATTTTTAAAATTTTGAGTTTTTTTTAATTATGGAAATTAAGAGTTTACAGACATCGATGATTCGGAGTTATTTCTACTCTTCTGTAGCGTAGCTGGGACGGAAATTTAATAATTTTTGAAATTATAAAGACCTAAGACGCATACCAATTTTGCAGTCGAAATTCTTAAGTTTTCCAAAAACCAAAAGTCGTCGGCCCGTCTATATTGAAGTTCAGCAACTCCCTTATTTATTGCAAACATTTTGTGATATTTTGTAAATGCAAACAATGTTTATCCGTTTAAAATCGAAAAATGATTTTGCTAAAAATGAATCCTGAATTTTTAAAAACAAATGGGGTGACCGGACGTAGATAGAAAGATCGCGATTGCGCAGATCGACTATTTGACATGCGTAGAATACAAATCTGAACTCTTTTTTCGATCGCGTCTGTTTTGAAATATAATACCCCTTCCCATCACCCCTTTTTTTGGCCAGACCATTCTCGTTTTGTTGCTGCTTCATCCCAGCTGGCTACCAATCTATTAAACCTACATCGGGTTTTCTGCGTTAATTCGTCTGGTCTGTAAAGACGTACACAGACACACCCACACTCTCGCAGACACCATCACAAAACCGGATTTTTCAGTATTCTCGAACCCTAAAACGTGCATTTCCATCAAAATCTCAACTTCAGAAATTTTGACATACATTACCTATCTCTAGCTATGCTCTGTATAGTGAGGAAGATAAAAATGACGGTTTCTTCACAAACATTGTAGAGTAATTAAGAAAGAATACTTGTGACACAGCTTTGAATTTATTGGAAATGTCTTAGCAACATAACTGGAATTCTATGGGAATCGAACTCTGAATAACTGTGTTGCTTAACGCATTCTGTACCCCCACGCCATTCGAACCAATACCTGGGCCGGCGGGTGGTCTAGTGGTTAAAGTCCCAGGCTTTGAAACTAGACTCTCAATGGCAGTTGGTTCGAATCCAATGCTCGGCGGTAATTTTTCTGAACAAGTTAAATCCGACGGGTCCATGGATGGTGTATGTAGGTGTGTATGTTGGGTTGCATGTCTTCAGGGGTGGGGTGCATGTTAGACCGGTGAAAGAGCGCAAGTCCGCTGAGCCCGGGTAAGGGGGTGGGATAGGAATCATGGGGTCGTGCTCACGCACGGCTTCATGATTCTTTAAAAAAAAAAAAAAAAAAAACCAATACCTGTCTGTTTTTTTAATTGTTTCATGTATATAACATAATCGGGTAATGTGTTAAAATTCTGTTAAAAACTTACCTTAATCCTGAATAGTTTTTAACATGGTTAAAATGTTATGGCCTGTAATTCGTGAAAAACCCTGTATATTTCTATTTGATTCGTGTTAGCAGCAAAACTATTGTTTTCATGACCTTCTTTGTTAATGAAGTAATAATAATTAATTCGTGCCTTATACAACCTTCATAAAGACGAAATTTTATGGAAATGTGAGTAATAATTTGTTGAATTAGAAGTCGTTGATTAAATTCACGGAAAAAGCCAAATTAAAAAGAAAAATTAGACTTGTCTGCGTCAAATATAATAATGAAACTTTTTAAGTTCATATTTCATAAGGTACTTTCAGTAATTATTGCGATTACTGTTCAGGTACTTATTAATAGCTAACAAAGCGGTCTGAAAAGTTATAATGAAAAATGTGAAATTTTAAGTGTGCGTTTTGAATGATAATAGACTCGTTCTGAAAGTAATAAAATTGTTCTCAATTTTAAAACTCTTGATGAGACTTTTTATATATATGCACATCAAAGGAGACGCTTTTTACTTTCTCATACCTTCTGTTGATTTCATGCAAATTTTCGAAATCTAGACTTTAACGGAAACACGTTTTGATGCCCAAGGAACCCAAATAGTGGTTTTCAAAAAATGTCTGTCTGTACGTGTGTGACGCCTCTAAAGGCGGAAAGTACTGGACCGGCTTTGAATCGAAGTATATTGAAAATTGTAGTTCTAGTTAAGCTTTTTGAAAAAATCCGAAACAGCAAACGGAAATTAGACATGTTGTTTTGGTAGCGTTTTTTTCCAAAACTAAATTTTGGAAATTTGAACCCGGAGGATGGTCTTCAGTTTGGTTCGTGCCGCACTCCGCTAATTTATCTGTCACGTCTTCTACGAATTTTTGAAAATCGAAAATTTGTGTATAATAAACCGAACGATAAAAAAATTTCTGTTTAAGCTAAATTGCTAATGAGTGACAGTAGAATAAGATTCCACCTACATTTTGGCAGACGAATTTATCCTTCTGTTTTTATTGATCTTTAATCCCAAGGATTGTTTTATCCAAAAATCATTTTTTTTTAAACGTAGAGAAAAATGTAGGGTTTTTAAATACAATAAGGCATCTCCATAAGCAGCTCGCGCTAACCGAACCGGCGGTTTTAAGTAATGCGAACCGAACCAATGGCATTACGCTGAAGCAGCCGCAAACAGTGAAGTGGTGGCTGCACGTCATATGTCTTGTTGCACGATCGTTTTCTATACAATGTTGCGTTTGCTTTTTCGGAGTATAATATCAGTGTGGGTTTGTTTTGTACCGCTACTGCTGTGGGGCTACAACGTTGTGGGTAAATACTTTAGAACATTGGAAAAGTAAAATTTCGCAAGTACGGGAAAGTCTAGCGAAGTGTTTCGCTCATTTTTTGATATTCGAATTAAAATAGTTTATTTTCAACTCAAATTTTTGAAAACCGATTTTTCGGCTAATAAGGAGCAGTAATTTGTTTTGGTATTGTATTTGTCATGTTAATGAAAGTCCAAGGGGTAAGCTACTGGCATAGTAATCTTACACTTTCTTAACTTGTGTAAGTGCAAAAATACGTTCTAATTTCTTTTTGGTTTCGATTTCCGTATAGTTTGCCTATCCGACACGAAGGCGATATTTATTTGCGTTAAAATTGTCAAATACAGCAACGACTGTAAGAACTTTTTAGTGATGCAATTACAATGTATGATGCAGGAGCGAGCTGATTACACAGTGTTGAAGTGGTGACGTGTTCAAGTGGGTGATTCCCCTGTGGCCGTGTTCAGTTTCTGTGCACGTATCTAGAGGTCATTTTCCCGTAACAGCTGCTAATATTATGTATGTAACTAACAACGTAGGTTGAAAGCTGAGTGTATTAAATATTAAGTGAAAACGAACTTATGTCAACAGGTATTTAAACATGTATTTGGCCCGAGTTTGCAGTGTTTTCGTTTCTAACCTTTGAAATTAATAGCGCAGCGTAATTTTACATTATATTTTAAAATAAGCAACCGTCATACAACATGAATGCGTACTCTTCTCAAAACCGTGGTAGCAGATTTTTCTCGCAGCAAAAGGTTTAATTTTCTGAATCTGCAATATTCCATTTTCATTTCCTCCTGATTCATAAAAGAAATTTGGTAAAATTGTTAAAAACTGAATTTTCAGCAATATTGAGAACAAAAATTTCGCCGCCATGTTCTGAAAAATAAAATCTATTTTGCTACTTCGAATTTTTTTATATTTTATTCATTATGTAACTGAACAAGTAATTTAACATAGAAATAAAGTATTAAGAGATTTCTAAAATTATACACTCTGTTAGAAACCACGTAATTCATTCAGTAATTCCTGAAACCACCACCGCTCTTCTAGAAGCCGTAAATTATAGTGTTTTGCCTGTCCAAATCTCTAAAGCAAGTGAATCCAAACAACTCGAAACTAGGAAGTAGGAAACAGACATAATCCCTCCAAAACTTGGAAGAGCTTGCCCTAAGCGTTCTGCATTACTTAATTTTTATTCCTTTAGGGGCGTACATCTTTCAAATTTAAAATTTCCACCCCATTTATGTTTGCATGGAAAGGAAGCGCGTAGTTTATCGTTTTGATGTTTCGATTTTTGCCTCATATTCATATGCCCCGAGCATTCGCAAACAACTGTTCTTAATCCAGGAAAACAAACAAAACTTGCAGAACTCACCCTGACATCCGTCATAAGTCACCAAAACCGATGAAAAATTCATGAACCTTCTCGAATGAGGGCTGGAAATAGCTCGGGGTTTTATCAACAAAGAAAAGTCTGGATGCTTGATTTTGAAAATCCTTGAAAACACTTTTAGTGCTTCAGCACGTTTTGTTCGACAGTATTAAATTTAACGAGAGCAAGACCGTTATCAGCCACTAGAAGAGAGATCAAAAATAATTTTGATTGACACACGCTGTATTGGATTTCGTTTGGGGAAGAAAAACTCATGTCGACGTAAGTCACCTTAAATATCTAGCCGGAGGAGCGAGCATTTGATCGATGCTTAAAAACTCATAGCTTCGAAGCGCTTCGGGTAACGAGCGAAGCGCAAAAAAAGGACGTGGAAATGGTTGAAAGGTTATAAAGCTCACGGCTTTAGGTTTTACATATTTTTTTTATCAATAAAGTAAAGCACACTACGGTTTTACCTCGCATGACTGGTTCGTGTTTAAAAAAAAATATGGAAGAGGACTTTTACAGAAATAACCTCGGAATATTAAAGTCTAGTGCAGTTAGAGCTTTAATGGGGAACGTTTTACGGAAAACAGAATATTTCATGATAGTAATGTGATAGTGGCACATTTTTTTATCATTTTTTGTGTTTAGATTATAATTAGTCAAAATCAGGAGTGGGGTCTGTGTGTGAATGTGATCACCTTTCCACAGCAATAAACCAAAATTCACAATTTTCCTTATGGCTTACGTTCCCATTTCAGAACTGAACTGATAAGGGACATAGGAAAACGTGTAGATTTCTTTACAAAGGATTACTATTTTTGGAAAAAAGTTTATGGTAGATTGCGAATAAACAGCCAGATGCAGTGAGTGTAAGAGCGTAGTACGCAAACGTTTTTTGTTGAGTAAATTTCAACCTTGTGATAATGCCTCCTGAACCGTAACTTTTTTTTGAACCATTCCCTCATAGGCTATAATCCCTTCTCCCAGTCCTCCGTAGTGAACGCTGATCTCTCCAATAATAAAAATTTTAAACGATGTCCACAATTATTCACTTTTTATCAGCATCATGATTTCACTTAAAGCCTCGTTTACATTATAGCGAACATAAGCGAACGAACGAACTCGTTCGTAGCAATTCGCTAGATGTAAACGGTGAATAGTACACGAACGAACGAATTCGTTCGCAATCGGTCATGTTCCGGCCGGTTTCGGTCAATGAGCGAATCATCAAAGAAAATTCGTGCTCTGTGTAAACAGTTTAAATACTTAGACGAGCATTCGGCAGTTCCTTGCAGAAGTGCAACACGAATCCCACATGATGCTTACGAATGTATGGATCATCAACGAATGCGAATGCTCTGCTAAGTGTAAACAAGAAAAGGCGAACCCTACCAAACGAACGAATCCATTCGTTCGTTCGCTTATGTTCGCTATAATGTAAACGAAGCTTCAGGTCACCTCAACGTCTAAAAAATAAAATATTCTAAAAATATCAAGCTTTAACCCCACTTTAGAAAACAAACCTTCCAGTGCATCTTCACGTACTAAAAAGAAAAACTATTGGGCAACCGCCACGGGGCTTCCTCGCATTTATTGATATTTTTTGAAAATTCTTAAATATTTCGAAAATTTTGACATGGTTATTTAGAGAATTTTTAAAAGTTTTGAATAAATTCAATGTTTTATTTATACCGGATGGTTTAACAATTTTTGCAGTATTTGAAAACTTTTGAAATTCATAAAAAAAATTATAACATTCTTCTCTGAAAATTCTAACCCATTTATTGAACATTCTGAAAACTTGAAAATATTTTAAAATTTTGTAAATTTTATGGAAATTAGAAAATTTTTAAAATTCCCAAAAAAATTCGAATTTTTTTATACCGGATGCTTTTTAAAATTTTAACAATTATGCTGTTTTAAAAAATGTTTGGAAAATTTTGATTACTACAGGGTGGTCACTTTTCTGGAAAACAGGGAAAACCGGGAAAAGTCAGGGACTTTAGAATTTTTTTATTTTGGTCAGGGAAATCAGGGAATTGTACCAATTTCAACGTAAAGTCAGGGAATTTCACGAAATAGTCAGGGAAAATTCTGTAAACTGCAATTATTTTAATATTTTTATTTTTGCCTGCAAAACGAAAATTTTGTTCCCTAGGTATATGTTTATAAAATTTATATTTATTTCATTTGGGGTTTCCTTAAAATTTAGATGTATTTTGTTATGGTTGTTGAAAAATTTCCATTTGCTATAAAGTAATTTAAGTTTACTTTGCTAATTTTTATGTGGGGTTACAATTTTTATTAAAAAAAACAGTTGCAATTGGTTTTTGCACCATAAAAATGAGTCAGGGAAAACTGAAGGTTATCAGTCAGGGAAGTCAGGGAATTTGAAAAGCAGTTAAAGTGGCCACCCTGTACTATGAAATTTGTTTGAAGTTTTATAAATTACTAGTGTTACCCCAGCGCACAATGCACTGACATGCGACGGTTTTTCTTTCCAGAAAAATAAAATTCATAGAGGTTTAATGTTGGTCTATTTTGTTGGTCAACAAATAGGCTTGCTAACTCAGCCTGGTCGTGGGCTGTTGAAAAGATTCTCGAAATAGAGACCAGGAGAAGTCTTTTAATGGGCGCCAGAATCCTAACAAAAAAATATAGCCAGAAAAGGAATAGGGAACTTGGGATTCACAAGTATCCTTCGATAAAAGAGAACGCAACAGAATAACCTCAATAATCAAAATTTAATGTTGAAATATGCATATAAAGTAAAACTGTTTATTTAATCTTGAATGACATCAAAATTTAAAATGTTAATGTAATATACAATTGAATCGAACATAAAAGGAACTACTCCAATTGATGTGAGCGGGGGGGGGGAATAATTAAAGACAACTAATTAAGTTAACTTAGAAACACTAAAAATATAATTAATGTACTCTGGGAGGTTAGAATCCATCAACTGGTAATCTTATATTCCTAATAACGCTATCCCGAAAATAAATAAACGACGCGCAATGGTGCACCGCTGCGAGCGTAACATAAGCAAAGGAGCAGGCGCAATAAGCTCCACGAACGGACAAAACAATTATGAAAAGTGAAATAATTAAAATAAATACACTTAATGGATTCCGGCGTACCAGGCCGTTTGCAAATTAGCATAAATAAATACTGAAATTTGGGTTAAATCAAACTCAATTGGTGTAGTTTAACAACCAATACGTAAAGCTTCAGATTTGAAAATAAGTAATACAATAAAATTAAAAATCAGTAGGTACTTCAAAACTATGTAGATGGATAACAGTAATAACGTTGATCCTGGTACGACGTACGGCAGTTCAAACAAAATAAAATAAAAGATACGCCTGACCTTAGATACTTGAGGTTAAATCTTCTACACCATATACCAGCAACACAGCAATAATCCATAAACGTAAGGGTAGCTATACGTATACGGGAACTTCTAATTTTCGTATTAATTAATAAAATACGCCGTTACTTGATGTTTGGAACTTATTATACTTATACGTATATTCCAAAATAATATTTACTAGATAATAAATCATAAATCATAACTACTAAATCGTAAATCGTAAATAATGAATCGTAAATAGTTAATCGTAAATATCGTAAATAGTTAATCGTGAATATCGTAAATAGTTAATCGTGAATATCGTAAATAGCGTAAATAATGTAAATAATGTAAATAGTTATTCGTAAATATAATTTAATCGTAAATAGTCCTGAAATAGAAAAGAAGTAATTAGCACTCGGCTTAGCAAAAAAAAGGAAAACGATAAACTTACTGAGGTTTTGGGCGACTACCAAAAGGACATTCATTCGCCTTCCGGGAATGGTATAAGAAAAAGAATTCGAGCTTCACTACAATATCAAATAAAACTTTAAGATAATGTACCATTGAAATTAAAAATAACGAAATTACCTGCACGTGGAACGACAACAGCCTACAGTCCGTAAAATACGCTATTTATGGTTTTAAAAATCGAAGACGACGTAACGTACACTCGTAGATAATAGAACCATAAATAATTTTAGGAACTCCGTGAAAATAATCACCATAAACGGTTTCTATAAACTTGATTTCAACAGGAGTCTTTTCAGTTGCCAAAGTGAACCAATAATGGCCAAACCAACCACACAAGAATTATTCGTTTTCTTGTTAAATTTTAAATTGATAACAGTAAATGCAAATCAACAAAAATGTACCTGTGCGCATATGAGATAAGCTAACGTTTGAAGAAGACAGAATTTTCATAGGCGGAACATGCGTCTTTTGAATTTGGTGAGTAACAAGACCTTGATGGAACAAAGCTAAAGCCTAAATAAATTCTGAAATGATTAAAAATAAACGCTCGAACGGTTTACTCATTAGATTCTACTAAATTAACCTTCATAGCTCAAAAATAAAATTCAAGAAAAGTCGCATAACGATAAAAGAAACTGCGCCCGCTTATGTGAAAGTGAGAGTGACAGAAATAATGCAACAAAACGAACAAGCAAATTTTTAAAGACTTTTGAGTTGCATATATCTATAGAAATTAGGCGGCGAAAGTGCTAACAAATCTATTCTAATAAGAAATATTATTTCTATATTTGGAAATAAAAGACAAAAATTCTAAACAACAAAAAAAAATGTTACAACACTCCCCCTTCTCCGGGAGGAAGTAAATTTTCTAAAAGAAAATTACTGACGATAACTAATACCTAAACCCATATTAAACAAAATCAACCATTACCATCATGATATGCTAGCTTTAAGTCCTGCACATGCCATATACCTTGACTATTACCGTCATCGTCCTCTAATTCGTATGTGGTAGACCCGTTTTTCTTTCTAACTTTATACGGCCCTACAAACTTAGGAGCTAATTTTGATGTAAAATAATTAGCAGCATTACTAAGAACTTTATTTTTGCGCCACACTCGTTGTCCGGGTTGATACAATACTTCACGACGACGCAGATTGTAATGTTTACGGTTACGCTCAAACGCAGTTCTTAGGCGTTCTTTAATTTTACCGAACATTTCACTAAAACCATTTTGTCGGCGAACAATTTCATTATCATTATCCTTTTCAGAAGAAGAGATGTTGGTCTGATAATCTTTACCGCATATCACATGTTCATGACCGAAGTTCACGAAATAGGGACTAAATCCAGTTGTTTCATGACGGGAAGTTCTAATAGCGCAAGCTATAGCCGCAAGGTGTTTATCCCAATGGCGATGAGTGTCTTGGATATAAGAAGATATCATGGTCTTAACTACTCTATTTGTTCTTTCGGTAGGGTCTGCTCGCGGATAGTACAAGGCGGTGTAAAATATGCGAGTCCCGTATCTAGAGCAAAGGTTTTGAAATACTTTACTTTTCATCTGAACACCGTTATCGCACATTAGGTATTGGGGTACACCGTAAACCAGAAATATGCCTTCTTCGACATGTTTGGCCAGAACATTAGCAGTTCCAGAACGAACGGGGAAAAGCACTACATATTTACTGAAATAATCAGTGACGACCAATACGTGTTTATAACCTTGACTAGATCGGGGAAAAGGACCAATAAAATCTAGACTAATCATTTGCCACGATTGTTCTACAGATGGACGAGAACCCATTAAACCGGCTGGGGCTTTTTGTTCCGGTTTTTGTTCTTGGCAAGTTTTACAATTTTTAATATAACGCGTTACGTCACTTTTTAACTGGGGCCAATAGTAACGACTACGAACTTTCCAATACGTCTTAAACACACCTACATGACCGGAGGCGGGATCGTCATGAAAACGTTTTAAAATAGCGGCACGTTTGTCTTTAGGAATAACAAGTTTCCAAAAATCTTGTTCACTTGCTAAATTGGGAATTTGTGGACGCGTGAATTTATATAGTAAACCGGCTTCAACTCTCCAACTACCATACTTTTCGGGTTGTTTCTCTATACGTTCGAACATGCTCTTGTACCACTTGTCATTGGAATCTGAAAAATTTACATCTTCTACCGGTGCGACGATGCTGTCCACACAGATCGGAACAGAGCGGGATAATAAATCCGGGACGATGTTCTCTTTTCCTTTACGATGGATTATTTCAAAGTCATAAGGCTGCAGTCTAAGAGCCCACCGAGCTAATCGACCTTGGGGATCGCGCAAACGGTGTAACCAAAGCAAAGAATGATGGTCAGTTATGACAATAAAATGAGGACCTTCTAGATACTGCCTAAGTTTTTCTACCGCCCAAATGACCGCCAAACACTCTCGTTCTGTTGTTGAATATTTTCGTTCTTGAGAGGTAAGTGACCGAGATAAATAACAAATGACGCGCTCTCCATCTTCAAAATTTTGAGACAATACAGCTCCGACTCCGTATGCGGAAGCGTCAGTTTGCAAAATAAATGTTTTAGAAAAATCTGGGCAGTTTAAAATAGGTGCGGTGATTAGATGTTCTTTAATAGCTTTAAATGAATTTTCGCAATTTTCAGTCCAATTCCAATTAACGTTCTTTTTAATTAAATGTGTAAGAGGAGCAATAATCGAGGAAAAATGAGGTACAAAACGCCTATACCACGACGCGGTTCCGAGAAATCTGCGAATTTCTACAACGTTCTTAGGGGACGGTATATCTAAAATAGCCTGAATTTTCTCCGGATCAGGGCGTAAACCATGCATATCAACGATGTACCCTAAATATTTGAGTTGTGGACGGCAAAAATTACATTTTTCCGGACTAATCACTAAACCTGCAGCATGAAGGCGATCAAAAACTTTCTCGAGGGTTTCAAGATGGGAATCAAAATTTTGGGAAACGATTACAATATCGTCTAAGTACACTAATACCGAGGGTTGTAAATCGGCTCCAAGAACGGTATCAATTAGCCGCTGCCACGTCGCGGGCGCATTGGTAAGCCCAAATGGCATACGACAAAATCTAAACAATCCCCTACCAGGAACTGTGAAGGCAGTATAATCACGAGAAGCTTCTTTTAAAGGTACCTGCCAATAGGCTGATTTAATATCTAGGGAGCTAAGATAACGAGCATCTCTAAGTTGATCTAGGATAGCCGAAACGTAGGGCAATGGATACGCATCTTTACGTGTAACCGCATTAAGTTGTCTATAGTCGATACAAAATCTGTATGTGTTATCCTTCTTACGAACAAGGCACACGGGTGAAGACCACGAACTTTTGCAAGGTTCAATAACATTTTCAGATAGCATGTTCTCCAATTCATCGTCGATGATTTTCTGTTTTTGGGGAGACACGGGGTAGTAACGCTGTTTTATTGGTTTTGTATCGGGCAGTAATTCTATCTCATGTTCGGTGGCTGTTGTACGACCGAGACTGGTACCCATAAGCGCAATCTTTTCGGAAATAAGATTATTTAAAGCAGTGCGTTGAGTAATTGTAAGCATGCTTTCACTCTGAATGCTAACTATGTCGGATACTTTTGGATTATTGGAAAAATGCCAAATATCTTGCCGTAAGTCTGGGACAATACCCATGGCTATCCAAAAATCTACGCCTAATATTAACGTATGCGTTAATTCAGGGACCACTAAGATATGTAATAGATGGAGGGTACCCATCAGACATACTGGTGTTTCCACATAACCTAAACTTTTGCACGAGTGTCCATTAGCAACAGTGCAATTAGTCGGTACCGAAATTAATTTTAGCCCTAGTTTTTGTATAATTTCCCAACCAGGACGTCCTAACACGGTTTGCGAGGCTCCTGAATCGAGTAAACCTAATATAGGGTATCCCAAAATAGTGATTTCTAAATAAGGACGCTGATCATCGCGTGCGTGAGAGATAACATAATCAAGAAGTGGTTTTCCTGGAAATGACTTGTTTGATACATTGGTCGACACTACGGATGGGTGGGAGGTAACTGATCGACCGGTTAGTTCCTCCGAGTAAAGTTTTCCGACGTCGAACAATGAGGACAGGTTTTGACTGTAAAATTATGTTTACCGCAACGATAACATAGAATGTGTTTAGGAGAAGGGCATTCTCTCATCGAATGTCCTAATTTTTGACAATTCCAGCAAGTAATTTGTCGCGAGGTACCTTGAAATTCATCAACTGGATTTGAATCACCGAGAGAACGAGTAGAAGTCGACACAAATGCGAAGTCCGGTTCAACAAATCCGTGTCGCTTCCGGGAAGGAGGTACATAATTATCTGCACGAAATTTCTTTATTTCAAGTTTCAGACATTCGTCTTCAAGTTCTTGTAATGAGTTCACTACAGGAAGCTGAGTAGAATAAAACGGAGCTAAATTTCTAGAAATTATTCCAAGTTGAATTTCTTCAGCAACCGAACCGTATCTGCGAAACATGGATTTAATACATGATAAATAATCAATGATAGTTTCAGTGCGATCCTGCGTTCTCGCCATTATGTCGTTTAATAATCTAGGTTTATAGTCAGGCGGCTCATAATGATATTTTAAAAGGGCTGATAGACTTTTCCAATCCGTGAATTTTGATCGATTACTGCGATACCATAATAGTGCTTTAGACTCAAAAAGATCAACAGCTGAACCGAATAATTGGGCTTCCGAAATGTTACGAGCTAATCTCAATTCATCCACACGTTCTAAAAAGTTGTGAACACTTAAACCTTTAGCATCTCCGGTAAATTTTAGGTTCCATTTTTGAATGGGTTGCGAAGGACCACTAAAAGAATTAGTTTGACCAGAAACATCATCTGCATCGTCAACTTCATCTGCTGACTCATGATTATCAGATTTTGGGCTTTGAACAAAAATACTACTGACATCTAGAATTGGTGTACCGCTATCAACCAAACTATCTAAAAAGGTTAAGAGATCGGTCAGTAATTGGGTACGCAACGTTACCTGCTCTTTCGACAAATCAGTGATCGGTATTCGATCGGTACGACCTAAAAGATGTACAGCACGTGAACGAATTATGTCTAAGTTAGGATTGGGTTTATCACGTAAACGGGTTAATTCCTCTAGCGTAGTTTGAATTTTAACAAATTCTTCTTCAGGATTGTATGGGTATTGAGGACTGATTAGAGTTTTACTAGATTTTTCTAATTTTAATAAGGGTCGTAAACAGGATCTCATAGCGTCGACGCTTTGTGTAGAAGCTATGTCTATTCCACGCACGACAAGTTCGTAACGCAACTCCTCTTTCTTAAGACGGTTAATATCAAGACGGTATTCGGCCATGATTGATAAAAAAAAATCGATAAATATATAAAATAAATAAAATAATTACCCAAAAAAAAGGTGCACGAAGTAATACCGACTTCTTGCAAGATAAGATAGCAGAATTTATATATAAGGATTTGAGAAACAAACAAACAACGAGAACAATATAAAAAAATAATAATGAGAATAATCAAACATAGAAATTGAAGGGCTAACGGCCACTGGCCCCACGTTGGGCGCCAAAATTTGCGACGGTTTTTCTTTCCAGAAAAATAAAATTCATAGAGGTTTAATGTTGGTCTATTTTGTTGGTCAACAAATAGGCTTGCTAACTCAGCCTGGTCGTGGGCTGTTGAAAAGATTCTCGAAATAGAGACCAGGAGAAGTCTTTTAATGGGCGCCAGAATCCTAACAAAAAAATATAGCCAGAAAAGGAATAGGGAACTTGGGATTCACAAGTATCCTTCGATAAAAGAGAACGCAACAGAATAACCTCAATAATCAAAATTTAATGTTGAAATATGCATATAAAGTAAAACTGTTTATTTAATCTTGAATGACATCAAAATTTAAAATGTTAATGTAATATACAATTGAATCGAACATAAAAGGAACTACTCCAATTGATGTGAGCGGGGGGGGGGAATAATTAAAGACAACTAATTAAGTTAACTTAGAAACACTAAAAATATAATTAATGTACTCTGGGAGGTTAGAATCCATCAACTGGTAATCTTATATTCCTAATAACGCTATCCCGAAAATAAATAAACGACGCGCAATGGTGCACCGCTGCGAGCGTAACATAAGCAAAGGAGCAGGCGCAATAAGCTCCACGAACGGACAAAACAATTATGAAAAGTGAAATAATTAAAATAAATACACTTAATGGATTCCGGCGTACCAGGCCGTTTGCAAATTAGCATAAATAAATACTGAAATTTGGGTTAAATCAAACTCAATTGGTGTAGTTTAACAACCAATACGTAAAGCTTCAGATTTGAAAATAAGTAATACAATAAAATTAAAAATCAGTAGGTACTTCAAAACTATGTAGATGGATAACAGTAATAACGTTGATCCTGGTACGACGTACGGCAGTTCAAACAAAATAAAATAAAAGATACGCCTGACCTTAGATACTTGAGGTTAAATCTTCTACACCATATACCAGCAACACAGCAATAATCCATAAACGTAAGGGTAGCTATACGTATACGGGAACTTCTAATTTTCGTATTAATTAATAAAATACGCCGTTACTTGATGTTTGGAACTTATTATACTTATACGTATATTCCAAAATAATATTTACTAGATAATAAATCATAAATCATAACTACTAAATCGTAAATCGTAAATAATGAATCGTAAATAGTTAATCGTAAATATCGTAAATAGTTAATCGTGAATATCGTAAATAGTTAATCGTGAATATCGTAAATAGCGTAAATAATGTAAATAATGTAAATAGTTATTCGTAAATATAATTTAATCGTAAATAGTCCTGAAATAGAAAAGAAGTAATTAGCACTCGGCTTAGCAAAAAAAAGGAAAACGATAAACTTACTGAGGTTTTGGGCGACTACCAAAAGGACATTCATTCGCCTTCCGGGAATGGTATAAGAAAAAGAATTCGAGCTTCACTACAATATCAAATAAAACTTTAAGATAATGTACCATTGAAATTAAAAATAACGAAATTACCTGCACGTGGAACGACAACAGCCTACAGTCCGTAAAATACGCTATTTATGGTTTTAAAAATCGAAGACGACGTAACGTACACTCGTAGATAATAGAACCATAAATAATTTTAGGAACTCCGTGAAAATAATCACCATAAACGGTTTCTATAAACTTGATTTCAACAGGAGTCTTTTCAGTTGCCAAAGTGAACCAATAATGGCCAAACCAACCACACAAGAATTATTCGTTTTCTTGTTAAATTTTAAATTGATAACAGTAAATGCAAATCAACAAAAATGTACCTGTGCGCATATGAGATAAGCTAACGTTTGAAGAAGACAGAATTTTCATAGGCGGAACATGCGTCTTTTGAATTTGGTGAGTAACAAGACCTTGATGGAACAAAGCTAAAGCCTAAATAAATTCTGAAATGATTAAAAATAAACGCTCGAACGGTTTACTCATTAGATTCTACTAAATTAACCTTCATAGCTCAAAAATAAAATTCAAGAAAAGTCGCATAACGATAAAAGAAACTGCGCCCGCTTATGTGAAAGTGAGAGTGACAGAAATAATGCAACAAAACGAACAAGCAAATTTTTAAAGACTTTTGAGTTGCATATATCTATAGAAATTAGGCGGCGAAAGTGCTAACAAATCTATTCTAATAAGAAATATTATTTCTATATTTGGAAATAAAAGACAAAAATTCTAAACAACAAAAAAAAATGTTACAACACTCCCCCTTCTCCGGGAGGAAGTAAATTTTCTAAAAGAAAATTACTGACGATAACTAATACCTAAACCCATATTAAACAAAATCAACCATTACCATCATGATATGCTAGCTTTAAGTCCTGCACATGCCATATACCTTGACTATTACCGTCATCGTCCTCTAATTCGTATGTGGTAGACCCGTTTTTCTTTCTAACTTTATACGGCCCTACAAACTTAGGAGCTAATTTTGATGTAAAATAATTAGCAGCATTACTAAGAACTTTATTTTTGCGCCACACTCGTTGTCCGGGTTGATACAATACTTCACGACGACGCAGATTGTAATGTTTACGGTTACGCTCAAACGCAGTTCTTAGGCGTTCTTTAATTTTACCGAACATTTCACTAAAACCATTTTGTCGGCGAACAATTTCATTATCATTATCCTTTTCAGAAGAAGAGATGTTGGTCTGATAATCTTTACCGCATATCACATGTTCATGACCGAAGTTCACGAAATAGGGACTAAATCCAGTTGTTTCATGACGGGAAGTTCTAATAGCGCAAGCTATAGCCGCAAGGTGTTTATCCCAATGGCGATGAGTGTCTTGGATATAAGAAGATATCATGGTCTTAACTACTCTATTTGTTCTTTCGGTAGGGTCTGCTCGCGGATAGTACAAGGCGGTGTAAAATATGCGAGTCCCGTATCTAGAGCAAAGGTTTTGAAATACTTTACTTTTCATCTGAACACCGTTATCGCACATTAGGTATTGGGGTACACCGTAAACCAGAAATATGCCTTCTTCGACATGTTTGGCCAGAACATTAGCAGTTCCAGAACGAACGGGGAAAAGCACTACATATTTACTGAAATAATCAGTGACGACCAATACGTGTTTATAACCTTGACTAGATCGGGGAAAAGGACCAATAAAATCTAGACTAATCATTTGCCACGATTGTTCTACAGATGGACGAGAACCCATTAAACCGGCTGGGGCTTTTTGTTCCGGTTTTTGTTCTTGGCAAGTTTTACAATTTTTAATATAACGCGTTACGTCACTTTTTAACTGGGGCCAATAGTAACGACTACGAACTTTCCAATACGTCTTAAACACACCTACATGACCGGAGGCGGGATCGTCATGAAAACGTTTTAAAATAGCGGCACGTTTGTCTTTAGGAATAACAAGTTTCCAAAAATCTTGTTCACTTGCTAAATTGGGAATTTGTGGACGCGTGAATTTATATAGTAAACCGGCTTCAACTCTCCAACTACCATACTTTTCGGGTTGTTTCTCTATACGTTCGAACATGCTCTTGTACCACTTGTCATTGGAATCTGAAAAATTTACATCTTCTACCGGTGCGACGATGCTGTCCACACAGATCGGAACAGAGCGGGATAATAAATCCGGGACGATGTTCTCTTTTCCTTTACGATGGATTATTTCAAAGTCATAAGGCTGCAGTCTAAGAGCCCACCGAGCTAATCGACCTTGGGGATCGCGCAAACGGTGTAACCAAAGCAAAGAATGATGGTCAGTTATGACAATAAAATGAGGACCTTCTAGATACTGCCTAAGTTTTTCTACCGCCCAAATGACCGCCAAACACTCTCGTTCTGTTGTTGAATATTTTCGTTCTTGAGAGGTAAGTGACCGAGATAAATAACAAATGACGCGCTCTCCATCTTCAAAATTTTGAGACAATACAGCTCCGACTCCGTATGCGGAAGCGTCAGTTTGCAAAATAAATGTTTTAGAAAAATCTGGGCAGTTTAAAATAGGTGCGGTGATTAGATGTTCTTTAATAGCTTTAAATGAATTTTCGCAATTTTCAGTCCAATTCCAATTAACGTTCTTTTTAATTAAATGTGTAAGAGGAGCAATAATCGAGGAAAAATGAGGTACAAAACGCCTATACCACGACGCGGTTCCGAGAAATCTGCGAATTTCTACAACGTTCTTAGGGGACGGTATATCTAAAATAGCCTGAATTTTCTCCGGATCAGGGCGTAAACCATGCATATCAACGATGTACCCTAAATATTTGAGTTGTGGACGGCAAAAATTACATTTTTCCGGACTAATCACTAAACCTGCAGCATGAAGGCGATCAAAAACTTTCTCGAGGGTTTCAAGATGGGAATCAAAATTTTGGGAAACGATTACAATATCGTCTAAGTACACTAATACCGAGGGTTGTAAATCGGCTCCAAGAACGGTATCAATTAGCCGCTGCCACGTCGCGGGCGCATTGGTAAGCCCAAATGGCATACGACAAAATCTAAACAATCCCCTACCAGGAACTGTGAAGGCAGTATAATCACGAGAAGCTTCTTTTAAAGGTACCTGCCAATAGGCTGATTTAATATCTAGGGAGCTAAGATAACGAGCATCTCTAAGTTGATCTAGGATAGCCGAAACGTAGGGCAATGGATACGCATCTTTACGTGTAACCGCATTAAGTTGTCTATAGTCGATACAAAATCTGTATGTGTTATCCTTCTTACGAACAAGGCACACGGGTGAAGACCACGAACTTTTGCAAGGTTCAATAACATTTTCAGATAGCATGTTCTCCAATTCATCGTCGATGATTTTCTGTTTTTGGGGAGACACGGGGTAGTAACGCTGTTTTATTGGTTTTGTATCGGGCAGTAATTCTATCTCATGTTCGGTGGCTGTTGTACGACCGAGACTGGTACCCATAAGCGCAATCTTTTCGGAAATAAGATTATTTAAAGCAGTGCGTTGAGTAATTGTAAGCATGCTTTCACTCTGAATGCTAACTATGTCGGATACTTTTGGATTATTGGAAAAATGCCAAATATCTTGCCGTAAGTCTGGGACAATACCCATGGCTATCCAAAAATCTACGCCTAATATTAACGTATGCGTTAATTCAGGGACCACTAAGATATGTAATAGATGGAGGGTACCCATCAGACATACTGGTGTTTCCACATAACCTAAACTTTTGCACGAGTGTCCATTAGCAACAGTGCAATTAGTCGGTACCGAAATTAATTTTAGCCCTAGTTTTTGTATAATTTCCCAACCAGGACGTCCTAACACGGTTTGCGAGGCTCCTGAATCGAGTAAACCTAATATAGGGTATCCCAAAATAGTGATTTCTAAATAAGGACGCTGATCATCGCGTGCGTGAGAGATAACATAATCAAGAAGTGGTTTTCCTGGAAATGACTTGTTTGATACATTGGTCGACACTACGGATGGGTGGGAGGTAACTGATCGACCGGTTAGTTCCTCCGAGTAAAGTTTTCCGACGTCGAACAATGAGGACAGGTTTTGACTGTAAAATTATGTTTACCGCAACGATAACATAGAATGTGTTTAGGAGAAGGGCATTCTCTCATCGAATGTCCTAATTTTTGACAATTCCAGCAAGTAATTTGTCGCGAGGTACCTTGAAATTCATCAACTGGATTTGAATCACCGAGAGAACGAGTAGAAGTCGACACAAATGCGAAGTCCGGTTCAACAAATCCGTGTCGCTTCCGGGAAGGAGGTACATAATTATCTGCACGAAATTTCTTTATTTCAAGTTTCAGACATTCGTCTTCAAGTTCTTGTAATGAGTTCACTACAGGAAGCTGAGTAGAATAAAACGGAGCTAAATTTCTAGAAATTATTCCAAGTTGAATTTCTTCAGCAACCGAACCGTATCTGCGAAACATGGATTTAATACATGATAAATAATCAATGATAGTTTCAGTGCGATCCTGCGTTCTCGCCATTATGTCGTTTAATAATCTAGGTTTATAGTCAGGCGGCTCATAATGATATTTTAAAAGGGCTGATAGACTTTTCCAATCCGTGAATTTTGATCGATTACTGCGATACCATAATAGTGCTTTAGACTCAAAAAGATCAACAGCTGAACCGAATAATTGGGCTTCCGAAATGTTACGAGCTAATCTCAATTCATCCACACGTTCTAAAAAGTTGTGAACACTTAAACCTTTAGCATCTCCGGTAAATTTTAGGTTCCATTTTTGAATGGGTTGCGAAGGACCACTAAAAGAATTAGTTTGACCAGAAACATCATCTGCATCGTCAACTTCATCTGCTGACTCATGATTATCAGATTTTGGGCTTTGAACAAAAATACTACTGACATCTAGAATTGGTGTACCGCTATCAACCAAACTATCTAAAAAGGTTAAGAGATCGGTCAGTAATTGGGTACGCAACGTTACCTGCTCTTTCGACAAATCAGTGATCGGTATTCGATCGGTACGACCTAAAAGATGTACAGCACGTGAACGAATTATGTCTAAGTTAGGATTGGGTTTATCACGTAAACGGGTTAATTCCTCTAGCGTAGTTTGAATTTTAACAAATTCTTCTTCAGGATTGTATGGGTATTGAGGACTGATTAGAGTTTTACTAGATTTTTCTAATTTTAATAAGGGTCGTAAACAGGATCTCATAGCGTCGACGCTTTGTGTAGAAGCTATGTCTATTCCACGCACGACAAGTTCGTAACGCAACTCCTCTTTCTTAAGACGGTTAATATCAAGACGGTATTCGGCCATGATTGATAAAAAAAAATCGATAAATATATAAAATAAATAAAATAATTACCCAAAAAAAAGGTGCACGAAGTAATACCGACTTCTTGCAAGATAAGATAGCAGAATTTATATATAAGGATTTGAGAAACAAACAAACAACGAGAACAATATAAAAAAATAATAATGAGAATAATCAAACATAGAAATTGAAGGGCTAACGGCCACTGGCCCCACGTTGGGCGCCAAAATTTGCGACGGTTTTTCTTTCCAGAAAAATAAAATTCATAGAGGTTTAATGTTGGTCTATTTTGTTGGTCAACAAATAGGCTTGCTAACTCAGCCTGGTCGTGGGCTGTTGAAAAGATTCTCGAAATAGAGACCAGGAGAAGTCTTTTAATGGGCGCCAGAATCCTAACAAAAAAATATAGCCAGAAAAGGAATAGGGAACTTGGGATTCACAAGTATCCTTCGATAAAAGAGAACGCAACAGAATAACCTCAATAATCAAAATTTAATGTTGAAATATGCATATAAAGTAAAACTGTTTATTTAATCTTGAATGACATCAAAATTTAAAATGTTAATGTAATATACAATTGAATCGAACATAAAAGGAACTACTCCAATTGATGTGAGCGGGGGGGGGGAATAATTAAAGACAACTAATTAAGTTAACTTAGAAACACTAAAAATATAATTAATGTACTCTGGGAGGTTAGAATCCATCAACTGGTAATCTTATATTCCTAATAACGCTATCCCGAAAATAAATAAACGACGCGCAATGGTGCACCGCTGCGAGCGTAACATAAGCAAAGGAGCAGGCGCAATAAGCTCCACGAACGGACAAAACAATTATGAAAAGTGAAATAATTAAAATAAATACACTTAATGGATTCCGGCGTACCAGGCCGTTTGCAAATTAGCATAAATAAATACTGAAATTTGGGTTAAATCAAACTCAATTGGTGTAGTTTAACAACCAATACGTAAAGCTTCAGATTTGAAAATAAGTAATACAATAAAATTAAAAATCAGTAGGTACTTCAAAACTATGTAGATGGATAACAGTAATAACGTTGATCCTGGTACGACGTACGGCAGTTCAAACAAAATAAAATAAAAGATACGCCTGACCTTAGATACTTGAGGTTAAATCTTCTACACCATATACCAGCAACACAGCAATAATCCATAAACGTAAGGGTAGCTATACGTATACGGGAACTTCTAATTTTCGTATTAATTAATAAAATACGCCGTTACTTGATGTTTGGAACTTATTATACTTATACGTATATTCCAAAATAATATTTACTAGATAATAAATCATAAATCATAACTACTAAATCGTAAATCGTAAATAATGAATCGTAAATAGTTAATCGTAAATATCGTAAATAGTTAATCGTGAATATCGTAAATAGTTAATCGTGAATATCGTAAATAGCGTAAATAATGTAAATAATGTAAATAGTTATTCGTAAATATAATTTAATCGTAAATAGTCCTGAAATAGAAAAGAAGTAATTAGCACTCGGCTTAGCAAAAAAAAGGAAAACGATAAACTTACTGAGGTTTTGGGCGACTACCAAAAGGACATTCATTCGCCTTCCGGGAATGGTATAAGAAAAAGAATTCGAGCTTCACTACAATATCAAATAAAACTTTAAGATAATGTACCATTGAAATTAAAAATAACGAAATTACCTGCACGTGGAACGACAACAGCCTACAGTCCGTAAAATACGCTATTTATGGTTTTAAAAATCGAAGACGACGTAACGTACACTCGTAGATAATAGAACCATAAATAATTTTAGGAACTCCGTGAAAATAATCACCATAAACGGTTTCTATAAACTTGATTTCAACAGGAGTCTTTTCAGTTGCCAAAGTGAACCAATAATGGCCAAACCAACCACACAAGAATTATTCGTTTTCTTGTTAAATTTTAAATTGATAACAGTAAATGCAAATCAACAAAAATGTACCTGTGCGCATATGAGATAAGCTAACGTTTGAAGAAGACAGAATTTTCATAGGCGGAACATGCGTCTTTTGAATTTGGTGAGTAACAAGACCTTGATGGAACAAAGCTAAAGCCTAAATAAATTCTGAAATGATTAAAAATAAACGCTCGAACGGTTTACTCATTAGATTCTACTAAATTAACCTTCATAGCTCAAAAATAAAATTCAAGAAAAGTCGCATAACGATAAAAGAAACTGCGCCCGCTTATGTGAAAGTGAGAGTGACAGAAATAATGCAACAAAACGAACAAGCAAATTTTTAAAGACTTTTGAGTTGCATATATCTATAGAAATTAGGCGGCGAAAGTGCTAACAAATCTATTCTAATAAGAAATATTATTTCTATATTTGGAAATAAAAGACAAAAATTCTAAACAACAAAAAAAAATGTTACAGACAGACTGAGCGTTGCAGAACCGGCTAAATGATAAATCACGTGATGCATTAGTTCCATAAGGGAGACGCGACGTTGGTGTAGATGTCGCCTCAAGTAAAGCGCGTTTAGCAGACTTTCATATATAAATTAAAATAATTATTATTGAAAAATCGACGTAGAATAAAAATATAAAAATGTTTCATGTTCCATCTGATTATAGAGACCTTTCATTGAAAAAAAAATGGTCCACATTGGTGAAGCGGTAGCCGCTGGAGGAACCGGAGAAAAATACCCTTTGAGCTTTTATATATGTATGGATTTAAATAACTAAAAAAATTTAATATTCTAATTGTATTTTTAAAAGTTGTGATATTTTACAAATAATTAAAAAAATTTTTAAGAGAACCAAAACTTTGAAAAGATTAGAAATATTTGGAAATATTAAAAGTATTCAAAATTTTGAAAATATTCAATATTCCTAAAATTTTCGAATTTCTTAAAAGATAATTAAAATTTTGAAACGTCTAAATTTTTGAATTTTGGAACTTGGAAAATTTTGAAAAAAATATTAAAAACATTTTAACAGGTTTTGAAAATATTTGGAAAGTTTATAATTTTTTTATTTCACAAGTTTTTGAGAAACTTTTGAATATTTAAACAATTTTAAAAGAAATATGACAAATTTTTAAAGTATCGAAGATCGTTGGTGGGGGTGGTAGGAACACCGGGCTTGCGCAAATCTGTGTAGAATAGTAATCTAAAGTTTTCCGAGCGCATCTATATATTGAAGTAGAGCACTATTCGATTCATCCCTACTCTATAGCTAAACTTCGTATAGCGATGAAGGTAAAAGTAGACATCTACAAATACAGAAAATAATTCTCTTTTGAAAAACAATAGTTCTTAGGGTTCCTATGAAAGCACAGTTAATACATGACTGTCAACGCATCGAGTTACTCGTCGATTCTTGATATCATTTTCAAATACCTAATTACGGACAGCTTATCCTGAACGATTCAGCGTTTTCTTAATTTCCCGTGATTGAAGAAACTTTTTGAGCTAAATGCACTTAATGTAATTCCCTTTTCCGTCCGACAGGAACACATCTGACGCAATTA
This sequence comes from Ctenicera cuprea, assembly GCA_958336395.1. Taxonomy (NCBI): domain Eukaryota; kingdom Metazoa; phylum Arthropoda; class Insecta; order Coleoptera; family Elateridae; genus Ctenicera; species Ctenicera cuprea. The sequence continues at coordinate 12,162,238 of OY284492.1, read as the reverse complement.
CTTCATCAGACAGGGGACTTATAAATAATTTCCTCGTCGTGTAACTTTCCCGTTAACATTTAATGTTAAGTGTGAAGTTTCGCCGTGTCGGTCTCTCCATTCATTTTCGAGTCGGAAAATATGAATATTTCACCTGATGCTCGGTTTTGCCGGTTTATTGTTCGTTCGCCTCCCCTAATCAGTCGGTCTGGGACTTGGGCGTCCAATCTGTCTCCCTCCTCTCAATTACCTCCGTCAAATTAATAATTAACAATTAATCCGGCGGCCGCGCTAAAAACGACAGCTGAGTAAACGAGGCTTTAATTGCGTTTTGCTCCATTAGTGGATAGGGTTCGGAACGGGTTGCTCTAACAAGCGGAAAATTTAAACCTCCACATTATCGGCGTTACTATTATTATTATTGTTATTTCTGACAGGTAGGAACTTCCAACGGCTCGATTTATTCAAATCTGAGAGGAAAGGGAAAGGGTTGGCATGAATCGGATTTCTGAGCAGGATTCTATGGTGATTTGGAAAGGGTGGGGATGTTGTGTATAGCAATTTAATTAGGCCGAATTGTGGGTAGAAGAAAAGACTAATTTTTCTTTAAATTAGAGAGTTGATGTTGAATAATAATACTGGTTGCTTTGTTCCTGTTTTTTAATTAATATCTGTATTAAAACTCAATGAAACTTTTTTGATGACGCTTAAGGGTTTTTTTATATCAAAGGTAGGGCTGGATTCTTTTCAAATGCACAGAAATTATGAATAAAAATAAAATTTAGATATACGATACCCTATTAAAAATTCTATTTTTAAAGTTTTTTTAACCACTAAAGCTATAAATGAAAACTGGGAGACCCTTAATTTTAGCGCCATTTTGATAGTGAAAAGTCTTTTATCCGTTTTCCAGGAGCTTAACTAATTCATCGTATGTCAACCGTAAAATTTTCAGAACACTGCCAAGTTCCGTTTCCCACGTCAGTCATTCTGACGCCTGCAATTTTTAATAAATCATTTTGGTGTTTATACCGGGTGTCTCAGTGAAGATATTACACGAAATAATAGACTTATTATTCGATTTAGGAAAAATGTTTAAAATAAAAGTTTTTCGTACAATTTAGTATAGTCTTTACATAACATGATAACATCACATCTTTTGTTCTGGTTTTGGTATGACGAAAAGGTGTCTAACTTTATACAGGGTCGCTATTATATATGGGACCAAGCTCCTCTGGTCAAACGGTTTGAGATATGCGTTTCATATTTGGTATATGTTAATTTGAGGTTATTTTGCATATTCTGAAGTAAAAGAAATTTATTGCATATACTTTTTAAGCGCGGCCGCCATCTTGAATTTTTTTAAATAGCAACCTAGGCTGTGTGATACATCAACAGAAAGCTTATTTTTTTTTCTCTTTTCAGAAATATTAAACATGTATAGGGTTACATAAGAAAATAACGCAGAAAAATTAAAAAACATTTGAGGCATGCTTACATCGGTTAGGACTAACTTTTTTTTTTCAAGAAAATTCTTTTTTTAAACAACATCGTGGTTCTGAAAAGAACCTTTTTCTTTTCATCGCACAGCAGTTCCGCAGGAGGAGATGGAGCGACCTACTTCGAGCTAGTGTACTTGGTTAATTCGTCACTGCACATTTACTAAAATCTAGTAACCTTTGCATTAACAAAACGTCATAAGTAAACAAAACACAAACAGTATTTAAAATTAATAGGATAACAAACAACATTTCTTAAATAAAAATGAAAACAACAACATTATTAATTAACAGTAGTTAAGAGAGGAGATGTTCAAATTGCTGCCCATTTACTTCTTGCCAATAATGAATGCGCTTTTTAAAATTGTCGAAAGAGTCGCGCAAAGAATTGCGAAAAATAGCAGCCATTTCAGCACGAATACGATTTTTCAATTCTTCTAAATTGTCCGGTCTATTTAAATAAACGCGACTTTTTAAATGGTCCCACCAAAAAAATCTGTCGTGTGTTCGTCTTCTGTCCCCATAACCAATCATCATGAGAATTTCTATCCGTTCTCCTTCTGATAAACGATCCATATTGCAGAATTCTAAATATTATTTGCCAGACAACACAACTACAGGAAGAATTAACAATGTGTGATGTTTATTTAGTCACCTATTAAACTCTTACTACTACTTGTTTTTGCTTGTGTTTTGTTTATTTATGACGTTTTGTTAATGCAATGGTTACTAGATTTCACTAAATGTGCAGCGACGAATTAATCATGCCTCAAATGTTTTTTTAATTTTTCTGCGTTATTTTCTTATGTAACCCTATACACATGTTTAATATTTCAAAGAGAAAAAAGAAGCTTTCTATTGATGTATCGCACAGCCTTAAAAAATTCAAGATGGCGGCCGCGCTAATGGTAGAGTACTTTTAAATGCTTGTGTTTTTATATGGTGGTGTCACTGATTTTTTTTATATATAACTGCTGCCAGTGCTTATAGAATAGCAATAATAGTCAATATATGGCACTGTGCAAAACTCGACAGTACTCTGCAGTACGAAGCAATACTTTGCCGCACCTGGTAATACTCTGGAGTACTTAGCAATATTCTGCAGAAGCAACAATATTTGGCAATATTTAAACAAAATTAGGCAGCAATAAATCGGCAATGCTGGCAATAACTATAATTTCCGCAATACAATTTTAGATGGAGGTGAATTTTTTTTAAATAGAAATGCGGGAGGTCTACCTCTGTCGCCAGTAGCTATTACACAATCTTAGTAATAATAGTCAATATATGACTCGGCAATACTCTGCAGTACTTGGCAATACTTTGGAGTACTCGACAATATTCGGCAGTAAGCAGCAATATTTGGCAATGTTTTAACAAACTTACGCAGCAATAAATCGGCGATACCGACAATAACTATAATTTCGGCAATACTGATACAGTTTTTTCGCTTATTCTGTTAAATATTACCCTGAAAGTATTAGATGGATCGGAGGGTAAAAGATATTACACGCGCCTAGGCCACAGCATGGGCCCATTGAGCTACGTCTAGTTAGAATCCCCCATGTCATTCAACCTTTTAGATGAACTTTAGAATGCCAGCAGTTAGGGTGTTGCTGATGATGACCAGTCTGAAGTCCCCCAATATGGGTTCTTTTGTAGTGCGAGGGTAGGGCAGTGGCACAGTTAATGCTCTGGCGTCTCGTCCTGGAGGTTACCACCACGACAGTCGGGGCTGTTTACCAGTTCCATTCTTTGCATGTGTTTATTTAGTCGACAGTGTCCTATCAAAAACCCAACAATTAGTCGTAGATTTTTGCGGGACAGATCCCTACAGGTTTGCATGTTGACCCATCTATCTATGTGATTATCAAAGCTTTTTGGATGTATCAGGGCATTGCGAATCGCAGGCGAGAGAGAGAGAGAAAGGGGGGGGGGGGGGCTTTGGGCCCTAGAAGGGTTATTTAGAGCAAAACCTAGCTAACTTATCTGCTTCCTCATTACCCTTAATCCAGACATGTCTTTTTACCCAAATGAGTTCAACGACATTTTTGATATCAGCTCAAAGGCTACGTTCAGGAGCTGTATTGGCACCATGCACCATGCACCCTACAACTTCGGCCTGAAACAGAGTGGTGAATTTGCGTAGGGATGTACTTAAGTGTAGGTCCATGTTGTTGGAGAAAACTCCGGCCTCTGTTCCATGCTTAGATTTTGATCCATCGGTGAAAATGGATATTTCTACGGAAGAGGCTTCCTCGGCATTCATATGCACAGAAAAGGGTTAATCAGAGATGAATTTGGGTGGCAGGCGATCAACCACTGCATCTGGAAGAAACATCAGGTATGCGGGTGTGCCCGACCCTCCTACCTCTTGTGTGCAGCAAACCTGCAAGACGTAATCTGAGAGCTGCCTTTAAGGAAACCTTCTCTACAAAAAGCTCTAGAGGGAGGAGGCCCAGAACAGCCTCCGGGGCCGCTGTAGGAGTTGTAGGCATTGCATCCGTAGCACTAAGACAGGCGAGTCTTTGCACCAGCTCTATCTTGGTTGCCGCTGTAGTTAGCTGATTCTGGGTCATCAAACCAAAGCACCATAGCAGAGCATAAGTCTCATTAAGGCAGTGTACAACCATAGAATAATCCTTGGGGAAAGTTCCATGATTTCGATGGCACGATGACACTGCAGAAGGCCATGCATGCTTTTTTGGATGTTATATAAGGCGCCTATTCGTATATACTGATAACTAGCGGACCAGTACACGTTTCGATGCAAATAAGAAAATTGGATGTATACTGTTTGTTTGTATCATTAGAACATAATCTGCTGATAGCTGTTATTACGAAAACAAACTCAGTGCTGGTGGAAACATCATGGCTGCGAGGCGGCAAATGTCAGCGGCTAGGTCTTTACTGCCTCTCATATTTTTCTTCTGTTGAATACTTAGACATATTTCCATTGCATTTGGTTTTATTATTAAAAACAATACTTTCAACTTCGGCTTTTTTCATCCTCGGGCCCCAAAACAACTGCATTATTTAATAACAGTAATAAAATTTAAGACTTCATAATAGTGAACCGATGGAGTATGTAATTCTTGCGGTCGAGTTTGTTTATTTATATTTTGCTCGGATGATGTCATATAAACACGCACGCCAACATTAAAATACCGGTGGCATAATAAATCGGGCCAGCGGGTGGTCTAGTGGTTAAAGTCTCAGGCTTTGAAACTAGACTCTCAACGGCAATAGGTTCGAGTCCTCTGCCCGTCGGAAATATTTCTGAATAAGTTAAATCCGGCGTGTTCATGGATGGTGTGTTTGTTGAGTTGCATGTGTCAGGGGTGGGGTGCATGGTTAGACCGGTGAAAGAGCGCAAGTCCGCTGAACCCGGGTAAGGGGATGGGATGGGAATCATGGAGTCGTGCTCACGCACAGCCTCATGATTCCTTTTAAAATAAAATAAAATATATCGTTGGCATGTTTAACTAATATAAAACAACCAATCCACTTCAGTGAGCATAATGGGCTCTTGCATAAGTATTCTTAATACATTTTACAATTAAATACATTGTGTTTTTTTTTTTACAATTATAATACATTATGATCCTATCTTTTTATATAGCATCTAATACGTACAAATAAAAGATGAATACTGTTACAAACATTGAACATGTCTAACATCTCGAAGAGCGTATTTATTATTTTTTCAAAACAAGTTTACAAAAAAGCGTGGTCTAGGGGTTCCGCTAGTTTAAGTTAACCTAAATTATACAGAGTGATTTTTTTAGCAATAAATAAATGGCTGTGAAAATATTTAAACCTATAAAAGTATTAAAAGCCGAAAGACTTATGTTTCTGATTCGTGAAGTACTAAGGGGTGCTGTGTGAAACGAGAACGATATTCATAAGGGGAGCGTCATGTGTAATTTAAAGTCGATTGAATCCAGACATGGCATGGGGATAAATCTTTCTGGACAATGACCACCAGTTCTTTTAGGCTTACTGGAGGGAGTTGTCAAAATCAGATAAAAATTAATGCATGTTAGGGTTGGTGTTCTTTTTCTGTGAAATCACAAAGTTCTTTGTTTCTTTCAAATACACAAGTTTACATGCAGAAACGAAAAAAAAAATAAATTGTTTTTTTTATTTCATGAATACTGAAACTGATTTGGTTAGACTTTTGGTTGCTTGTATTGCAGCATTTACGTGAGAGGAGGGGTGATGTAATTACAAACTTCATAATTTGCCTTCAGGTAAGTTTCAGGGGAAATTCTGATTACGATGTGTACAAAACTTTAATGCACATATTATCGAATTTTGATAGGTTTCGCAGAATTTACTGCAAGTTGATGCTGATTATTACGACGTAGCAGTAGTTTGCATTAGCCTAAAGCGCAATTAATTGATATTGCGTTAACTTTGTCGAAATAATGCAACTTTTGCAAATATTTATAAATAGAAATTTCACAAATATTTGCGATTAAAATCATAGTAATTTACCGAATAATCGTGGTTATCTGAAGGACGTTAAAAACACAATTATGTTTACAAAATGTTATCGCTAATGTGGTCAACTTGAAATTAGCTATAAATAATGTAGTGTTATCTTGGCTTTGTACCTTATTACCGCTAAAGAGGTTACCTTGATATTGTGTTTGTTTTTGCATAATGCGGGTTTGAAAAATTTCCTGTTTTGCGCACTGTAAGGTGCCGAATGTGGAGTAGTTGCTAAGTTGTGAGCTTTCGCTTTACTTCAGCAAAGGTACCGGGTTCGATTCTCGGTAACTTATTTTAGTGTTTGTAGGTTTTATAGTTTTAATTTTAAAGAGATTAGATGGGGCGTTATGACCAAAGCAGTTATGCGTAACCGAATAAAAAAATTCACCGTATACAAAAGGAAAGAATAACAGCATAACTTTGATTTGGCTAGCCCAAAAGTCCTATAAATACAACATTTCGTGTACGTCTCTCAACACGTGCCGTAACAATTTCGGTCCGCCCATTTTACCCTTCACGGATGATTTCGTATGCCTAATATTTCATTTTGGTCTTGTGCAAAATCGCGAATTTATAAAAGCGAACCTGACCGGAAACTGCGCACTATATCATCATAAAACGAGGCTCTGTCTATGTACGGGTCTCGTGAAAATGCCTGTAAAAATCAGGGCCCTGTGCGTAATAAAAACACGGCAAGAGGTTGTTCCGAATAAATATTTCTTCGCGAACATCTGCGACTTCGCTTCTTATTCAATTAGTAGTTCAATCCCCCTCGAGCACCAATTTCTTGAGGTGCTTTACTTGCTCGCCCCCGGCGCCTCCACCAAAATCGGGAAAATGTGCTCATGAATATTTGAACTAGGATTTGTTCCTGCCCTAAATTGTTTTAAGATATGACAGCGCTTCAGGCTGCATTACGACGAGACAAGGCTTAACTTTCAAAGTTTGGAGAGATGATAATCTTTCTTGAAACATAAAATGTACAATTTTTCCAAGGGTTTCAAGCTTTTATTAAAAATTAACAAGGCGAAAAGGCTGAACTTTATTTGTGTCTGTCGTAAGCAGGCGCAATTACGTCACAACTAGCCTCAAGCTAGTACATAATTGGTTCAGGGTATGACAGGCCTCAAGCTGCATTAAGAAAATACAAGACTTAACTGGCGATAATCTCTAGTGAAACGTAAAATACGCCATTTTGTCTGAATTTTGGGTCTTTTATTAAAATTACCGAAGCAACAACAAGAGTGAACTTTTACACATGTGAGCAGACGCAATGACGTCACAACTAGCCTCAGGCTAGTACATTTGGACAGTGATAGTGAAAATTGCTTATAAGATTTTTTTACATTTTTCAGCGGCACCTAAATTGGTGACGTATTTTGGTCGTGCGGGTAATTTTGGTTAGGAAGCTATGCAACACCATTTTACTTTATTACCCTGAATTATAGAAAACAAACTTTTATTTACTCATTCAAATTTTCTGACCACAAAAATTTAATTTTAGTCGTTGGAAATTGTGTTTTGACGCCAATATTAAATTTTTTGACTTCTAAAAATTGTTATATCTTGAATAAAAACATTTGAGTATATTAAATTCTGTAGCTGAATTTTTGACGTCAGAAATTCATTTTATGCAGTCAAAAATTCATTTTATGACGTCAAAAAGTTATTGGCTCTGAAAAATGTTCCACAAAGTAAAATAATAAAAGAACCAAAAGATATTATTAAACTATAAATAAATTATTTTCAGACGACAATAAATAATTTGTTGACGTCAATAAATGGATATTTGACGTCAAAAACGGGATACCTATATTACCTATTGTAGTAGTGTATACTAGAACCATTCTGTAATATTAACGGAGAGGGGATAGCTAGCTGCCTTCCTAAAGAAGGGAAACCTAAATCCGGCAGTAATCAAACCGCACTGGACAATAATTGATCCGAGCATAAATCGCACAGCAAATCATTTGGTGTGGCAACCGACTAAAACTTTGCTGCAACGCCAGCTACGTTGTTAGATGGCAACATTTTTTGACGTCATCAAATTTAAAATTTTGTGACGTCAATAAATGCATTGATGGCGTCAAAAAACATTGACGTCTGCAAATAATTAATTTTCAGACATTAGTCAATGATTTTTTGACGCCAAAATATCAATTTTGAAGTTAATTGTTTATTAACGTCAAAAAATCCGTTTTATTTATTAATAATTAATATCTATTTCTTTTTTAATTCGTTAATTGACCTTAATAACTTCTGAGGTACTAGGAACAAGCAACTCAACAACAGCTCTTCTGCGATTTTCATACGTCACAACATCTTATTTTTGACGTCAAAAATAATTTTTTTTCCTTTTGAAAAAGATTTTGTGACGTTCAGTTAACGTCAAAAATTTATTTTCTGACGCAAACATTAATGTTTAATGTTTAAAAATATTTGTTGACGGCAATAAATGTTTTTTTGACAAGAAATATTTTTTTATGTCTAAAATATATTTTCGCAATAAATGTTTAAAGAAAAATAAAACGGCGTTTCATCTTCCATAGACCACTACTATGAGCAAGCGGCGGAGTCAAAAAGCCTCTAATGTTATCTAATAAAAACCGATTAACAAAAAATGATACTGCTTCTGCATTAACAGGGTGGCCACTTTTCTGGAAAACAGGGAAAACCGGGAAAAGTCAGGGAATTTAGCATTTTTTTATTTTGGTCAGGGAAATCAGGGAATTGTACCAATTTTAACGCAATGTCGGGGAATTTCACGAAATAGTCAGGGAAAATTCTGTAAAATGCAATTATTGTAATACTTTTATTATTGCCTGCAAATCGAAAGTTTTGTTATACCTAGGTATATGTTTACAAAATTTGTATTAATTTTATTTAGTTTTTCCTTGAAGTTTAAATGTTGTATTTTGTTATGCTTTTGCTATAAAGTGTTAATTTGCTAATTGTTATGTTGGGTTACAATTTTTATTAAAAAAAAATCAGTTGAAATTGGCTTTTGTACCATAAAAATGAGTCAGGGAAAACTGAAGTTTATCAGTCATGGAAAAGTCAGGGAATTTGAAAAGCTGTTTTAAGTGGCCACCCTGATTAAACGATCTTATGACACCAACGTTTCTGTCGATTCTTGTTCTCTGTTAATCCAGGGATTTTCAAAGGTAACTATGCAGTGGAGTATAATAATAAATAATAAAATGTTCTAGACAGTGAATTGACAACCTTGCATTATTTATTATTATATTCCACTCTGCATAGTTATTCTTGAAACACCCACTATATAATAGTGTTGTATTATGAATTTATGATCAACTAAAAAAAATCGTAATATATTCATCTCCCAGCATTCCAGTCATCTTATCTAAAATTTATGCTTTTACGAAACTGGCAAGATAATCCGTTATTATTTCCCCAAATATCCTTTTAGCCTTGACTCTTAATTGTATTTTAGCGGAATATTCATTGGACATACAGGGTGAGTCAACAGCGCCGCAGTGGTCGATATCTTCTTTGCTAGTTGAAATACAGAACAAATTTTGAATAAATGTTTTAGGGGACTAACCGTACCATATTTTAAAATTATTTGTAATTATACAGAGAGTTCCATATAAGAGACTCGGGAAAGCATTTAAAATAAAATACTAAATCCTCGAGAACAACAATTTTATACGGTCAAATATTGACTTCTTAGAGTAAAACCTCGTATGCACCAAAGCAACATTTGTTAGCGACGGTGTCGTCGACAAATGTTTCTGAAAAAATAAAAAAATGTAGATCGAACATGCACTGAATTTAAAAACAAATGAAAGTTTGGCTTTTAAAGCTGTATCTTAGGTTATAAGTTGTAAGGAAGGTATTAAATTATAAAATGGTAGAAAGGCAATTTACAATGCATTTATTTTGGCAGTTTCTCTGTTAATATATACACAGTGTTATAGTATTTCATGTCTATTATTAACTGCTGTAATAAAATAAATTTGGGATACCCATTTTGGAAATCCGGACACAGCTCCAGACATCTCTCCATGAATCTTATCTAAAATTGATGTTTACACGAAACTGGCAAGATAACTCTAGATTTTTTTTTCTAAATATTTCTTGCGTGATATATCCTCTACAATTCTGTTTTTCGGTTTCAATTCCAGATTCCAGCAGTGAATTTCTCCCATATGCCTGACAATGAGCAATATACATGCGTCCCGTATTTCAAATTCTGTACATTCCACTTCTGTCCGAGTGATTAGGATGAAAAATCGCCCCCGAAATAGCTGTGAAACCCACTCGCAAACATTAAACGGGAACACGAGGGCCGTTAGAGCATCGAGTCCCGTCTGGTGAGGGGATTAATCCACCGTGTGTCCCGTCCCCCACATATGGCCATTCTGTGTAGCGTAATAACCTCGCTAATAACGTTTAAATTATTTGTAGACATGACGGCGGATCTGCGTTTTGCCCGAAAATAGAAATTGCGATTTTGCGACACCTCCTGCTGCTTGAAAGGAGTAAGACGTGGAAGACGACGTACGTGTTCTCGAGAATTCGATAATCATTAATTATGCGTTGAATTGCCGAACGTGCTAGTTCAATTCATAAAATTTTCAGAATAGCCCAAGAGAGTCTACTGCCGGTCTGGTAATGTAATGTAACAGACACTTCTAAATTCTATTAACGGGAACCCTACTAAATATTATTCGTCGAGTTTGCTCGGGTGGTAAAGGCGTGTAAGAAAAACACCGAAACACAAATCGATCTGCCATATTTTTTTATAAAAAAAACTCAAGAGTTTAAAAATTGTAAAAAATAGTTAAATGTTAAAAACCTGCAAATTAGTGTAATTTTTTTAAATTAGTAAATATGATCTGAAACTTACTCAAATTACCCGAATTATACTAATAGACTATTGGGTGCAAAATATCATAATGTAACCATATTTTCACACCTGCAAAAATTTCCAAAATTGTTATTTTTTGCGGACCAAAATGCGCTAACACGCCATGCATACAGTGTCAACTTACTTAAAGTTTTGCGTTGCCTAAGTCTTTATTGCATTTAGAAACCGAAATAACAACCATTGTTTTAAGGAAAATATTCCTTGGGATTTATGAAAACCAAAAAGGAAATGACAAATTCGTTTTGCAAAAATTGATGTAGGGGGCAAAATTAACCCCCGTAATAATTGCTGCACCTACAAATTAAGTTGTAAGTCTTATGCGCAATTTAGCTTAAACAAAAATTTTTAGAAAAGATTAATCAATTTTTCGATTTTCAAACATTCATAGAAGGGACACAGAAAAATTAGCGAACTAGGGCACGAACTAAATTATAGCTCATTCTTAGTTCTATTAGACTATAAAATTAAAAAGGAAATCGTGTTGCCAGTTTTTGCGCAATATTTTTTTTTTTAATTTAAAAATGTTGATTTTTTTTTCACTTCAATATGTTAGTAGTTCCAAACGTTCCCGTAGCCTGTAACATTGTATTATAGTCGTACAGCTTTTCCTATATCAAATTTCACTTCGATTTGATAAATCTTTTTAAGTAAATAGGCGTTAAAAAACCCAATTTTTCAAATATTTATAGAACGCGTCACAGAACAATTAGGGGAACGGAACGGGAGGCGAAAAAATTGCAACTCATCGTCCCCTCTCGGCTCTATGAGTTTACAAAATACAAAGAAATCGTGTCGCCAGTTGTTGAACAATATTTTTTTGAATATTACCGGAAATTTTGAAAATATTTTTCTCTTTGTAGCTTTTTACTCTTCCAAAAGCTTTGAGCTCAATAACATTGTGCTCTATGGGGATATTGCTATAAAAAAAGTTGTACGATACCTGTCAACTAGGGAATCAAATTTCGGAATCGGGATTCAGATTCGGGATTTCGATATTAAAATTTTCAATCTCGGGGTCCCGGGGATGAAAAACAGATTCCGGGGTTTCCAGGATTCCGGGATTGATCCTGGAATCTGTTTTCCAATCCTGGGATTTTGGTACTAACCCCGGGATCTGTTCTTTTCAGATACTTCTTAGACACTTTTTATTTAAAAATAAATTATGGATTTAAATGAAAGGACATTCCTACATAAAATTAGCGGACTGAGGCGGCGGAGTTCCTTGCGTGAAGTCTGTGCCAAATCTTGCGTTATGTTTGCTTAAAAAATTATTCATACAAAACAATAAAATCATTTTTAGCCGAAATAAATTAGCTGTAAGCTAATTATCAAATTTATATTAAAATAAATTTTGGGATTGACAATTTATAATTCCGGGATCCCGGGATGGGATTTCTTACTGTCAACTTGTTTTTGAGTAATAAGGCGCTAAAGTCAAAATTTTAAACCTAGAAAGTTCAGCAAAAAACCGTTGGATTTACCTTAAAAGTCATCTATCCGATTTCCTATTTAGATTTGAAAAATGCTACTAAAAAAACGTGGCTAACTTCCGGTTTCGTTTTCGGCTTTTTTTATAAAACCTTGTTTTTCGCTGAATTTTTGATGTACCCCCACATTATAAAGCTTATCGAAATCGGACCATCTGTTCGTGAGTTATAGAGCGCGCACGTACACACAAACACAACCACCTACAGACATTTTTAAAAATACCTTTTTTATTTTTCATGTATTTCCGTCAAGTTTTCGATTTCGACCACGTTTTATCAATCAATACTTCTTTATATTGGAAGAATAGGAAAGTAAATATCAACAGTAAAAAATTTTTAAATTATGCCGAAGCGTTTTGCTTATTTTTACTTTCCTATACTTTAAGTATTGATTTCATGAAAAAATGCATTAATTTTCGAGAATTTGAGCCACCAGGAACTGAAAAAGGTTGTTTGAAAATTATCTGTCGACGTAAGTGGGTGGGTATGTGGGATTTTGATGTGCTTTATCTAAAACAGTTAAAAAACTATACACTTGGAAATTCTTGATAACGCATTATTGCACAAGCAGTTTATTTATTAACATCTCTGCACTGATGTGAATTTTTCAGAAAATTGTTTAAAAAAAGTTCTTTTGCCGTTGAAAATATTATCCATTGATAAATATGCGCTATTGATATTTAAAAACAAACGTTAAAGCTAATCGCTCCTTGGGGGTTGTCTTTTTTTAGGTAAATTATACGCGCACTATCATACAAAACCCTGGGAAATTTTTCAATGTAGAAAATTTAACCCAGGAGATTTCCCATCCCGCATCACTGCATCTTTCTCTGAAGCATGTGAAAAAGCAAGTGTTAAAATGAGACATTTTCTGTTTCTCTGTTAATAGCCAGCAGTTGACACAAATGAAAGATTCTCAAAAAGTTTAAATATTTTTCCATGAAAACTGTTTATAGTATTTACTCCATTTTAGTATCCTTAGTATGTTCTTATAATATGGCTACTAGGTACAATGCGGTAAGAGCTGTGCAATTAGATAGTCACTGTTGGCGCGTAAAACTTTAATACGAAAATACTTTTGTAACTATAAGTAACAATTTTTAAAGAAAGTCCAGGCGAAGTGTTTCCTTCATTTTTCATTTCATGTTCTACACACACGCACAAATTTAAATGTAATAATATAACAAAATTTATGATAAAATTATGTATAAAATTTGAATAATCCGAGCACAAAATAAATCTTGAATACATAAAAAAAGGAAATCATCACTGCTTGTTTTCAATAACTTATTTCAATATATTTTTTTAATCTACGTTCCACATCAGTAATTCTTTTACAAAATCCTCACAACCGTAAACTTTTCTGTCCGATACTTTCTACAACACGCTGAAAATCATATCAATTCAATGTTTCTACATTAAAACTTCAAGAATTTAATTTTCTTCTGAAAAGCTTATTTCTGCGCGTTTATTCCATTGTTCAGTATTTTACGATATTCTTAAAAGGTTCGATTCGCTTCTCAAAAGTACCCAATCTTAATTTCATCTTGCAATATGCCGTATTTCCCTCCGTTTCGCTATTTTATTTACTGACATTGAAACATATTGCGCCTCTTTGAAGGCGATTAGAAATAAAACATAAAACACGAAACGAAAAGCGATTCATATATTGTGAACAGCGCACGACGTCGTTTCAAAAACTCATCTTTTCCCGGAATGAGAGGCGGAAATATTATTTATTTCCGCGTATAATAGAGAATCCTATATATACGTCCAAGGGACGAAACCGAACTCAAACAAGAAATTTGCGATAATAGTGCGTTCGCGTGTGGCCAATAGTTATTATGGGTGGGCGATTTATCTCTATATTTTTGCAAGCTCACGGTCCGATTTCGAATTTATTGAATGAGCACGCCGAAGGGCCGCCGTTCTTCTTTTCTTCGCAAACCACCCCAGCAGATTAAGTTACAACAGGTTATTTCGTTATTTTCAAAACGGCCTTTGTGAGATACCTCCTTTGTCCTTTATATCCTGGATACACAAGAGGATTTTTATTTTATATAAACGCTGCCCACAGTTATTAATTTCGTATGAGAGATTGCTCTGGTCTAGGGGTTCGATGGCTACGCTTTTTGTAACTTTATAGTAAAACAAGAATCGACAGGAACGTCGATGCCAAAAAAGTACTTTGTGCATCCAGGCACAATAATTTGAAATTTTTTTAATTTTTAGGAATGAGAAACGATTGATGGGTATTTTGGAAACGAATTGCTCAATTTTTGATTTTTTATTATGAGTAAAATGAAGAGTTAAATTCTCTAAATAATATTTGTTTGGAATATGCTACCGTTAGCACTCCCAAGTGTCGAATTAATACAAAGCTATGAGAAAATATAAATTTTATTCTGAAAATATATCTCTTTTGCCGAGGCTCGCCTTATCTGAAACAGTGCACGTAGCAGTAAAATTCCACGTTGGCTGCCCATGAATCTTCATAAATTTCACCGTAAAATAACTCATTTCCGCCCATTACCCGCAAAAATTTATTAAAGCAACAATAATGCACAAAACTTTCTAAAAACAACCGTTACGAAACCGACAGTGCAGTTTAAATCACTAAAAGTACAATAAGGATGCTATCCGGTCTCGGGCTGGTAGCAACTTCCACCTAATTTATCTACCAAGTTAACCAACCTGTGATGAACGATAACATAAATCAGAATGTCCAATCTTTTTAATTATCACCTTCTAATCTAACTGAGTCCATCCATCACTCGCCGATGCTGCCGACACGTGTGCACCGCTACTTGACCAATATTGAACATCGCCACGTGTGTTTGATGGGGGAGGGCTGTATTTGTGCTGGCGTGCGGAGACAAATGTGGAAAGGGTGGGTGGTGTACTTGAGATTTCGTGCTTGAAGGAGTTTTCTTAGGGCAAAGTTGAAAACCCACAACAAATGTTGTCTCATTCTTGTATGTAAATTTAAAGTCAATTATGTTCATAAGAAGAAACATCAAGCAACAAGGTGATGTCATATACAGGGTGAGCCAACAAGGCCGATATCTCCTTTACAATTTAAAATGCAGATACAATTTTTTAAATAATACTTGCACGGAACCAAGGGTACCACATTCTACAATTATTTTTAATTATACCATATAAAAGAGCCATACCAAACTGATGTTATTTTTTAAATGGAACACTTTGTATATTATTGCATATTCTTGTTTGACTTTTAATTGCCTTTCTAAATATGTTATGTTTTTGAAATTCTTTTGCAGCATTGCCAAACTATTTAACTATTTTCAATAAATTTGGCTTTTATAGACCTCAAAAAGGTTTGCACGACCCTGTATATTTTTACATTTTTAGATACAGCTTTACGCGCTCTGTATACATTTACTTAAGTAATGGTGTGCGAGAGAATTAATTTTAATAAAAAATTTTGTAATTGCAAGAAATGACCGCCACCAACTTGTACAGTATGTCCCACTTTGTTTGAAAACACTCCTATAATTGTGTATAGGGGTGTTTCCAAGAAAAGTCGTACACGCTGTATATGCAACCCCTTGTATAATTCAAAACAATTTTAAAACGTGGTCTTCTTGGTCCCCTACATTATTTATTTGAAGATTATTTTTCTTACGTAATAATTGAGCTATCAACCTGTCTCACACGTCCTGGGACACCCTGTACATGTAGTGTTTTTAGGAGGGTATAAATTTATTTACGATACTGTGGAAATAAATTTGAGTCGAAAAGCTCGAAAGTGTATGAAAATTCCAAATATTATTATCCTGACCCAAAAATATCCATAGGGATAAAGTCTGGCGAGCTGGCTGGCCACCACATGTTCCGGAAGAAGCAAGTACCATTTAAAGACGTACGAAATACGAAGATAGTTACATGTAATTTAAATTTAATTATTTCCCGTAACACTGGAAGAGTGTATAAGTGAAACCTTGACCATGAATAATAGACAGTACTCCTTGTTGCAAATTGAGTTGTATTTAAATACAAAAATTATTTCGTATAAAACTGAAGACGTTATTGATAACATCGTAATTTGCCTCGTGTCAAATCATTCATGGTCAAAGTTTTACTTAGGTATATGTCGTGTTGTAGGAAGTAATTATCAACCGTAAATGCTTCGTAAGAACATTTGTTATTTAATTTGTTATTTAAGCGTTTATTTTGTTCTTTGAATAAAAGTGCGCTTGTAGTTGTAATCAACCGTTTACTCTCTTATTATTTCTGTGCATGTCGCCATATGTACTATTCGCCGCTTATTATTTGCTCTAAATTATTCACCATATCCCTTCGCATATTACCGCGCCTCGGCTTGTTTGCAGGGGTGGATGGATAGTAAACCATATTTCACCTACATTTTTAATAAACAAAAAAAAATTCGAAAAAGCTCGAATAGGTTATAATCAAAAATGGAATTAGTTCTAAAAGTTCGAAGTTTCAGCTAGATTACAGTTGTACACAAGCGAAAATCTCCTAATATCCCGCGGGAACTTTCCTAATACACCCACAGCTTAAACCAACACGACAACGCAAGAAAAACTCGCCTAACTTGTAAACCAAGAGTCGGTAGAACGAAATCCCTCAAGACTACAACAAGGAATTTTGCGCCTTACACTATCGACTTAATTTCTTCACCGGGGAAATACTGTACAAAATGAGCAAACTGTAAATACCGTAGTTGTTTCAATTGACGACGTGTTCGTCGCTATAGAAACTATTTCATTCCTTAAAGTGCACGTTAGATGATAAAGATTGATTAAGGACGTAAATAAATACAGCAAATAAAGAGATACGATGTAGAAAATTAGGTATTATGATGAAGATGGATGTTTTATGGGACGGATACGGATGGAAACTTTCTGGAAATGCGCCAGTTTCTCATGTGTTTGTTTATAATGATTTATTTTCTACAGGAACTATTAAGTTTTTTGTAATTAGGAGTTTTATGGGCTGTTTTTGTCGGAACACTTTGGAGAAATTTAAAAAACGTAAACAATTTCCGTTTATTTTATTTTTCTCTTGGCACGAATGTGTATGTACGGAAAAACATCAAAAGAGACAGAAAATAGATTTGTAATTTGGTTGTTTTTGTTGGTGTTGTTTAGTTTTTTGCTAAAGAAATATTTTGTGTTGATTTTGTTTATTTGTATTTCCGTTTCGATCGATTTGGTTTGGAAATTGACATCTTTAATTAGCTTGAAGTGACAACATCGCCTGAATCTCGATCAATGTTTTCAACCGTACAGTCAAATACTCAGTGTTGTGCATATATACTTTTTGTTTTGTATCTAGATACAGATACTTACTTAAATAAGTATCTAGATAAAGCTTTTAGATATAATTTACCCAAATTCTATCTAGATACCGGGTGATCGTAAATAAAATGATTCAGAGCAGGCCATGACCGAAGTGTTAAAGTTGGCAATACTTAATATAAGCCAATTGTCAAATGTCCCTGGTTATGTCAGTTACCGGTTATTATTCAAACGACGTTCAAGTGGCTATTATAACGCTTACGGTAAAATGTCAATTGAAAAAAGTTTTTTTTTAAGAATCATGAGGCCGTGCGTGAGCACGCCTCCATGATTACCATTCCACCCTCTTACCCGGGCTCAGCGGACTTGCGCTATACACCGGTCTAACATGCTCCACCCCTGAAAGACATGCACTCCAACATACACACCACACACACACCGTCCATGCACACGCCGGATTTAACTTATTTAGAAAAATTTTCGACGAGCGGAGGACTCGAACCTACTGCCGTTGGGAGAAGTAAAAACTACTCGAGAAATAAAAATATCTAGAAAAGTATTTAAACATGTTTATATTTAGATACTGTGTAATATACTTGGTTTTAGTATCTAAATACAGATAATATATACTCTGAAAAAGTAGTATTAAGACATAGATACAGATACTCTGTTTATTATGTAGATACTAATTATCTAGATAGTGCACAACACTACAAATAAGTTGCAATATAACACTACACATACTCTAGCAAATAAATCTCGATTCATTGTCTTTTCTAAATCTTGGATCATTATTACCGAGTGCACTCGGAACTCTAGTTTTTTTACGAGCGTACCGTCAGTTACGCTGCAATATAAAACTGCAGATAATTCTAGAGTTATTGTCATCTCAAAGTTTTTAAACATTTTTGTCAAGCGTACTGTCGGCTTAGCTAGAATATTATATAACATTGCAGATTCTCCATACCGCAAACAAATTTTGAGTGGTTGCCATTACAAATCTTACAAAAATGCAATATAATATAGCCGATATTGCACATTGCAATTTTGA
Source organism: Ctenicera cuprea (assembly GCA_958336395.1). NCBI lineage: Eukaryota > Metazoa > Arthropoda > Insecta > Coleoptera > Elateridae > Ctenicera > Ctenicera cuprea. The sequence goes on along the minus strand of OY284492.1, from coordinate 12,143,543 downwards.
CGAGTGCAGTCGAGAGGCGTCGTCAATTTTAACGAGCGTGCCGTCGATTACGGTGCTATATTTGATTGCAGATAAACTCCGAGTTGTTGTCAATTCAAATCTAAATCTTTGCCAAGCGTGCCGTTGATTATGCTGCAATAAATATTGCCGATAATGCATACTGCAGCTAAACCTCGAGTTGTCAATTTGAATCTTAGAAAATCTTTGCAGAGCGTCTGTTACGCTGCAATTTCCTGTTACAGATACTGCAAACTGCAGGGACATTTTAACCGAACGTACCGTCGACTACGCTGTTATATAATACAGCCGATACTGCATAATCTTCAAGTCGTCAATTTGAAATGGGGATATCTTTGCGGCGCGTACGTACCGTCAACAATACAGCAATGTAATGTTGACAAACTCCAAACTGGAGATAAACGTCGAGTAGTTATCAATTGAATTATTAATTGAATCTTTGACGAGCGTACCGTCAGTTACGCTGCAATATAATATTGCCGATACCACAAGCTACAAATAAACCGACTTGTTGTCAATATGAATCTGCAATATCTTTGCCGTGCATTCCATCACATACATTACTAGATATTACTGAAGTATATCATTGCAGATACTCCAGGTAAACCTAATATTGCGAATAAACCTCGATCGTCGGAGAGTTCGAATCTTGAAACAATTTTGCCGAGCATCCTTGAGTCGACATTTTGAATCTTGGAACATATTTTCCTGGCGTACAGTCGGCTACGCTGCAATATAATATTGCAGACAAACGTTGAGCCGTTATCAATTTGAATCGAAATGTTTTTGACGGGTGTAGCTACGGTCGGCTACGCTGCAAAGTAGTATTGCAGATGAACCTCCAGTAATTGTGAATTTAAATCGGAGCGTACCGTCGGCTGCGCTGCATTATATTGCAGATAAACCTCGAGTCACTATCAGTTTGAATCGGAATATTGTTGCCGAGCGTACCTTCGGCTACGTTGCCGTATAATTTGAATCTGAGACTATTTTAGCTAATTTCGGCTACGCTGCAATATAATATTGCAGGTACTCCAAACTGCACATTAACTTAGACCTGTTCGCAATTTGAATCTCGGTACATTTTTGACAAGCGTACCTTCGGCTACGCTGCGAAGTAACATTGCAGGTGAACCTCCGGTCGTTCTCAATTTGAATCTGGGAATATTTTTAACAACGTCGGCTATGCTGCAATATAATATTGCAGGTACTCCAAACTGCAGATGAACCTCGAGCTGTTGTCAATTTGAATCTTGGAACATCTTTGCCGAGCTGCAGTATAATATTGCAGCTAAACCTCGAGTCGTTTTCAATTTGAATCTGAAAATGTTTTTGCGAATCATTATGGGCTACACTGCAATTTAACATTGTATTTTAACCTCGAGTTGACGTCAGTTTAAATTTGGGTATATTTTTGCCGAGCTCGTAGCGTTGGCTCCGCTGCAATATAATGTTGCAGATACTCCAAACTGCAGCTAAACCTCGGGGCGTCAATTTGAATCTTGAAACCTATTTCCCGAGTATTCAGTCGGCTACGCTGCAATATAATACTGCAGATAAACATTGAGCCGTTGTCAATTTGTCATGTTGTCAGTTTGAATCTTGGAATATTATAGTCGAGCGTAACGTCGACTAAGCTGCAATTTTCCAAACTTCAGACAAACCTCGGGTTGTCGTCACATCTCAATCTTGACAAACCTTTACCGAGTAATACCACCAGTTATAGGAAATGGAAAGTTGCATTGTGTTTTTAAGGGCCGATTCTTGAAGCATTTTGTGTTTAAACAAATCAGTTTGTTTTCAAGTCGAAGGGAGTGAAAAGTAGTAGTTTTTTCACCTAAGAAATAATATTTATTTACTATTTAAACTAAATAATAAGTTTTATTAAATTTTAGCGTTTTTTTTTGTAAAATATTTCTTATTCGACTTTTTATTAACATTTGGGAGTTCAGGATTGTGTGTGTCGTAAAATACAAGAATAAACAAGCAAACCAACCGATAAAATACCAAAATCCCAAAGGGAAATACAACGTCGGCAACTTTTATTGCGAATACCTATTTGGCAAAACTTTACCTAAAAGTCGATCAAACTAGTCAGCGAATACCTGTTACTCGTTAACTTACAGTTCGAACTTTTCGAAAATTGCTTCACCTCATCGGCCCACGATTTTATTGTAATGCAAGCAGTGTCGCTCCCCTTTCGCGTGCTCAGCACACCGGTGCCGAAGAAGTCGTCGACGAGGTGTAATCCGAGGCCCATTCACTATTTACGAGTCTCAATTTATACCCTTTCCGTATCAATTCACGCGGCGTAGATTTAAATTACACGATCACGAACGTGATAAGTATAATCGCCTTAACTGTAGACCCCTCTTGACAATAGGCTTTTGGTTCTCACATGCCCTACCGATTGCTTATTTCCGGTCATACCCGTCCTGTCCTCTTCCTCTCTCGAAAAGACACGTGACTCGTAATTTAACGATTTGCTCCATGTTATTATTAGATTTACTACCCGATTGTTTATGTAATTTAACGAGGATAATGCATTGCGCTCTTTTGGGGTCATAGCCCGAAAGTTAAATACATTCTGGGGGGTTTTGGTAGTGTTAAGCGCAGAAATTTTAGAAGTTGTCTTTTACTTTCCCGCTATTTTAGTATAGTAAAGTGAAAAGTATCGATTTAATGAAAGTTTTCGATTTCTTGAGATTTTGGGGTCCAAGAAACCTAAACAATTGTTTTCTGGAATATGTGGCTGTGGGTTGAAGGGCGCTTTTCTTCGTTCCGTTGTATCTCTTTAAACGACAATAATGGAAAATAAGATCAAAACTGGGAGCAGAGTTCGACATTTTTTTTTTCAAAATTACATATTACGTTTTGTTAAGCAAATGTTACTACTATGTGCATACATAGTCAAAGACGGAGTAGCCCGAAGGAAATTTTCCATCATCAGTTAGTAATTGTGCTATAAAATCTTAGCCCGGCTCTGTATTTTCCCATTAATCTTCTGAAAATTAAAATAGAAATGAACATCTTTTAAATCCTAACATTCATGCTGACAAGTGGGTCTTAAAAGCCCTGTTGAACATTTTTACACTTAATATCCCGGAGACTTCAAAAAGGTTATCGGTATCGTTTTAGATTTTTTCCTATCGCATGTTAATGTCCTTCCAGACATATCTGTCTCACGATAACCAAACAGGACATGTCAGTTGAAGTGCAACCATTTGTTGGTGTCATTTTATCCGACATCTGCTGCATCCTAGAATCAAACGCGGCTCGATTTGTCACCCACTGCTGCATTCCTCTCGTTCTTTCGGTTTGTTTGCGCTGACTGCGACGATTTCCGCATCAACCGATTAGAAGAGCTGTATCAGCACCGCGTAATTAGCGAGTATTACACTTGATGAACTAACTGCTACACTCCTCTCCGATTGCGGTTTTGGAGTTGCTTTTATCCGTGCTCGAGACCTTATTATTTGCCTGCAACACCGAGATTAGCTTAAATGTAAATCCTCACTTCGTGTAACGAGCAGAGTTAAAACAAGACGGTTTTGGTTTTAATCTGATTTTGCCTTTATGGAGAGATTTACTTAACCCTTCTCTATCTGAAATGGAAAAAAACGGAAGTGTTTTTAAAGGTTTTTTATTGTTGATCTTGATGAGTTGATAGACTGGAAGTTGTTATATAAATAGGAGTCAAGTTCGTAAACTTAGTCCAAAATTGTTAAATAACCGGTTAGGAGTTTTTATTACCTACCAAGGGTTGCTTGTAACTTTGGCCATTTTAGCTTGACTTGTTTTATACATTACTACAATTTCTATTTTTCTTTGTTTCAGGTAAGTTGCAGATCCTGTTTTCCTTGTACCATTGAAATGTCCTTTGACACCACGGTAAGTCTCGCATCTTGCTTTAGTCCAAAAAAAGGTTTTCTAGTATTGTCGATTCAAAACCAAAGCATAGTCAAATCGAGCTCTTCTATTCTATGTTCTATGCTTTCGTCACATTTTCTTTTCCCTTATTTACTTAAAAGTCCTTCCCTTTTGTAAGCGGTAGAACAGTCCCTTGTGAATAACCCTAAGATAACTAACTCTAATGGAATCCTCCGTTAGCTTCCCAAGTAAATCAGTTGTAATAGATATTGCTTTGCTAACGTCCCTTCCTAATTCACGAAGTTTGGGATAATTATTATTTACAAACACTTTAAGGGTTATGGAAGGGTAGAATAAAGTTGGTTGTCCTTCAGGCGTGCGAATACAAATTATGTTTTTCCAAGTTCCCAAGAGTCATTGATTCCGCTGTCGACGCCACAAAGTTCAAAATATTCTGCTGTGAAGAACGAAACTTCTAAGGGCTTTGATTTATGGTATAATAATACTCTTTCATTTAAACTTTTATACTAATATGCAGCTCTCTACACCACTGAAACGACCTTCTCAGTTTTCTCATTTTTACCACATTATTTCCACAAATTCAAGTTTTCGTTGTCACTGACAAAACTTCTTAAAGACACTCTCAAAGCCGCGTTCTTTCACAAAACATCTCTCTCAATTTAACCCCTCGCCGTTTGTCCCTTCTCCAACTTCGTTTTAATTTCAATGAACTATTGTGCGAACTTGGCAAGCGACCCTCCATTCTCAAATATCAATTAGTGACGAGCTGACCTGAAAGCGACAACAACGGCCAAAGTCTCAAGTGTTTGTCCGAAGAAGATGAGGGCGACCACCACAAGGGAGTTGAATGGAAATTACCTGGCCCTTTCATTAAATCAATTGCTCACAAAGGAGAAGACACGTACGGGCAATCGCAATATGCGGTACAAGCTAAACGCAAGACGGGCCCCGCAGACCCATCCATATTCATTAGGAGCGCAAGACTTGCAGAATGTTTTATTACTTGGGTAAAGTTAAGACAGACTGTCGTACGTTTAAGAGAGCAGTTTGCAGTTGACGCTTTAGTTCGAATAACCGGAAAATATGTGACAATGCAAAGGGTTCGTAAATTTCTCATGATCGTGTTTATGTAAGGATGGTTTTGACGGCTCCACCATTTGTCACGAATTCAAATTAGACATTTTTGGATGTGGATAATTATGCTAAATATTTACCTTCCTCACTCACTATACGAAGTATAGCTATAAAAGAAGGTATTGCGATCGTCGTGTAGGATTTGTAGCAAATGCGTTCATTCAGCAAGGTTTTTTTTTCGGTTTGAGTTTACTGACTAATATACGAGTTATGCCTTAAAGAAAGGTACTTTTATGCCAAACATTTTTAAGCTAAACATTTTGACTAATAAGCAGGTTTTCGGGCCTTGGGAGACCGATAAAGCGGACGCTGCAGGGGTATTTGTGTGTGCGTGTCCAGTGGCGGATTACCGCACAGGCTCATGAGGTGCGTGCCTGGGGCCTCAGCAAAGCGGGGGCCTCAGAATCGTTGGGTGTCTCATCCTCAAAAACCAAAATTATTTTTTTTTACCTGATAATGTGATTTTTTCTTTTAAATGGGAATGTGATTATTTTTTTTTTAGTACCTGAGAATATTTTTTTATTTCCGTATCTTATTTTTATGTGTTTGTTTTGTTGATTCGAAAAATAAAAAACGTTATGATTTTCTGCATTGTTCATTTTAGTGAACCATCCCATTCTTAGTAGGGTCAATAGGGGGCCTCCAGATCAGGTTGCGCCTGGGGCCCCACAAAATCAAGAACCGCCACTGTGCGTGTCTGTCTGTGTGTCTGTAGACAATTTACAGTCCAGACGTTAACGCAGAAAACCCAAATTTGGCTTAATGATTGGTAATTCCATTGGGATGAAGTCGCAACAAAATGCGCTTAGTCCGACAGAAACAAGGAGGGGGTGTGGGTGGGGTGCTCTACTTCAATGTAGACGCGCTCGAAAAAGGAGCCAAATTTGTATTATACGCATGTCGAATAGCCGATCTGCACAAGCGCGATTTTAGATTTTAGAAAATACTAAAAATCAACACCTTGTATAAATTTTCCAAAGTTTTAAAATAAAAAAAAACTTTCATAATTTTGAATATTCTGAAATATTCCAATAATTTAGAATACTTTTTAAAAACTCAACGTTCTTAAAAATTTTCAAAATTATGAATTCGATTGTAGATTTCTTCGAATTGTTTGCTGGTAAAAAGTACTTAAAAAAATTTAAAGTTTCAAAAAAAACTTTGAAAAATCAAAAAGTTTTCAAAGTTATAATTTCCAATAATAATAATAATAACTTTAATGATTTCCAAAAAATTTTTAAAGGCATGCTTTTGGTCAGTCCGGGTGGTCCAGTTGTAAAGGATCAAGCTCACAATGCGTGAGTTCTCGGTTCGAATCCTGGAAGAAGCAGAAATTTTTTCTGTCATTCTGTGGATCGGTATCGAGCTCGGTAACAATTCGACGTTGGGTTACAATTAACGGCGCTTACCTTGATTACTGACTGACCAGGATAAGTAACAAAGTCATAAACAACATAAAAACATACAATTAAACACATGTGTGTGAATGACATTAAATGAATGGGCATGAAGGGTGGCATAAGCTTCAGGAGCGTAGCGGTCTAAAGGCCAAAGGACCCACTACCTCCTATTACACAAGCGGTAGCTTACCCGGAGTGAAAGTCCTCGACACCTTCGGATATAAGAGATGAAAGATTAAACAAACAAACAATTTTGGTGATTTTCGTAGCAAAAACGACAAATTTCAGAAGGTAACGTTCCTTAGAAACTCAAAACTAGCACGAAATATTACAGCTAGAAAATCGCATTTTATGTTTGGAATTTAAATTTAAAAATGAAAATTATTTATTTGCTTTGTGCTTAACGACGGAAACGAAACGGAAACGTGGACGAAATTAAATTCACGGTGGTGATTTTCGGATATCAATCAACATGGTGAGATGAATTTCCGCAAAATCAGCGTCAAATTCGCAGATAAGCTAAAAACATTAAAATTTGACTGGTAAAAATAAAAAATGCAATTTTCAACATTGTCATCAATTTAGTAAAATTTTCAAAAATTTTACTGAATGTTGAAAATAAAAAAACATAAAATCGAGAAAGCGTTCAGAAATTTGGAAATTGTTAAAAATGCCAAAAAATTTCAAATTTCAAGAATTTTCAGAATTTACAATTTTACGAAATTCCCAAAAAATTCTGTTTTCAAACAAATGTAAAATTTTTGAAAATTGTGATGTTTAAAGTTTTATAATTTTTTCAAATTTAGAATTTGTTGGAAATTTGCGAGTTCTAAAATTTTTTTAAATTTTCGAAATTCTGAAAATGTGTAGAAATTTAAAAAATTTTTATCAAATTTCTGAAAATTTTACTAAAGTTTTGATTTTTTGAAAATTTTGGAACTTCAGGCAGACAACAAGTATTCGTTTTCAAATAGTATTACAGTTTCTTACTCTGGAAGATGGTTTAAAGCAAATTGATCGGCAATAAAGTATCGTAGGCCATACTTTGTGCTGAACGCGTATTTTCTAAATGCAAATAAGCAAAATATGGTCTAAATACGAAGCTTCATAGTTTCCTGAAACAATTTTTGGTATAATACTCACCTGTAATTTTTTTATAGACTTCGTGTAAAAGAGCATTAATTGTGAAAGTCATTTTCTTTGTGCTGAAGTCGACCCATATCAGCAATCTTACCCCGACATAACTAGAACAAGTAAGATAAATGACTCACGTCAGTCATAGATCGTATATGACAGCATAAGCAAATAGGTTAATTAAATCACATAATTAAATAATGCTCTAACGGGGTTAGTGCGTTCACCACACGACGTTTGCGCCCCGAGCCAATTTCCATCCCGCACAGCTAATATAGAAATTGTAAATTTCAAACCTCCCTCATAGCTCCAGGATAACGGCCCATCACACGGTCGTCGCATTCCCTAATACATAATCCGGACGATCGTCACTCACACCCCCGGAGCCGCCGTATTCTCGCGCCCTCATTATTCATTCCATTGTTTTTAATCGACCTGTAACGCATAAACGGAAACGGCAAAAGGAGAAACGCGTTGGGCGAGTCCCCTGCGGGTCATTACGGGCGGCTGAAATTTTTTGATTTACTTTTGTTTCAGAAACGAATTAAATTAAGGTTGGATACGAGAGTGTTTCATGGACCAAGAAGGGGTCAAGATGTCACGGAATTTCCGGTAAATTATGTCGCGAATCCGAAACTGGAAACAAGAAGGATTCCCGTAATCTGTTACTGTCGTTCCCGTTTTCGTCTTTGGTTTTGTTTTTATTATTGGGATTTATTGGAGAACGGAATAAGCGTCGTTGAGCTCATTTCTCATGTTGCTCAGATCTGTCCCTAATCCGGAAAAGTAATTTGATTCGCCGAGATTTTTTTTTTAAATTACATTAACCCGGTTTCATCGACGACGCGTAAAAATTAAATGAAGTTGCTATGATTAACCGATCTTTTTTAATGATCGTTCAGAAAGTTGAAGCGCTGAAATTTAGTTAATTTATTTACTTCAGAATCAGTATGATTTGCAAGTTTTGGGTTTATTTCAACGTAAGTAGAGTTTATTATGCACCTTAAATCATTTTAGCTCTTTATTTAAGGTATAATTATTTATTAATATTGTTTCTTACTTTTCCTATCTCGAAAAACTTATTTTTAAGTAAGGTATGCTGTGTAACTTTGTAAATTAGCAACAAACCGTAACTAACTTACCTATTTATATAATTTACTGATTTTATTCTTCATAAAAGTAGTTTTTCTTGTGATGCAGTCATTCTTAATAAGGAAGTATTAAATCTTGGTTTTCCTTATGTTGTTTTCAAGTAGGACAGCTGGGTTTCGGTCTTACTGAAGCTCATCAATAATAAAGGGTTAACATCTTAAAACCGCGCAAAACATTATTTTCTGTGCTCTTAATTTATTCGATTGTTGGGAGGCTTTATATTGCAGCACCTATGTTTTGGTGGACTCCGGTTCGATTCTTGCGATCAGGCAATGTTAGTGATCTTAAATCTTAGTTTATCAGCTCTAGGAGCCACTTTGCGGCCCAAAAGTTCCGTAAAAGTAAAAGCAATACTGGCAACACTAAAGCTTTCGGTGATTCGGCATCCACGTAAAGCTGTAGGTTCCCTTTATCTACACATTGTTACGCACAAATTAGATAGAGGTCGGGGAAGCCCTAAGCAGCATATACATACAAAATAAAATGTCAAGCAACCGCCACGAAATCTTCCTCGCATAAGTGTAAGTCCGCTGCTTTGATATATTTAAAATTTTCTGTAAATATCGTAAATTTTAATTTGAAAAGAATTAAGTTAAGATTTAAAATTATTAAAATTTAGAAAATTTTGGAAAAAAAAGTGTTAAATCGATCAGCACAGCTCTTAAAAATAAACCAAATAATAAAATGTGACAGCAAACGAATGAGGGGGAGGGGTACTCCCCAAAGGTAACTGCATCTTAGAAATAAACTTCAGAATTTTTATGTACTGACCGTATTTGCCAATCTAAGTATATCTTAAATTCGTATCCTTTCCACCTGTCTCAACTTTATCTGCCGCCAGGCCCGGGCCCCTGCTGCTAGAAGCCACATCTATATAAGCGTCAATTAAATAAGGCTTATTCGCATATTGGTATGCACTGCTGGATTCAGTACAGCTTTCGCGGCGAATAAGGAAATAAGGTTTCAACTATTTGCTTGGCTATTGGATCGCGAACGAGTATTCATTCGTAATCCGAACATCGCGGCAGGCGCAAGCTGGTCGGTAGAGGGTCAAAATATCGCCTACAGTAAAAACAGCGTCGACAAAAATAGCGCCGTCAAAAATATCGCCGTGAAAAATAGCGCTGGTCAAAAATCTCGCAGGAAATAATAACGCCGGCGGAAATTTGCCTTCACAAATACCGCCGTCATAAATATAGCGCCTTCATAAATTTTGCCGTCAAAAATAGCGCCGTCTAAAATGTAGTCTTCAAAAATAGTGTCTGCCGTTAATGTCGCCGGCAAAAATAGCGCTGACCAAAAATGGCGTCGGCAAAAGTAGCGCCCGCAAAAAAGCGCCGTCAAGTTGCGCCGTCACAAATGTCGCTCGCTTAAATAGCGCTGGTCAAAAATGTCGCCAAAAAAATAGCGCCGTTAAAAACTGCCCGGCAGAAACAGCGCCGTCAAAGATATCGTCGGAAAAAATTCGCCGATCAAAAATGTCGCCGGCAAAAGGAGCGCCGTGAAAAATAGCGCTGGTCAAAAATCTCGCAGGAAATAATAACGCTGGCGGAAATTTGCCTTCACAAATAGCGCCTTCATAAATTTTGCCGTCAAAAATGTAGTCTTCAAAAATAGTGTCGGTCGTTAATGTCGCCGGCAACAATAGCGCTGACCAAAAATGGCGTCGGCAAAAGTAGCGCCCGCAAAAAAGCGCCGTCAAGATGCGCCGTCACAAATGTCGCTCGCTTAAATAGCGCTGGTCAAAAATGTCGCCAAAAAAATAGCGCCGTTAAAAACTGCCCGGCAGAAACAGCGCCGTCAAAGATATCGTCGGAAAAAATTCGCCGATCAAAAATGTCGCCGGCAAAAGGAGCGCCGTGAAAAATAGCGCTGGTCAAAAATCTCGCAGGAAATAATAACGCCGGCGGAAATTTTCCTTTACAAATAGCGCCGTCAAAAATATAGCGCCTTCATAAATTTTGCCGTCAAAAATGTAGTCTTCAAAAATAGTGTCTGCCGTTAATGTCGCCGGCAAAAATAGCGCTGACCAAAAATGGCGTCGGCAAAAGTAGCGCCCGCAAAAAAGCGCCGTCAAGATGCGCCGTCACAAATGTCGCTCGCTTAAATAGCGCTGGTCAAAAATGTCGCCAAAAAAATAGCGCCGTTAAAAACTGCCCGGCAGAAACAGCGCCGTCAAAGATATCGTCGGAAAAAATTCGCCGATCAAAAATGTCGCCGGCAAAAGGAGCGCCGTGAAAAATAGCGCTGGTCAAAAATCTCGCAGGAAATAATAACGCCGGCGGAAATTTTCCTTTACAAATAGCGCCGTCAAAAATATAGCGCCTTCATAAATTTTGCCGTCAAAAATGTAGTCTTCAAAAATAGTGTCTGCCGTTAATGTCGCCGGCAAAAATAGCGCTGACCAAAAATGGCGTCGGCAAAAGTAGCGCCCGCAAAAAAGCGCCGTCAAGATGCGCCGTCACAAATGTCGCTCGCTTAAATAGCGCTGGTCAAAAATGTCGCCAAAAAAATAGCGCCGTTAAAAACTGCCCGGCAGAAACAGCGCCGTCAAAGATATCGTCGGAAAAAATTCGCCGATCAAAAATGTCGCCGGCAAAAGGAGCGCCGTGAAAAATAGCGCTGGTCAAAAATCTCGCAGGAAATAATAACGCCGGCGGAAATTTTCCTTTACAAATAGCGCCGTCAAAAATATAGCGCCTTCATAAATTTTGCCGTCAAAAATGTAGTCTTCAAAAATAGTGTCTGCCGTTAATGTCGCCGGCAAAAATAGCGCTGACCAAAAATGGCGTCGGCAAAAGTAGCGCCCGCAAAAAAGCGCCGTCAAGATGCGCCGTCACAAATGTCGCTCGCTTAAATAGCGCTGGTCAAAAATGTCGCCAAAAAAATAGCGCCGTTAAAAATTGCCCCGGCAGAAACAGCGCCGTCAAAGATATTGTCGGAAAAAATTCGCCGATCAAAAATGTCGCCGGCAAAAGGAGCGCCGCAAAATGGCGCCGTCAAAAATAGCGCCGGTCTAAAATGCCGCTGGCAAAAATAGCGCCCCAATTTGAGGTTTACTCAAATAAAATCTAACTTCTATCAAAATCCAAAGTACGCCGACGTTTTTTCGGCGTGGCGTCAATTTTGAGACGCTATTTTAGCCGGCGGCGACATTTTTGCCTGGCGCTGTTTTTGACGGCGCTATTTTCGGCGACGCTATTATCAAGGCGTTATTATTGGCGTATACCAGCCGGTCAGCGGAAACTAACTAGTCATTCGAGAACACGGGCACTTGCAATAGGCACTTGCAAAAATGCATTACAAAATTATGTACAAGTTAAAACAGCAATTGAACTAATAAATGGTGAACAGTTACATTGCAAGCGATTTTTACTTTCCTGTACTTTCAGTATAGGGAAGTATTGATTTCAATCAAATTTTCAAAATCGAGATTTTGACGGAAATACATGTTTTGGGCTTCCAGGATCCTAAAAAAGTGGTTTTTAAAAAATGTCTGTCTGTGGGTGGGTGTGTGTGTGTATCTGTGTGTGGGTAACGCTCATATCTCCGGAACGGCTGGACCGATTTCGATGTGCTTTGGAATGAGGAGGTATATCAAAAATTCATCGACAAAATAAACTTTTAAAAAGAATCCGAAACCGGAAGCGGAAGTTAGACATGTTTGTTTGGTAGCATTTTTTTCAGAAACTGAATTTTGGAAATTGGAATAGTGGAAATTATAGAAGGCCTTAGAACAAATCAAACGTTTTTTTACCGAACTCTCTAGCTTCAACATGGCGGCCGCTACGAATTTTTGAAAATTTCGACTTTAACGCCCATTTACTCAAAAACCAGTTATCTGATTGGAATCAACTACATCTTGTTTGGTAGCCCTTCAAGGGTACTATACCATGAAATATAATTAATTTTGAAAATATAAAAACGATCTCAATGGCACCACTCCAAAATTTTTGAAATTTTCAAAAAAATATTTCTCAAAAACTGCCCACACGTTTTTGTTTAAACTTTTTAAGCTGATAGAGCTGAGAATCTTCTACAATTTATTTTTTTGCGCATTGCTATAATTTCACTGTGACGCCCTCTGTGAATTTTTGAAAATTGAAAATTGGTACCCTTTTATTTATTTAACGGGGGGCAATAAAATATTTCTGTTAAAGCAATATAGCTCATCATTGATAGCAAAATCCGAATATCATAATATTTTTTTGATAATTTAATATTTAGGGGGGCTACTGTTCTCCCTCCCCCCCAAAATTTTCGCTACAAAATTAAAAAATTGATTTCTTCTTTTGTTTGCTCTAGGAGAATCTTTTTACAAAAAATCACAAAATCGAATTTTTTGCCCCTTAATAATCTTTTTGTCCTTAGAAGAATTTCACATACTTTCTACAGCAGTTGTATTCTTGTACTAGTCGTTTAATGTTCAGTGTAGCCTAACTTTTTTATTTTAATAGATAGACTCGCAAACCCAAGAGCAAAGTTGTAGGGAAAATTCTTCTCGATTGTATTTAAAAAAAAACTTGAGTTTCCAATTTTAATATGGCGGCCACGGTAAAAAATAACTTTTTTTTAATGGAAACGTGGTATTTTGGCTTTAAAATCAGAAAGGTTTTGAAATTCTAAATGCAAATTAATAAGAGTAATTTCTTGCTAAAAATAATACTTCTCGAGTTATTAATATATTTTCAAATATCAATTTCCGCCCTTCCGTTGATCAGTCCGAATATTTTACCTAACCATATGCTTGCAGAGCGCAGCGGTCGGTCTTTCTTCAACCGCTTCAAGATGTTACAACTTATAAGAATTATTTACTTTAACTAGTCGTGTCTAGACAGGTGCATATCGAAAGTGTTGGAAAATATAAAACAATGTTATTTTATAAGTATAGGAAAGTCCAGGCGAAGTGTTTCGCTCATTTTTGTTCATAAATCTGTAAAATTAATATGGCCATTAGGGATTGCAAATTTGCCGACTTGTGTTTTGAGAAATACCGGTTTAGCGATAAATTTCATTTATTTTAAAATTAGATAAAAACTTCAATCGAATAAACGCTACTTGTATATCAAAACATAATAACATTAAAGTTAAGAAAAACAAAAAAATAAACTTTGAAGGCGTAAGAAGAAGACATAAATAAAAACAGAGAACCATTATTTATAATTTACTTTAATGTTTTAAAATAAGGCACAACACACCAAAAAATATATATATAGAAAACGTTTAAGTTTTTTTCCGATTCACCGGTGTTTTTTTAAAGGGATTTTTAGCAATTTATGGGTAAACCGGTATTGCAATCTTTAATGGCCATCTCGGATTTACGTGCAGCTATGAAATAGAAGGGACCGATTTGATTTTGTTTATCGTGTCGTACGGTTTTAAAATAACGAAAAAATGGTATATTTTGCAACAAGAGATGAAAATACCGTTTTTTCGTGAGCGGACAGTTGTTCACGAGCCGCGTTAGCGGCGAGTGGGGCAAGTTCGCAAGTAGGAAATGCTATTTTTTCTACGATATTGCAGTTTCAAGTTCAAAACTTTCAAGTTCAATTTAATTCAAAACGAACTGTCACAATGCAAATTACTGAAATTACTGTTTGTAAAGTCGTTTCCATAGCAATAAATGCATTCTTTCCATTAAATTTGTAATTCTCATTTCTAGATGTGAAAATATTTTCATCTCTAGAGTTAAAAAATATCACTTTCATGTAGAGTAAGCCGTGGGAAAATTGCTATTTTCACATATATGAGTAGAAAAAAGTATTAATCAGAAACCAAACTAGACCCACCTATTGGGAGCCTGAGTTACAATAACTAATTGCTGCCTTTACACTACCAGCTCGCATTTAAGAAAACGTTTAAAATAATTACAGCTATCGCTAAATAATTCATTAAAATAGGATTTCGATCCGCGGTCTGCTACACTACCTACTTCCTTAGCTTATTTGTTATTACAAAAAACAAATAAAAAAGCGTGAGGCATAGCCCACGGCTCCGTTAGCTATTCTTAAGTGTGGATTTTGTACGACCTCTCGTTTGGTGTCGAGGAGGGTGTTAATTAAAAATTTTACGAGAGGCTACTAAAACCTTAAATATTTTGTAAAACGTAGAAGCCACCGTTTTCAAACACTTCGATTGTATTAACAAGATTTTGCATGTAGAAACAATGATACAAAAAAACTCATTTAAATTAGGTTTCAGAATCCGAATTTAAAGTAGTAAAATTTCAAAACATGTTTTTTCGTCTAAATCGCAAAATAAGTTTTTTTGACATCATAATAATACATTTCCATATTGTAGAAGCATGAGAAAGCAAAAAGCATTAGAAAATAACTTGAAAAATTAAAAAAAAACGTATATGTTTCATGAATGTTTCATACTTGCAGCAAATATTATTTTTTCCGATACTAAACCCTCAAAATTCTTGACAAAAAGTTACATAAGGGTGCAATCTAATATTAACATTCCCCACTTCCAAAAGTGCACGTTGTTGGAAATTCTCCAAACTTTTAAAGAATGAGCGCACTGTTTCTTACTTAATATTGCTTCCACTTCGTTGCGAATTACCGAGGGTGATGAATTGATGTTCCAAAAATGTTTCAAAGCAGGGGCGGGGCCGACTTCCGAATTAATATAACTTTAATAAAAAGTAATATTTCCCAAGTTTCTGATTATCTTCCGAACTCGTGGAGAGGGGAAGTATGAAAAAAACTTGAGGGTTGCAAGAAACGTATATTTTTTATAAGGTTCCGATTATGATGACAATCGATGGTGGTAGTAAAATAAATTTATTACGCTTTTCTTGGTCGGGCAATTTATTTTCTCGAGAGCACGGTGGCAGTTTATTTCTTTAAGAATTTATAAAGTGTTTTAATGCTGGAAATTTCCCATTATTCTGATCCTCTGTTTAATTATTCGGGGATCACGGAAGGGCTATATGTTCAATGGTAGTTTTATGTCTAATTATTCTAAATAATTTGTTGGCTTGAAGTGGATAGACCTGTACTGTTCAGAAGCTTCATTTTTCATTTAAAATTTAATATTACGTTCACGTAAATAACAACATCCTGTATATTTAAAATATAACCATCTCACGTGCAGCGTTTGTAATAAATTCCATAAATTATGTAAAACCACGGCAATAATTTTTTTGTGAAATTTAATTGTGTTTAATTGTCGGTGATTCATCAGTAATACAAAAAACTCTTCCGTTCATGAATCATAATTTCTATACAAAATAAGGGCGGTCTGATGCGCAAGGGGTTGATTGTTTCATTTATTTAACCCTCCATTACAACCCTTTAAATAATGCCATTTATGGGGCACGTGACTTGCATATCGCCGGTTTTTTTTTAATGGACCTTACCCTCTAGAGACAGGGGCGGCTTAGACGCTTTATAAATATTTATTAGAAAAATAATTCAAGTTTTATATTTAAAACGAAAAGATTTAATTCCTTTTTCTGAAGGGGTAGCAGATGGGAAAATTTATAGAATTTGATGCGGCACGTTTTCAACGCAACAAAGAAAAAAGCCGAAACGGGGGTTATTGAACAATTCTCATAAATATGTAACGGAATGAGGGTACGTAAATACGGAATGTGTTATACAATCTTTATAGTTATACCCTCCCCTAAAATACTAAGCATCTCCTCCATAAATCTAGGCTTGGGCGCCCCCAACCTGACGTTCGCAGTGAAACCCCTCACATTTACACTTACTTCCCTTGTACAGTTCAGAAGCTTACCAAAAATTCATTTAGTGAAAACCATCTGATGCTATCTGTAATGGATATGCAAAAGTTTTGGAATAGAATTTCTTTTCGGTAAAAATAACGGATTTTGCTGTTACTGTTCCTTTTTCTCCCCTAAATTATTTAATATTTTTAAAAATATTTTTTTTTTGTAATTGAAACTTTATGGCTGTTGAGATTTTAACTTTAAACGTGAATTATTTAAAAAAGAAAACAAGAGTATCGGTTTGATTTTTATACTGGGTGAGTGAAAAGTAACGCATGTATGTGACTTCATAAATACGAATTTTGTGAAAAAAATAGTCCTAATAAAAGTTGTTTGTTGAATTACAACGCATACTTTGTTCTATGTTCAATTTTTTATACTTCTGTTGCCGTAACAACCATATAACTAGACGTATAAAAAATTGACCATCGCTCAAAGTATTCATACGTTTAGAAATTAAAAAAATGTTATTAAGGCTATTTTGTCATAGAATCCATATGGGTTTATGAAGTTACAGACATTATAGGTTACTTTTTACTCACCGTGTACATTTTACTTTAAATTTTATTTGATGTTACCTCTTACGTCGGTGGTTAGCATCAGCATCAGAAATGTATCGATCAGCCAATTAAATAACTTTAACGATCAATCCTGTTTTTTTTTCAAAATATAACTAGATGCCAAAAATCAAAAACACTTTCTTAAGATTTGATTTTTACTGTCGATTTTGTACTGCGGAAGTTTGCTTTTTCATACTTTAAATAAAGGAAAATATTCACTACAGTAAATTATTATGTTTTAGGACAATTTTCCATTTAACGAGTTGCATAAAAACGTTTTTTTCCTATCGAATCCGTTTGCATCTACCAAAATAAAATTAATACTTTCAAAATTATTAGTTTTTTTCTTATACATATTTATTTTATATTATTTAAATCCTAAAATATTTTTGCCGGTAGCGTGAAAAATTTAATAAGTAACACGGAATGTATCGACTATTAACATTCTCGGAAGGCCACGAGCCTTGGCTTCCCCTCGGCTGGTATTTACCTACCTCGAATGTTATTACGTCTTACATTCCTTGTTACTTAAATAACTATTAGTGGTCACTAAGTGACTTATACATTATCCTCTAAAACTATTACTAGTGGATTATACATTTTAGAGCTTTACGAGTCCATGAAAGAAGAATTCGCTGCCATTTGTGTTGTCTGCTTGCATTTACCATCTAACAAAAACATTGCAAAAAGTAGACCAAAACAAGATGCGAACAGCTTGTTAGTGCACATCTATTGGATACGAGCTCTGTCTGCTCAACAAACATCAATCATGGAATGGGGATGATTGCTTACACTAACTATTATTCAATTTACAAACTTTTCTGCTTTATGGTTTGGTCCTTCTATTAAGCATGTGTTCTTGATATTAATTGGTCTGCTGTCTGGTGTCGGTGATCAGACTTAGCACCAGAAATAAGTCGACATTACACAAATATAGTAAAAAGATTAAGAAGCTAACTAATCGATTAAACAGATTCGACGTCAACCATAATTTTTTCAAAATTACAACAAAAATTACTTATTTCTTTTTCTCTTCTAATTCTTTTTTTAATAAAATACCTTTTGGAATTCAAATATTTTCTAGCTGCCATAATAACAAATTTATATTTTTATTGAATCAACATTTACGAAGTTACACATTATGTGTTACTTTTTACTTACCCTGTATAATTATTTAACAATTTTATTTAATTTTATTATATTCTAAGCTTACTGGCAAACCATGCACGTGATTGTACTGATAAGAATATTTGACATTAAAACGACACCCCACTCAAAAATTAGTTGATTTAAATCAATGAATTTTTATCTAAATCTTTAGATTAAAATCAACTTCATTTAAATCCTCGCATCCGGAGTAGCTGCTTTTATTTTTATAAGAATTTTGATTTAAAATGCGGATGCTCGTTTTACTTTTTTCAGGGCATATTGATTTTATGAAATTTTAACGAAAATACATGTTTTGCGCCTCCAGAAATCCAAAAAAGTTGTTTTAAAAATGTCTGTGGCCGAGGGGAGAGCTCTTCTTAATTTAATAAAGTGGGAACAATAAAGTATTTCTGTTTCATCTCAATTGCTCATGACTGATAGTGAAATAAGATTCTAATCTGATTCTTTAGGCGCATCTATATTTTGGGAGCAAACTTGTCTCCTCCTTTTCAATTTTTGGATTTTTTGTTTGGTTTTTGGAGTTCTTAATATTAAGAAATGTTCTTTCCCAGAAATAAAGAAAATTCGTTTATATTCACCCGACAATACGGAATAAATTTTTATGAATTAAGCCGCCATTTTGTAATGATGAGAGATATCGAAACACTTTAAATACAAAAATTGTTCAGTTTAATGGGATCATAAAAATGAGTTATCACTTGACCCCTCGTCGCATTTAAGATTTTTGATATAATATTTTTTGAATATTCTTGCTCTTTTGGGGGCGTAAGGGGGTACTAACATTTATTGTTTGTCTTTATGTGGTACATCGTTGGAAAGCTAATTTAATGGACTTTAACGATCACTACGTGTTTTCTTGGTATAATAGTTCGTGTGCGATTGGCAAAAGGTTTATGTAATGGCCGCTTTTTTTTATATAATTGGCCGCCATTTTGAAATGGTTTGAGCTATCGATATTTGCTTTTTTTTAAGTTGTTGGGTTTAAAATAACTTTTTAAATGAGGTAAGACTTAGGCTACCTTCGTATTTAAAAATCTCGAGGACCCCCCCCCCCCTCAGCTGCCTCCAAAACTAGCCTTTCCGGAGCCCCAAAAAATTTCTAAATATTTTTACTGAATACCTCGTTACGACTTATATCAACAAATTTTTTATCTCATCCTCCTAAGTTCAATGGTTTAGTTAAAAGCAGTGCGTGCGTGGTCTATTACACACTGTATAAGCGTCAGTTAATTACCTGCGTTGTAAGTGGGATATACGGTAAGAGTGTTCTGATCTTACAGTAACTGTTGTGCTTGGAACGAACGTTTGTATCAGAGTTTAAATTTTTATTGAGAATTTCTGTCTTCAAAATTTTTGAGCTTCTTATTCAAAGCTTAATATTGATATCCTTATTTCTGAAATTAACTCTAATGTTATGAAATATTTTGTAAAACTCGCATTTATTCATTTTTTTATGGTTTAAAAGAAATTTTTAGCGTAGGTGTAACATTTCTTTATAATGTATTTTAGTGGTTTCTGAATAGCCCATCCAGTGCGGCGTCGTTATTTTCAAGTTTTCAATAAAAAATGTATTTTTTGCTCTTTTCATGTATTTATCCACCCACATTCAACATGAAATATTGAAAACAATACTGCTTTACATAAAAAATGTTTGCCTTTTAGGGCGACACCTTCGGCTTGTCATTTACTTCACTCTTTAAGCTTTTTACTTCGTTCCTGGAATACTGAAGAAGAAGAAGAGTGAAACTGAAAGTACTACGTTTATGTCAAATCTGCTTAACTTTCTGAAAATTCACACACAAAAAGCATAATATCCATCAACTTCCTCATATCTCATAGTTTTTTTCTCTAAAAGCCTAAAAGAACGACAAACAAGTGACAATCCGCGGCCACAGATCCCCCGATTCTCTTAAGAAAAACCGTCACATAAAAAGCATATCCGTATTATATCGTCCGGGGGGCAAAAAGTCGCTCGAACAGTCCAACAAGACTCCCAAATCGCACACAAAACAAAACGAGATACAAAGCAACCGAGCAAAACAAATGGGGTACGTGCAAATGTAGCTCCTTTGCGTGAACGTCGAAACTGGATTACATTCCGTGCTCCCGGAACACGTCCGGAATATGACAACTTGAAATCAGAAGTGTCGTTGCTCGGATGGGAAATAAAAAATTCGAAACATGAAACGTTTTCCGGTTTTACTACAACATCCGCAGATGACGAGTAACTGTGAAAACGTTGAAAACGCCAAGGCAGAAGTTTCGAGCAAGTTAACCCCTCAAAAGTTTATCATCTCTAGAATGTTAGCTCTATTGAAATTGGATCCGTAAAATCTGAAATGTAGCCATTTAGAAATTCTGGGATGACGAGCGACACGGCTTTAGCTTCATGCTCATTATTTACTCAATCATTCAGTCGAGTTGAAGGGGAATTTCTCCATTATTCCTCTTTAACATAACTAGATATTGGAGAATCCGGGCGAAACAGTCTGGAGAGAGAATCGTATATTCTATTAGAGTTTGGTAATAATTGCGGGACTTGAGAATGGGCACGTTTGAATAATGAACTCGAGCCGACACGTTCGCCCGAAGACGAGGACGCCGTAAAGCGTAAAGGACAAACTGAAGCGTCTCGACGCTGATGATGATCTCTCGAACGCCACACTTGTCGCTAACACTCGCACTTATCTAGCAGAATGGGGGAAATGGAAACTCATCCAGACGCGGAAGAGTACGAAATAAACAGTGAATTTTCAATATAGCTCGATATTCGTTCTATTTTTCCCCCTTTATCTCTCATTTCCACCGTATTTTTTCTCAGGAAGTGAAACCGCACGTTCAAGAGTGATGGTGGCGGTTTGTTTGATTGCTTTAAGTTGATTGGAAGGAAATTTAAAGCCTTTTTCTTCCAAGAGGTTTTTTTACTTATCGTCTTTTAATTCGAAGTTGTTATACGAAATATTGGTTAGTGTGTCAAAATTTTATGCATGATATAGACAAAGGAAAAAAAAGAATTAATAAACCAAAAGCTAAGAAATTAAAATAAAAACATGGACTTTTCCTATATTTGTGATATTTTACTTTTCCTATGTCCAAAAGTTGTATCCACATTGTGGCTGCGCAACAGCGGAAGCAGAAAATAAACGCATATTATTTATATTACTCTGCAAAGCACAAATTCAACACGTCGCGTCGTAAAGATTATACGGGTCGTGCAACAAAAGAAAAACATAATATGACGTCCAGTCAAAACGAGCTAAACTATAACTACCAACGGCCTGCCGTTTGCCGTCTTATTGTGTTTCATTCGAGAAAAATTGATGTTGAAAAAAATTGATGAATGAAAAAGCAAAAACGGAAGGACAAATTCGTCCGCCACAAATTTGGCGGGAGGGGAAAATTAGACTAAGTATTTCCGCACCTAACAATTATGCTGTGAATCTTATTCTACTATCGCTCATGAGTAATTTAGCGTAAACAAATTTTTTAACGTGTCCCATTTAAATAAAGAGGCATGAATTTTCGATTTTGAAAAATTCATAGGAACCGTCAGAAATAAATTAGCAGACTGGGACACAAACCACATTAGAGCTCATCTCCAGCTCTATGGGTTGGAGATGAGCTACAAGGCTCAGTTTTAGAGCAACATTTTTTGAAAATGTCAAAATTTATTTTTTTCACTTCACAATTTTAGTAGTTACAACAAAGTTCTCGTAGCTTGCAACATTGCATACTCCTAGGGCGTTTTCAGTATGAAATTTCAGGCCAGTCTGATTTCGTTTTTGAGTAAATAGGCGTTAAAGTGAAAATTTTCGAAAATTCATAGAAGGCGTCACAAATAAATTAGCGGATTGGGACACAATCCACATTGTAGCTCATCTCCAGCTCTATGGGCATACAAAATTTAAAAATAATCACTTGGTCAGTTTTAGAGCAACATTTTTTTGAAAATGTCAAAATTGGTTTTTTCCACTTCACAATTTTAGTAGTTCCAAAAAAGTTCTCGTAGCTTGCAACATTGCATACTCCTAGGGCATTTTCAGTATCAAATTTCAGGCCAGTCAGATTTTGTTTTTGAGTAAATAGGCGTTAAAGTGAAAATTTTCGAAAATTCATAGAAGGCGTCACAAATAAATTAGCGGACTGGGACACAATCTACATTGTAGCTCATCTCCAGCTCTATGGGCATACAAAATTTAAAAATAATCGCTTGGTCAGTTTTAGAGCAACATTTATTTGAAAATGTCAAACCTGATTTTTTTCACTTCACAATTTTAGTAGTTACAAAAAAGTTCTCGTAGCTCTTGCAACATTGCATACCACTACGGCATTTTCGATATTAAATTTCATTCCAATCTGATAACTCATTTTTGAGTAAATAGGCATTGAAGCCAAAATTTTCGAAAATTCATAGAATGCGTCACAAATAAATTAGCGGGCCGGTACACGAACCAAATTGTAGCTCATCTTCAAATCTATTATCCTACAAAATTTGCTGTAGCTTGTTTTTGAACAATATTTTTTTGATAATTCTCTAAATTTCGAAAAAAATGTTTTACTTCATAGTTTTCAGTTTTTACAATACCAAATTTGATCTCGATCTACCGACTAGTTTTTGACTAATAAAGCGTTAAACTTAAAATTTTTAAAAAAACAGTCGCTTTTCCACAGCTAGAATGTTGTCAAAGAAATCTTTAGATTTTTCCTAAGGTTTTCTATTCAGATTTAAAACATTCTGCTTCCGAGGAAAATGTTACCAAAAAAACATGTCTAACTTCCGCTTACGGTCCCCGAATTTTTCTTAAAAGCTAATTTTGACCGCCAATTTTTGATATACCCGCACATTTCAAAGCTCATCGAAATCGGACCATCTATTCGGGAGTAATGATGCATCACACACATACCCACGTGCCCACAGACGGGCATTTTTTTTAAATCACTTTTGTTTTCTGGAAGCTCGATATTACCGTCAAAGTCTCGATTTCGAAACGTTTTATAAAATCAATACTTCCTTACACTGCATGTACAGGAATATAAAAACTCAAAAACACAAGAAACTGGTTTTCCATAAACCGCAAAAAGTTGAAAAATTTATATCGAGAAAAATTAAACATTGTTCTTCATTTAATCATTTTGAAAAAGTCAAATATTGTTTCACGGAGTACGGGCCATAACATTGTAACCATGTTGTAAGTTGGTTAGGATAATAGTATCTAGGTCATCTACATAATTATCATATTACATGTTTGTCGTAATATCCATGAAATCACGTCTATTGTGGGAGTGATCTTGAGGTAGAGTACATGTTCACCATTACTAGGATGCCGGGCTCAATTCTCATAAAATTCTTCTGCCTTTCTTTTATGTTCTTGCAACATTTTTATTAAACACTGAGAGATCGTAATATTTTTTTTCATTACTTAAAATTGTTCATAAAATAATTCTTTATTATGTATTGTGAAGAAAATTTTACAAACAATTTCAAGTAATTAAAGAAACATTTCAATTACTTTGATTTTATAAAAATCTTGTAAGTAAATGAAGATAAAAAAAAATAAGATAAAAAACATTTTTTAAGGGGATTAAACCCAGAGTCCTTGCATTGGTACGAAAATGCCCTACCTCAAAACGAGTTCCACCATACATGTGATAAAATTCTGTAGACAATAAGCTTTGATTCTAAACAAATTGCAATATATAGTTACTTCGTGAAACACCCTGTATAAAAATTATATAAATATCTCAGATTTAAGATATGCTGGTTAAGATGGTCTACAAAACCAAAAGGTTTTTTTATATTTCAATTCTATAAAGTTTTGATGTGAACGTTCTAACTTTACAGTGACGGCTACTACAATTATTTGAACATTTTGACTTTAGCGTCTTATTACTCAAAAGCAAGATGACGGATCGGGTTGAAAGTTGCTTTCTTAATAGCCCTAGAGAATTACATTGTTATTACGTACAAAAATTTTCGAAAAGCTGTGAAGTGAAAAATATTTTCATCTCTTGGAAATTTTCAAAAGAATTTTGCCTTAAAACTGGCCACAACGATTTTTGTTTAAATTTGTTATTTTTAAGAATACAATTTGGTTTGTGTCCCAACCCGTTAATTTAAATGTAACGCCTACTATGAATTTTTGAAAATTATTGCTTTATGTCAGATGATGTGAAGTATGCAGTTGTGTTTCCAAAAATATTTGATTAAAGGTTAATTCTTACAGAATGAGCTAAACTAAAATTTATAAAAAGAAAACGGTGCGGTAACAATATAGGCAACGTTTATAACGGCTTGTTGAATCCGACCATCAATTGTATGATTTTAACTCTATAAATGTATAGCATTTTACCTTTACGAAGAAAAAATAATAAGAAAAAAGTGATTTCTAGTTCGGAACATTTGGAAAGCACCGCAACAGTCAAACTATTATGATTGTATTTTATTTATAAATTCCAGCTTTACTTCGTTAAAGTCCATATTTAATGAGTATCTGTATTATATTCGTTATATTGATGACATTTTAGCATGTTTTAATAGTTCATTTGATTTAATTAATGAATTTTTAATTTTTATTAACAGCTTGCACCTTAACATAAAATTTACACTAGAAACTGAACAAAATAAGTCCATTAACTTTTTAGATTTAAACATAAAAATTAATTCAACTAATAAATTTGAGTACTCAGTTTATAGAAAACATACACAAACAGACATTACAATACCACACGATTCTTGTCATCATAAAAAACATAAATTGGTAGCATACAGGTCCCTGATACATAGGGCTTTGACGGTCCCTTTAGATGAAATTAATTATAATAGAGAAATTTCAATTATTAAACAAATTGCATACAGTAATGGTTATAATACTAAACTTATTGATACGTTAATTAAAGAAAAATATTATAAATTAGCCATTCAAAAAATTTATCCGAATACCCTAACTTCATTAGAGACAATTAAATATGCTTCGATCCCATATTTTGGTGACAAATCAGAAAAAATTGCTAAAATTATAAACAAAACAAATAAATATAAAGTAAGCTTTAAAACAACTAGAAACATCTTAAACACTTTGTTTAATGCAAAATCAAAAACAGACGATTTGCTAAAATCAGGCATTTACAAATTAAATTGTTCGCATTGTAATTCGGTTTATATAGGCCAGACAATTAGAAATTTTGATATTATGTATAAAGAACACGTACGTTGTTACAAATACAAACACCCACATAAATCCAATTACGTTAAACACTTACTAGAACACAATCATTCAATGTCATCTAATAACACTATAAAATGTTTACACTTTTGTGATGATAAACGTAAATTAGATATACTAGAAGCTTTTGAAATTTACAAACATTTAAAAACTGTACGGTTAATGAATGAGCAAATTGATCTCCTTAATACTCCTCTACTGGACATTTTGGAATAAGAAATCAAGTCATCAGCAGACGATTACCGAGATCAAGTCACCAAGTTCTATTGCTATAACAACACTAACTGTTTACTTTTTAATATAACCTTTGACACTAGCATGTTAACAAGCGGAAATACGTATAAGGTTAAAATAAATAAATATTGTTAAAGTAATTAAGTATTTTATATACAGATACTCATTATTATGATTGTCACTTTCATGCTCCGCGTTTTTTCTTGATTTATATTAAAATGAAGCTCAAATAATAAACCTTCGCTTTTCGAATTTTTACTACTATTGTAAAGTTTTCTTCCTGTTTATACATCAAATGTTTTTCTCCTTGTTAAAAAAATTACTTCGAATCTTGAACGCTCTCGGCGGAATTGTTCCATTTACATTTTAACTACATGTCGCAGATAATAAATGCGAATCAGAAGGAGACAGAATGTGTTCTGGAATTGCTCAAACGACGTCGCAGCAATTCACGCTTAGCTGCAAATTGCAGATAATTTATAATAACAATAACCGCCCGTTTTAGAGACGAAGGGGAGCGGAACCTTTTATCTGCAAGTTATAAAGTGCATTGTATCCGTCAAGGAACAACTACTCGAACAAGCGCCTGCCTGGGTCGCAATTTAACAGGTTCTTATTTCCCCTTCTGCACTTAGCGAAATATGATTATATTTGTAGTAGCTGAACAAATGTTCCTCATCGGGCTAAACAATAACAGGGTGACAGTGGAGTTCCTCCGGATTAAACCCCACGCTTTTGTTCCTTTGTTGTACACATCGACCCTCTTTGAAAGTTGAGTTGCTGCTGCATTCTCAAGTTTTAGTCGAGTGAAAACTAGCATCCAATAAGGGCATCTTTCCTTTTACTACAATCTAGTGCAAGCCTTCTTGGTGATTTATGATCCCACTATAATGCAACTAGGAACAGAAACCCCCTAAACAGGAATTTCCCAAAGAATCTTGTCAACTTTCCACATAAAACAGTTCTGAAATTTAATTTATAACCCAAATAATACCCGTAAGGGTGTATGAAAGTTTGGACTTAATGCCCGTACTTTTCGTTAATTGCTATTCGATGCCAATAAGTGCTGAATTTCAAATCCGGAAAAAAGGGAAATAAATGCAAGTCTACAAGGTAAACTCTCTTGAAGAAGTAGTCGAAAACATACCTAAATTAATCGGGTTATAGTAAAACCAACTACAAGCAACTTCCACTTAACAAATGAGCCGATCTGGGGGATTTGTTCGTGTGCATGAGGAGCTCTAAAAATGAATAATGGATACTAATAACGCGAGCTCAACAACCCAATTGATAAACAGCTACAATACGAGGCTTAACCAGGGTACATGATAGGGATTTGCACCATGTACGTATATAAATTGCACGGGATTACTACAACCTGCCATTGTTTTGTGGGTAGCATTTCAAAAATAATTCTCCCAAAACGCCAACGGTAGTCTGTAACGAAGTTTCATTGTTCTATTCGATTGGCAAGGGTATTTTGTTTGTTTTACATTTTGTCGAAAAGCTTCTTTTAAATAGAAACGTTAAGGTGGGCGTGCAAATTTAAGGGGTTGTAATGGCGTTTTCATAATAAACCCGGTCTTGTAGCACTCCGAGAGTTATAACTGCTTTTTTAAGGAGGCCGCTGTAATAAAGACATTATACGAGGCTTTGTAATTTAGAATTCATTGCAAAAATGGTGTTTTTAAAGGGTGATCTTCCACTTTTTTTTATTCTTAACGTATTCTACATTTTAATACTCTTTTCCGCATTTTCCTACAATTTTTCGTGGTTTGGCCGGTTTGTTATTACACTGCGATATAATAATAATAATAATAATAATGTCTTTATTGTAACCTCAAAATTATATAAGAAACAAAATTATATAAGAAACAGAACAAAAAAAGAAAGGCAACAAAAGGCGCGGTTCAGTGACTTGAAAAGTCACTGCTCTTCCACCTAACCAGTAAATTAATAATATAATATATAACTATTGAATAAGTATGACTATTTGAGCGCTTAAGAAATGGAAAAACAAAATAATGAAACAAGAAATATAAGAATTATAAGAAGAATTAAGAAGAAATTACGGTTCAGGATGTGTGGCTTCCGTGGGATGCAGTTTCGGCTTTGTGATATTTGATCTTTGCTGGTAATGATGGGGCATTCACTTATTGTGATGTGTAGAATTTATTATACACATTATTGTTTATCAAATAATAACGAAAATACTTGTTTTTTAAATTTAATGTAGGGATGGTTTTTATAGTGTGCAGGCAGCGAGTTATATAGTTTGGCAATATTGTAAGTGAAACAGCGTTGAAAAACGCTAGTTCTGTGAAATGGTGGAGTTATGATACCTTTATTTCTTAAATTTAAATTATGCACGTCAGTTCTGAAATTAATTTTTTTAAATAAGTAAGGCGGAGTTTTCGACATAATTATTTTGTGGAATAAACAGTAGGAATGCAAAGTACGCCTGTTTAGCATATTAAATTTTAACCAATGTAACTCCCTTAACTTGTGAGACACATGATCCCTCCTTCTCAAACCAAAAATTAGACAAATACAGCAATTTTGTATTCTCTGTATTCTGATGATATCAACAATATCCAAGCATGGTCCGTACACAGTATCACAAAAATTAAACTGAGAGAGAACTAGGGATTCAGCTAAAACAGTTTTTCTTATTAAGAATATGTCTATTTAAATAGATAAATTTTAAGTTTGCAAATGCTTTTTGAATACATAAGCTTATGTGTTTTTAAATCTCAATTCAGAATCAAAATGTAATCCCAGATTACGAGAAATATCAGTAACGGATAATTGAGAATTTTTAACCTTGACTGCTAAAAGATCAACTACATTTTTACGAATTTTGCGTCTACCAAATAACATAACCTGTGATTTTAAAGGGTTAATTACAAGCGAGTGCTTTTCTGCCATATTGATTAGGTTATCTAAATCATTATTAATTATGTTATTAGCCACAGCAATGTCAGCAGGATCAAAGGAATAATACAATTGTGTGTCATCCGCATACAAATGATAACGGCATGATTTACAGACACTGCCTAAATTTGATGTGTACACAGTGTACAGCAATGGGCCCAGAATAGAACCTTGGGGTACACCACTATATACGTTACAAATATCTGATATTTGTTTTGGAAGTTGAACCGCCTGAGATCTATTTGACAAATAATTTTCCAATAACAAAGTTGCATGGTTACTAATGCCGATATAATGCAGTATGGCTAACAACATTCCATGATTTAAAGTATCAAAAGCCTTTGAAAAATCCAACAAGACAAGAACGGTTAGTTGGCCTCTGTCGGTAGCAGTTAGGGTATCGTCCAAAATATTTGACAGCGCCGTGGTACAACTGTAACTGGCACGGAATCCTGACTGTTTCAGGGAGCAGCTTATGCTCGTTTAAAAACATTCTTAATTGTGCATCCATTGCCCTTTCCAATATCTTGGAAAGTGTGGGTAGGATACTTATAGGTCGTAAATCTTTGAAGTCTGCAGGGACATTTTTTTTGGGAAGTGGCCGAATGCGCGCTACTTTCCAACATTTACACTGTGCTCAAGGCAGAAATTTACTATATGAGTAATATAAGGAGTTAAGAAAGGACAGACTAAATTGATTAACTGTATGCCAATATTATCTATGCCAACGGACTTCGAGTTGATACTTCTAATAATTTTAGTGACTTCATCTTCAGACACTAATTTGAATGAGAAAATATTGTTGATTTTTACATTACCGGTATAAAATGCTATTAAATTGGGATCAGGAGCGATAGAAATTTCTCGTACTGAATTAACAAAATAATTGTTAATTTTATCAGCATCCGCTAGGTGTTGAGGAATTTCGAATTTTGAGCTTTATTATAAATGTTACGATCTTTTAAGTCTTTCCAGGGTGTTTTCCTGTTAATATTACGAACTCGGTATTCTAAATAAGCTTTTTTCTCGCGTCGAATGGCGTTTGTGGTTAGATTTCTCAAAGACTTGTAATAATTCCAATGATGGACATTTTTGGTTGCTTTAAACCTTTTAAAGGCATTATCACGCAGTTTTTGCATCAGTTTAATTGTACTCGTTAGCCACGGAGCTGGAGATTTGGAAAATTGTGCAGTTTTAACTGGTGCATGAGTATTATACAGGTGAAGCAAGTTTTCGTTAAAAAAAGTTAACTTTTCGTCGATGTTATTAAAATTGAGAATGTTGTTCCATGGAATTAATTCTAAATTTGTATTAAAATCTACCACGCTAAAGTTTTTAAAATCTCTATATGTACGGGTACATGGTTGGATATGTTGAGATTTAACTGTAATTTTACAAAAAACAAGCGAGTGATCTGACACGCCATGTACCTCTCTTATACCAGAGTCAACAATCGACTGTTCGTTAGAAACAAAAATAACATCTATCAAGGTTTGAGAAGTGGGTATAATTATTTAAGGTAGCAATATTTTCTGTAACCATTCTCGGGTTATTCCTTCGCTCTTATCGCTTTTCTTTTTTTCTGTGCTCTCACTTTTTTCTCTATCTCATTCATTTGTTTTCCACCCTGTTCTGTTTCATTCACCGTTCCGCTCCTCATCACCTTTCTACTTCTCCTCACTCTCCTGCTCATCTTTACCCTCATGTTTCTCCCCACCCTCATGCTAATTAGCCACTTCCTGCTCCTCCAGGTCCTTGTACTTCTTTATCGCCTCCCCCTGTGTCTCCTTGTTTTATTATTTCCCCTTCTCCTCCTACTTCCCACTCTTCTATCTTTGCCTCTTACTCTTCTCTTTCCATTTCTACCCCTTCCCTTCTAGAGGTTCCTACTGCTGCCCTTTGTTTCTCCTTCTCCTCCTACTTTTTCCTCCGCTACTGCTATTGATTTGTGGAAAGCATTTCAAAAATAATTTTCTCCAACGGTAGTTTGTAAGGAAATCTCGTTCTATTAGGTTGGCAAGAGGATTTTGTTTGTTTTGCATTATTTTGTCGAAAAGCTTTTTTTAAATATGGAAACGTTAAGGTGGACGTGCAATTTTAAGGGGTTGTAATGGCGTTTTCATAATAGACCTGATCTGGTAGCACTTCCGAGAGTTATACCTGCTTTTTTAAGAAGGCCAGTGTAATAAAGACATTATACCAGGCTTCGTAATTTAGAATTCATAGCACAAAGGGTGTTTTCAAAGGGCGATCATCCACTTTTTTTTTTCATTTTGAAGGTACTTTTTTGTACAATTTTTTGTGGTTTGCCCGGTTTGTTATTAAACTGCTAATCTGCGATAATATTCCCGGTTTTCTGCAATCACTCTCAGGGCATCCCATCTCTCTTGTCGTCACTTCCTTCTTTTCGGTTTTCACTCGCTTTCCTCTTACTCTTCATCTTACTCTTTTTTCAAAATCATTTTTCTTTATCTCATTAATTGCTTTTCCTGACCGTTCTGCTTCATTTCACCTTTCTACTTCTCCCTGTTCACCCTCCTGCGTTTTTTCCCACTCTCATACTAATTTGCTCCTTCAGGTCTTTTTACTTTTTCACCCCTCCCCCTGTTTCTTCTTTTTCTCTTATTTCTTTCTCCTACTTCTCCCTCCTATTGCTCATCTTTACCGCTTACTCTTCTCACTGCCCTTGCTCATTTTTCCATTTGTACCCTTTTACTTTTTTTGGCTCCTTTATGCTTCTTCACCGCTCCCTTTGATTCCCCTTCTTCCCTTATTTCCCCTTCTTCCTTTACTTTCCCTTCCGCTATTGCTATGGGTTTGTGGATAGCTATTCAAAAGTAATTGTACCCTAAGGCGGTCTGTAACGAAATCTTACTGTTCTATTTGGTTGGAAAGGATATTTTGCCGGTTTGTTATTAAATTGCGATACTATTCCTGATAGCAGTGTTTGCTGTAACCTTTCTCAGGGTGTTCCTTTTCTCTTGTCGATTCTTCTGCTTCCTCTTCTTCTTATTTATCTCGGCCAATCTCTTTTCCTAATTTATCACCTCGGGTCTGATTCCTCTTTCTTTGATCACGTTTTCCTCCCCCCATCGTATTTTCTTCCGGGTTCTGTCTAATTGCAGTTCTTTCTCTAATTCATTTCTTTCTATCTCATCGGTTTCTTTTCCTCTCCGTTCTGCTTCTTTTCACCCTCCTGTTTTTTTCACCCCCTTGCTTTTCTTCGCCTTTCTGTTTCTCTTCCCCTTCCTGTTCTTCTTCACCCCCCTGTTCCTTTACCTCGCCCTCCTTCTCCTCCTCATCGTTCTTCTGTTAGACTTTTGCTCCCTCGTCTGTCCTCTCCTCTTACTTTCTCCTCTTCTCTTACTTTCTCCTCTCATCTTACTTCTCCCGCTGCTCTTAGTTCACCCTTTATTCTTACTTTTCTTTTTCTCCAGGGATAATTGAATTTGTTGAACATATTTAAAAATGGTATTTGTAAAGCTTGCAACACCGAAGATCTTATCGTCTGTATTTTATGTTTACTATTTTTCATCCACAAGTATGCTCGTTATATCATTAATTTTCTGCGTTTTGTTAAGCAAATTTTCAACTTTTCGGTTTGAATGGGGACAATGAAATCGCGTGTTTCTGAACTCAATTATAAGTGGTAAAACAGTTGAGAAGAATGCAAATTAATTAATTTTAGAAGTTCATTTATTTAATTAAATTTAATTCCCTTTCTTTCATAATATGAGCCTGAATTTCGGGCTGTTCTCGTTTGCAAAACAACCGATGTGTCCGCTTAAATTAATGTCTGAAAACTTTTTGACAAGAGCGCAAATTTAAGCCCAGCAAGGGATTTTAACCACTTGTTTTATTATTTTATTTAGAAACATTCAATTTACTAAACGATTTTTTTATATTTTAAATAAAATTTTAAAGTTGATTATCCCTAATCTCTCATTTTTTTTCAACCAAAACAAAATTTTGTTAACTGAAATTATAAAAGTTTTGAAGCAAAATTAAATATGGTTTGAGTTATCCGAGGTTATGAATTAACATCACACCTGATCTTACCCAACCAATAATCCACAAGTGTATTTTGCCCAATTCAGCAGTGGTAATGCGGTTTGCCGTGGAATTTCTGGCAAAATTCCAGGGGCGCCGCGAGGTCCACATCAATTACTCTGGAAAATAGTTTCCGATTCTCTTGTTATACTGCGGTTCTAGGGCATAAACTCTGCCGAAATGAACACAGTCCAGTCAGTAAATTCAAAAATAATCCGGTTAACCGAGGCGCGTTGCCCGTTCAAAAGTTTCCCCCGGAAGAATTTCAATATCCAAGAGAGATCTAACTTTTCCGTAAAATTTCTCCTTCATCCATGTTCTTGTTTAATTAATTACGCGAGCTCGTGGTTTTTTCTCCTTTGCGGAGAGATGAGTAATCAAGGGTAACCTCTGTCTCTGACAAAAAGGCATACGAGTAAAAAAGTTGAAAAACGCGACAATTTTCTCGAATTTTCCAACAATGGAAAGTTGTTCCTCGGGACATTACGATGCCAATCAGGATAATTGGAATACATGAGGGCCCTTGGAAAGACATTCAGCAACAATGGTGTCGTTATCACTTAGTGGGGAACTTGGGGCCATGTGGGGCGGAAAGCGGATCGATAACGGGGTCACAGGACGCCAGTTCAACCCTCCGGAATCCAGACCCGGACCAGGGCCGTCCGCACTACGTATAAATAGGTCATCCGAAGATAGCCACGCAACCCTTTCACTCCCCGTGTTTGTATAGGTGATTTTCGCTGGGAACTTCGTGTTTGTTCATGGGATTTTGTTGACGGTGGCCAATGCCGACTGTATCAAATTCCCGGCAAACTAAAACCCGGAGCTTTATGTGTTTACTTGGGCATATATGAAAAAATACTGAATGAAGCTGTTCTTTGTTTGAACAAATTACTGTGTATTCTGTGAATGTTTTTATACGCGTTTTTGTTATTTTTCTTACCATCTTCAGTGTTTTATGTATATTTTTTTTTCAAAGGAATTTGTGGATTCTTAGGCGAATAAAGAACACTTAAAATTTACAAGGATTTTGCTAAATTTATTTATGATCTTCTGTCCAAAAAATAAACCTTCCTATAGGTAATATTTTTCAACACCATTTTTCTTTTTCTTAACCATTAACCTCACGTAGCTCCATTTATTGCAACCGCAGAGGAAACTTTATAAAAGATAAGGGGTCGTTCGGGTCGCTGCCGTCCGTATACGCACCGCTGTCATAAATTATTGTGGAAACTCCGTAAAACATACACCTGAAACAGCCGCGACAGTTAATTTGGCAAAGTGGAGACGACACCGAACCCCGCCGAATTTAAGAGGTCGCTCAAAATTAATACTAATATGTTGTTTGTTGCAGCCGTGTCCAAGGAAGACTCAGAGGACCACGTTTCCGGAAAGTTGCCCTACAACGGCTACAGCGACGAATTTCTCGACCGGCTGGAACCGAACGGCAACATCCCTGAGGGAAAGGCTGATCTCAAATACGGTAAGAGTTTGCTATTTGTCTTTATTAAACAACACAGCAATTGTTTATAGTTAAAAGTGAAGAAGACAAAATGTTTTGCAATCTTTAAACTTTTAAATCTTTTCGAAATAACATTATTATTTATTACAAACGCACCATAATGAGTTATCCAAATAGTGATGGGGAAAAACCGTAACATTATAGTCATCAAATAAACCATTTTGCAACCTTTAACGTGGTATTGCACTTTGCACAAATATACAGGGCGTTAATGAATTGCAGGGTCAAACTACTAGGACTTGCAAAACTCAACAAAGCAAACATTTGTTAATAAAAATGTGTGGTCAAAAGTGTCTCCTTTCAGGGATTCAAAGATTCTTTAAGAAGCGCCTAAATGTAGGCAACTCAATTTACTACCTACTATTTGTTTCCATAACGACGGAAATTAATACAGGATAAATAAAGCACTCTTTCCTACTTTTCAAATTCAAATTAAATTTAAAATAAATTAATTAACAAAATGTTTCAAAACTAAGCAATAGAAAAAACCAAAAATCAACTACAATTTGAAAAATTTACAATAACTAATTAATTCAAAAATTGACGTTATTTGAATGCATGTATGTCTAGATCGGTTTTTTTTTTTTCAAATTTCCGTGTGACCTGTGCAAAATAATTGAAAATTCAATTTGGGTTGCCTATTTTCAGGTACTTCTTAAAGAATCTTTAAAAGGCTCTATTTTCTAAAGGAAACACTTTTGACCACACATTTATTAACAAAAGTTGTTTGCTTTGTTGTGTTTTGCAAGCCCTAGAAGTTTGTCCCTGCAATTCATTAACACCCTGTATATTTTGAGTACATAAAATGAAATATTCAAAAAACGACGAGGAAGTATTATTCTACCTCCCAAGTAGTTTTGCAGCTTTTATATTCGGGCTTAAACCCACCCAAAACTTATTTTATAAATGGACTATATTTAGACAAATATTTTTTTTCACCTTGCAAATCGATCCTTCAATATTTACCTTGCTAGCGTATCAAAAGAATTCACCAAGAACATTATGGGGAGGAAGTATTGTATGGTTCACCAAACCCCTTTGACATGTCAAGTAGAAATTTAAAGCTTCCCAGGAATATGCAGGCTGTTACAAATTCGAGCCGCTCCATAAGGATCCCGCTTATTTGAAGATTTAAAGCGTTGATTAATTGACCAAATTGCAATTTTTTATGCCTTACGGTAATTCCGGAAGAAATTTGGATTTTCAATTTTTCAGATATCAGGAACAAAACCGAAAAAATGTGCGAAGCACTTCGCCTGGGCTTTCCTATACTGTAGAAATTGTTGCTTATTATATTTTATAAAGTATTTTTGTGTCAACAACTTTCGCACAAACAGTGACTATAAGATCGCACCGCTTTTACCACTCTAGTCGGAGCATAGAGCAATAAGCCTCGAGGCATCATAGCAGCGGAACGGTCACCTGCATACCATACTGTAAGAAACAAAATTTTTTTCTGAGAT
Organism: Ctenicera cuprea; assembly: GCA_958336395.1. Lineage (NCBI taxonomy): Eukaryota > Metazoa > Arthropoda > Insecta > Coleoptera > Elateridae > Ctenicera > Ctenicera cuprea. The sequence continues at coordinate 12,107,920 of OY284492.1, read as the reverse complement.
CATACAAATTTATAATTTTTTGGAAAAGGATTGTTTGGGGTTAAAGAAACAAAGAAATTCGTCTGCCAAATAACAAACTATCAAATCGCTAAATTATATTTATATTCTACTATTACTGATGAGCAATTTGGCTTACACGGAAATGTTTGATCATTTTTTGTTTATTACACAAAATGACACGATACAATTTTCAATATTCAAAAGTTCACAACGCTGTGGCCCTACAAAGTTCAAAATAAATCGTGTGGCCAGCTTTGTTTTCTAAATATTTCTTTTAAAATTGGAAAAGTATTCTCGTATACAGTAACATCGTGTCCTCTTAGGTATATGACTATACCCAAAGTTATTGTCGCCTAACTTCCGTTTCCAGTTTTTATTTTATAAGCGTAGTTTGATATACCTCCACATTCCAATTTTCATTAAAATAAACTAAACAAACAAACGAACACAGTTTGAAAAATGAGCGAAGCATTTCGCCTAGACTTTCCTATACTTTAGATATTGTTACTCACCGTATTTGCAAAAGTAGATTTTTGTAACATTATACTGTCTAACGACTGTTCAGGGTGCTCCATTCGTGTTTGTGACTCGATCCCTGCCGCGCCAGCACGCTGGTAATAGTGACTACTCCGTCTGGAGCATTAACCGTCGCTGACGATGGCCGACTCGGTTAGCGGAGGAGAGCCCACGCTACTAACCTGTTAGTGTCTGTCTGCTTTTTTTTATTAAAAAGAAATCAATTTTAATATTTTTTGGAAAACGATTTCTTTAGATTAAAACAACCACAAACGAAAGAAAAAAATCGCCCCGCTGTAAATATAGCTGCACCTATAATTGAAGTTGTGAATCTTATTCTACTATCACTTATGAGCAATTTAGGTTAAACAGAAATGCTGTATCGTCCCATGTTTAATAAATAACTGGACATAAATTTTCGATTTTTAAAAAGTCATATGGCGTCATTTATTACATTTAAAAAATTAGGAAGCGTAGCCCAGAGGTCCCACTAGTCTATAGTAAATCCGGAACTGTCTCAACTTGTGGCGACGGCAAGCTATAATCTTACATCTCGATACACCTTATTTATTATTTTTTAGCAGTATTTAAAGTGAATGTTTTTGTTAACAGTCACGTAAGGCGACTTGGCACTTGATTTCAATTACGTATTTTAAAAGAAGTTATCATTAAAAGCGTAGCAGTAGGTTACCGGTTCACCTAGTTATTATGGATTGCATAACTAATTTTCAATAAAAATGTACAGTAAAGCTACTAGTCAATCGTTCTGTACAATTTTCATTATTTATTAGTTTACTACAAAAAAATACTAGTGTAACACAACTTACATTTCTCTGCAGTAAATTATTTCTGATAGCGGATGACGGGTATTATAAAAACACAAATAAAACAAATGGCTTAATTTTGCGGAAGGCACGTACGTCAGAAACATAGATTCAATGAACTGAAACTGGATTCGCGGGTACGTGTGAACGCTATACGATTTTATGAGATTGCGCTAACTCTGGAAACATCCGGAAATATCCCTCATACTTCCCTTGGACCTCCCCCTAATTCCCTTGGACTTCCCGGGCTTCCCTCGAACTTCCCCAACTTCCCTTGGACTTCCTCGACTTCCTGTGCTCATCACGCAGTCTAAGTTTTTTTTATTAATACCCAAGGACTTGAAAGTTCTCTATTGGACTTCCCCGAGACTTCCTCTAACATGTACACCAGACTTCCCCTGCGGTTTACCCCTCGGCACCGTAAGAGTAAATTTTTTTAGATTGTTAACACCGTGTGTAGATGTAAATCTCAATCACTTATTGGCGCGAGAATATTTTAAACGTAAACAGTATGAGAAAGTACCGGCGACGTGTCTTGCTCATTTTTTATGGTATGGACTCTGTCGCCATCCTAATGGGTTATGGTTCTAATTTGCCGAGCTTGTGTGCACCTACCCCACCCTCTTGTGTTTACTCTTCTTTATCATTCAAGTTTTGCTTTAATAGAGTACTAAGAAATAGTTTGAAAATTGGCCTTAATGAAAATGAGATTTTTTAGTATTTGCTGACTTTTTATGAAATCCTAGTTTGTTTGAATTTGCAGTATTTTGTAGCATTAAATCGCAGGCAACTCGGAAGCGTGATGCTTTGTTGAATTTAAAACTGGTTTCAAAATAGTATTATAAACATTGATGGTTTCGTAAATTTTCAAACGTCGTATCGCATATCACCAAAATTGTGTGAATCAGATAAAAAGCGAAAAAAGAAAATCCATTAGTCAGTTAGCTTTAATTTAATTAAATCAATTTCGCCAACTAAGGGAGATCCCCCGCACAGCCATGTGCGTATCCAACTGAGTTACCCAAACAATGATGAGGAAGTATTTATTAAGATGCTATACTGTGCACCAACCGCGTTGTCCAAAAAATGATAGGGAAGTACCATCCCTTACAACACGGCATGCAAATTTGAACCACACTTTAAAAATTATAATTGTTTAACTAATGATGAAGAAGTAGCACCCCTTTCACCGATTTTCTTGAAAATCCGGGAGCGCCGAACCTTAGACCTTCCCAAAAAAAAAACCATTTCGATTGTCGCAGAATAATACGCACGGCATTATAAATATGAGCCACCCCCAGATGACCTAATTAGGGTCACCACACCTTTAAGTTGGCGACCTCCAGTCTGGCGTGGCGACATTAATATGTTTCATGTTGCAAGTCATATATTAAGAGGGGCGGCCAGGGTGTCGTAATACATGGAATAGCGGGAAACCACCGTGACTCAACGGAGGTGGTAAGGTGAACGTTCCGAAGGGTTGAAGTGCGGAAATTAATATATGGCGCTTCCTTTAACACGTGAATTATGATTTTGAATTACTCATTCCCCTGATGTAGATGTGTTTTGCCGGAGTGTGATGTACATTGTGAGTAATTACCTGCTAGGGAATTTCGGACGACAGACCATAAAATAAAATCATCACGCTATCACTATTTTCAATGAAATTTCACGACAATTCTTGATTATTTACAACACGTACACCAAATTCAGGAGTGGGATGTTGATGATGAATACGTTGTTTTTGCATTAATTTACTGCTATATTAGTTTCGCGCGCTGAGTCTGCCAGCTTTAATTTCACCCCGAGATATATTAATACTTCGCTTTTACTCATGACTGTACAAGCAGTAATTTATCATCAAGTCTGGTTTTGTTAAATTAGTAATGTGTTGATTACCTCCAGTAATTTTGCATTTATTAGTAGCGAGGGTGGTGTTAGGTATCGCACAAATTAAATTTACCTTACCCACCCAACCTATGACCTTTAGCGAAAGGGTTTTGTGGGCTTTCAAAATCTTTCCATTAAAACCCATTAAAGCACCTTTAGTGCTTTTTTAACATGGCAATTCGAATATTTTTTAACCCTCGCGTTCACGCCCATGATTGATTGGGCCGGCAAGTCCGGGAATATTAGATACGATTTGCATTTGTGAAAAATGTGATTTTCGCGAGACCGTTGTTGTCGGATTTTCCCTCGAAATTAATAAGCTGTGGAGGGAAATAAAAATTGCGACTCACAAATTAATTGATTAAAAAGTGGAACGGCAGCGTTTGCTTTGTGTGCAGGTTTTAAGTGAACCTTGTAATTCATGCGTCATTGGAATGCGGAATTAATGGCATGCGTGGAATTTGGTATTAGCCTGATTTTGCTAAGTTGAAAATCGATAGATAAGGATTGATATAATAACGATGTTCGTGCAATTATGATGGTTTTGTGTAATTTGTCTGACTGATAATGGCGATCTTCTTTCTTCTTATCAATTGTTGGAACACTTATCGAAATTGTACTTGATTGTGGTTACAAACCATTTCATAAATCTAGATTTATATCCATCAAATTAATTCACATCCGCTTTTTAAAATCTGGTGGATTTGTGTGTGTACCTAAAGTGGCTACTTAATCAGAAAAATGTTAAAATGGTAGTTTGTGAAAAGCAGACTTGGAAATTCTCATGCTTGAATTGATAATTTAGAAAATTACATTAATTGCGAGATGAAAATTGATATTTTGTGTAAATGTTCTTGTTAGTTAATTATTAATTTTTTTTATAAATACCGTACCTATTTGAAATTTAAATACTTTTTATTCACAATTATGGAAAGCAAAATATATTTTCTAAGTTTTTTAAACGTCAAAAATTAACTATTAAACCCTTAATCGAATTTTTGACGCCACAAATTTATTTATTGACGTCAAAAATCCATTTTATGACATCAAAAAATTATTTCTTGACGTCCGAAACCCTTCAGGCAATTTAAAATAGAATAATGAATTCATGAAAAATTATTTATTATTTTCAGGCGTCAATTAATAAATTTGACGTCAGAATACTTATGGCAGTAGTGTAGATTAGAACCAAACCGAAATATTGACCGACATGCCGAAAGAGGGCGCACATACATCCGCACTATCTGTACAAAGCACTCTGGACAATAATTAAAAACAGTATTGTACGTACAGTAGGGCGAATGGGTGAGTTGTAGTAAATCATAAAATTGTATTAACCCAGCATAAAGCGCACTCTTGTGGCAACTAGATCAAATACGGACAAATAATTTGGTGTCATCACCTACTAAGGCTTTGCTAGCTGCGCTGTTAGATGGCAGCGTTTTGTAACCGGAGCAAGACATTTGGGCGCCGAACGTTTGGGTGCTGGTGATTAAAATCGACATACGTATTGTGAAAAATTTACTTTAAAGCACGACTAAATACTATACTTTTTAGAATAAAATTAAGTTAATTTGGTTTGTCGGTTACGTGACCATAGCGACCGGTTTTTGCACAAAAAGGCTCGTAGAATGGGATAGACCCAGCGCAGACCCATAAACCTGGTATCGATAGAATCGTCTTTGAATGGGCAATCCAAATATTTAATAGTATACCGGGTGGTACATTTGAAAAAATATAACTTTGTGACGTCACGGCTAGACGGAACATAGTCTTCGGACGACTCGGACACCTGGTATAAAAATGAATTCGAGCAGATCGAAAATACTAGATATGTAATAAATATTAAAAACTGGCGCCCAAAGGGCTGGCGGTTAATTGTCCGGCGCCCAACGGCGCGACGTCGGTCAAACGGCGCCTAAATGTCGCGTACCGTTTTCCGACGTCAATATAATATTTTTTGGCAACAATTATATTTTAACGTCGAGAAGTCTAAATTGTGTGCAATTTTGCGACGTTAACTAACCATTTTTTGATGTCAAAACATCAATTTTTTATTAAACATTCAGTTTTAATTATTAATAAATAAATGTTTTTTGACAAAAATATATTGAATGACGTCTAGAATAATTTTCTACGTCGAAAACTTCTACGCTGACTCAAAAGAAATGTTTTTTACATCAACAAATGTTTTTTTTTATGTTCAAAATTTATTTTATGGCGCCAAAAAGAATTCGGCCTTGAAAAATTTGTCTTCTGGCCTCACAAACTTATTTGCTGAAATAATTTATTGACGTCAAATAATGTTTTTTTGACTTTGGCCATCAAAAATAATTATGACATTTATTTTCCGACATAAAAAAATATTTTATGACGGCAAAATATTTAATAAAAAGTGAAGCGGCGTTCCATAGATAATCAATAATTTAAAGAGGCTTATTATACAGGTATTCTGAAACTGTTACAAGCGTTGTTTTAAAATAAAAATATACTTTTCGTTAATCTACTCGCAATAAATGCTCGAACTTCTAATTAATACCAGGCATACCTAATGACATTTGCCCTTTAGTCGTTAGTAATGACTAAAGATAGTTTTCCAATAAATGCTTTATTTAAAGTAAAATAAATTAGAATTGACACACAAACTTTTCCTAAATTTTCTCATTTTTAAGAATGTTCAAGCAAAAGTTATGATGCCGTTATATTAGATGTTATTATTATTATTACAATTAGGAAAGCTGTAATTATGTTTATAATCCACTTCTAATCAGTCCGTAGTGAATAATCCCATTGCGTAACATAATATCCTTAGGAAAAGTTAGTTGCCAAGGTATTAACTGTACAGGTTAGCTCATTGCATTTTCATATAACATTATTTTTACTAACCGGAATAAACTGTTAAAAGCTTTTAATTTGAAAGGTTTTTTTATTATCTATTTTATTTTTTACTGCATGTAGATTATAAATTAACGCAACACTTAAAGCTTAATAGTTAATACATTGCACGCGTCTAAGTTAAAAAAAAATGTTATTCAAACTGCTGTTCTACATGCTACTTTATTAGCCATAAAATACATTTTTATTGGTTTTTTAATTTTGATTATGTGAAAGTTGGTTTTGTTAATTTTAGTTCATTTTAATGGCCGCGTTATTAAGATTTGCCATGCTATTTTTTTTTTAAATTTAGAAGTAGTGTATTTGATTTTTTTATTATTCGCTGAAATTATCTATACATATATAAAACCTCAAAGGGTATTTTTCTCCGGTTTCTCCAGCGGCTACCGCTTCACCAATTTGGACCATTTTTCTTTCAATGAAAGGTCTCTATCCTCAGATGGAACATGAATAATTTTTATATTTTTTATTCTACGTCGATTTTTTAATAATAATTATTTTAATTTATAATAGATACATGTATATGAAAGTCTACTAGACGCGCTTCACTTGAGGCGACATCTACACTAACGTCTCTCCTTTATGGAACTAATGCATCACGTGACTTAGCATTTAACCGGTTCTGTGAACGCTCAGTCTGCAGTGCATTGTGCGCTGGGGTAACACTAGTAAATTTTGAAAATGTGCGAATTCCGATATATTCCTGGCTTGTTTCTTAAAGAAGTAAAGTAGAATTTTTTTCAAATTTAAAAAATACGAAAATGTAATTGATATAACGCGTTAGGACAAGTTCAAAATGAATACCACCTGCTTCGATTTTTTGAAAATTTTGCTTTATGCGCTAATAATGTCAGGAATGGGCTATAACTAAAGGATGGGTGATTCTGAGTTGCTAAGCAATAAAAATAAATTAATATTCTAAAACTCATTTTTGTATGCAGAAAATTTTAAAAAGCGACTGTTGCTGTTCTTTTTAATGTTTTAACTAATTAATATTATATTTTAGTCTTTGGCATACCAAGTTTTTCCGAAATAATAAAAAAAGTCTATTTTTTAATTGCGTTTGCTTTTGAGGGACAGAATTTTTATAGGCGTTCTGAGTTTAACCGATGTACGAGCAATTACTCGTTATTTTTCATAAAATGGCGAGCTGTTAAATAATATCAGCCTGATCTTGTAATTCCTGTTGGGGCTAGAACGTTATCACAAACTATTTATGAAAGTCTTCAATTTTGAACAAAAGTATGAGGAAGTTCAAACGAAGTGCTTCACTTTTTTTGCCATTTTCTAAAAGTTTTGTATAACATGAGATTAATGGAATTAAAATGAAGTCTTTCAATTTTAAAACCCCTTTCTTGTTTGTACGCGTCGCTGACCGAACATAATAAAACGTGTTCGTGAAGGGACGCCATAAACCTTGTCAACAGCATAATAAACTTCCAAAAAAATAATAATCAAGAAATTGAGCCACTCCACTTTCATTTGCCAAAAAGAAAGTTGTTTATCATTGGACACCTCGCGTGTCCGTTTTCCTGTTTTTTTGCGATTCGTAATTGAATAGACAAGTACTACCGCCAGAGTCATGAGGGGTGGCTGTATAATTCATGATAGAGGGGGGTTTTATGAGATCCTCGCGTGCTTGCACCTGTAGAGTCCCACAGGTGCTAAGGAGATGGTCCTGCCACGGAAATTGTCCGCGCTACACGTCTCATGTCCGTCTTCTCCCTTTTGTTTACTGAATTTTGCTTCCGCCGGGAACTCGGAGCCCCTTAGGGATTCTGAATGACGTACTTACCCTGACTTACAGAAAATATGTGGGAGAATCTTTGGGGATGAATGTATGTGGAAAAAGTTGAGAAGCGGATAATCGTGTTTGGAAACTTCAAGTAATCTTCAGGATCGTTTAGTAAGGAGTGGGATCGAGCGAAGATTGAATTTTTACATATTTTGCTCAATATTTGTCCATTGTGGTGTTTGTACTCTTTTAAAATTAAAAGCTGTGATTGTTAAGATAGTAGTTAGAATTTTAAAAAAAGCTTTTACAATATAAAGTAATTTTCCACGTCTTTTTCAGGTTCTACAGATTTTGCAGGTTAGTGTAAATTGATTTTATTTAATTTTTAATTTTAAACTTTTAATTTTAATAAGGGCTTAGGTTAGTTTACGAAACTGTATTATGCGTATGTAATAAGGTAGGCCCAACAATTAAGAAAGGGCAATTCCTTGCATTACAAATACGTGGTATTACTACATTGGTGCTGGGGAAAAACTGGGGAAAACTTGAACCTATTGAAGGGTCAAATGCGGGTTTGTGATTTCAAGATGTTAAAAAAATTAATAAATTTAATCAATAATTGCATCGAAGATTAGGTGGCAATATCCTGGACTTTTTTTAATGGTACGGACAACGGACATATTACTTAAATTGCTGATCATTTTCAAAAAATGGTTAAAACTTACTTTACCGTCCGTTGGGCAACGGTTTTGCGGAACGACGCGACCGAACATCGTGGTAATTGTGAAAAAGTCAAAGCAAATAATTTTCATTAAGTTAAATTAAATCTAAATAAAGTTATTCATAATTATTTCTTGCAATCCTTGCAGAATTCTTGTAATTTCAGTACAGACTTTTGTACTTTAAAGACTCCTGATTAACAAGAACATCGCTATCGAAGACGACAAAAGAACCAACACAATGAAGCAATTGTAAAACCATCAGTGTGCAGCAAATCGAACATCCCTTTAGTTGCTGAACCGTTTGAAACTCCTCTACAAAGCAACAGTCGCAACGACAAGATTTCCTAATTATCAACGTCGAAGTCGGCTGCAATCAAGTCCTCTCAGATTCTCGAGTTGTAAATTTCAAATTCAAAAGGCCAAGGCGCGTCTTTTGCTCTTCTGGCTGACGTGATTCCAGATTACAATTTACGTAATTTTGCACCCTATCGAAGGGAACCTGAAATTCGAATTTTACGAGGAGCGAACTTACACGCTAGGACTGAAATGACACGCACAGAGGTTTTGTTTGGCCCACCCACATAAGGTTAAGCAAAAACGATTGTTGGAACAAATAGGGCAACAAAGGGGTGTGTGTTTGAGCACTAGAAGAGGGCGCGTGGAATTAAACTGTCAGGGTTCATTATGAACTAGGACTTTGATGTTATATTATGACCTGCAGGTTGAAGAACTCAAATATAACGTTTTGTTGACGGAAACTTCTTGCTGATCCTTTCTACATTTTCGAATTCTGTTAGGGTAAAGATCGTGTGTTTTGCAGAAGTCTTTTAATTAAGAGAATCGCATTGGATGCTGTATAATTTGTATTTATTTTTTCCGTTTTTTTGTGAAAAATTTTGCTGGCTTTTCTGAATTATATTGTCTTCTTCTTTTTCTGCACAAGTAATTTAATTAGTGCGATTGATTGTTTCTCGTATAGTTCCAATTTTTTCTTCTTTCAAGTGAAATAAGCTTCTTGCTAATTTTTTCTGTACATTTAAAATCTCCTTGGTTTTGTTTTTAGCGGAAGGGTCAATTGCATTCAATTTGGCATAACATCAAATTTTCGTTATATTTTTTTATAATATATTTGATACTTTGAGCAAAGGTCTCCTCATACAGAAACCATTTAGTTCTCATAATTCTCCATCTTTCCTATTTTCCCGACGAATTTCTTGCTGAATTTTCTTCACATTTAAAATTTCGTATCTGGGAACCACATTCTTGTACTGAAAAATTTCTTTAGTTAATAAAATTGCATTAGATCTCGCGGAGCTTCATTTTTACTTTCCTATACTTTCAGTATTGATTTCTAAAAACATTTAGATTGGAAATTTTGATAGAAATACATGTTTTCACCTACAGGAACTCAAATAAGTTGATGAGCTTTTGTATGTGGGGTTATATCGAAAATTTAGCGAGAAAATAAGCTTTTAAATAATATTCAAAACCGAAAACGGATTTTTTTTGGTAGTACCGTTTTTAGAAATAGAATTTTTTAATGTCTAAACGGAATCTAATTGAAAACCTTATGGCAAACCCAACATTTTTTTCCTGAGCTTTCTAGCTTCAAAATGGCTACGATTTTTTTTTTTCAAATATTTTATTTTAACGCCTTATTACTCAAAAACCAGGGTACAGATCAGAATCGAATTAGGTTTCGTGATAGCCCAAACATAATCTTGCTATGCACGAGATTTTTGAAAGAAGGGAAGAATGTTTTCAAAATTTTGTAGGCGTATAGAGCTAAAAAATAATGTACTGCAATTTGGTTCGTGTCCTAGTCTCCAGTCTGCTAATTCATCTGTGACGCCTACTGAGAATTTTTGAAAATCGTATATTTATAACATGTGAGCAAACGAAAGTGACATTGAGTTTGGCTTTGAAAATTGAAACGTATGTCTGTTAGAACTTCAACTTTGACATGACTTTGACACTTCTAGAAGTAATAATGCACATGACAATGTGATTTCGCTTTCGTTTGTTCACATTGAATTAATCACAGACATATGTTTCAATTTTCAAAGCCAAACTCACTTTCGTTTGCTCACATGTTATAATTAACGGGGGACTATAAAATTTGTTTGAGCTAAATTGCTGATGAGTCATAGAACAAGGTTCACAACTTACTATTTAAATGCAGCAATATTGAGGGGGTGGGGTTAATTTTCCTTCTCCCAGCCATAATTTAGCGCTTAAGTTCGTTCTTTTGTTATTGGTTTTCCATAGTCCCCAAGAATTTCCAATTCCAGCGCATCAAAAATCATTAAATACTCAGTAATCAACAAAAAACCTAATCAGCGAGGGCGTTGAAAAACAATCGCGTGTCTTTGACTCTTAAATGCGGCTATTTCGAAATTAATGACAGGTAACGCAAATTGCGTATCAATCTGAAACATTCAATTTTGTTTTCACCGCCTCCTTTTTTTGTCATGTTGTTAACAGGAAACGGAAATTAAACCTGTTTGTTTTGGTAAACATTTTTTTTAAACAAAAAAAAACAAGAGTTGTGCATCCAAAGGCAAATCAAATGTCTTTTTCCCGAATGCTGTAACGAAGATCGCTACGAATTTTTGAAAATGTTGGCTATATTTCCCGATTACTCGAAAACAATATATGCAAACGTTAAATTGCATCATATTACAATAAGTTTGATGTAAAACATTTTTGGAAATATAAAAAATTTAATGATGTCTGGTTTTCAAAATTTCGGAAATTTACAAACAATTATTTCTCAAAAACTGTCCACACCAGTGAATTAGAAATTAGTTTTTTACTTTCCCATACTTACAGTATAGGAAAGTATTGATTTCATGCAAAATTTCAAAGTTGAGATTTTAACGGAAATAGTCGGGGGGGGGGGGGTCCATGGACCCCAAAAAAGTAATTTAAAAAAAATGTCTGTCTGTGGGTGGGTTACGCTCCATATCTCCGGAACGGCTGGACCGATTTTGATGTGCTTTGGAATGAGGGGGTATATCAAAAATTCACCGACAAAATAAGCTTTTAAAAAAAACCGAAACCGGAAGCGGAAGTTAGACATGTTTTTTGGTAGCATTTTTTTCAGAAACTGAATTTTGGAAATTTTAATAGTAGATTAAAGAAGGCCTTAGGACAAATCAAACGATTTTTTACCGAACTCTCTAGCTTTAAAATGGCGGCCGCTACGAATTTTTGAATATTTCGACTTTAACGCCCATTTACTCGAAAACCAGTTATCTGATTGAAATCAACTACATCTTGTTTGGTAGCCCTTCAAGGGTACTATACCATGAAATATAATTAATTTTGAAAATATAAAAACGATCGCAATGACATCACTCCAAAATTTTGGAATTTTCAAAAAAATATTTCTCAAAAACTGCCCACACGTTTTTGTTTAAACTTTTTAAGCTGATAGAGCTGGGAATCTTCTACAATTTGTTTTTTTTGCGCATTGCTATAATTTCACTGTGGCGCCCTCTGTGAATTTTTGAAAATTGAAAATTGGTACCCTTTTATTTATTTAACGGGGGGCAATAAAATATTTCTGTTAATGTGAAATAGCTCACCATTAATAGCAAAATCCGAATATAATAATATTTTTTCTATAATTTTATATTTAGGGGGGCTAATGTTCCCCCTCTTCCCCAAAATGTTCGCTACAAAATTAAAAAATTGATTTCTTCTTTTGTTTGCTCTAGGAGAATCTTTTTACAAAAAATCAAAAAATCGAATTTTTTGCCCCTTAATAATCTTTTTGTCCTTAGAAGAATTTCACATACTTTTTACAGCAGTTGTATTCTTGTACTAGTCGTTTAATGTTCAGTGTAGGCTAACATTTTTATTTTAATAGATAGACTCGCAAACCCAAGAGCAAAGTTGTAGCGCAAATTCTTCTCGATTGTATTTAAGAAAAAAACTTGAGTTTCCAATTTTAATATGGCGGCCACGGTAAAAAAATAACTTTTTTTTTAATGGAAACGTGGCATTTTGGCTTTAAAATCAGAAAGGTTTTGAAATTCTAAATGCAAATTAATAAGAGTAATTTCTTGCTAAAAATAATACTTTTCGAGTTATTAATATATTTTCAAATATCAATTTCCGCGCTTCCGTTGATTCAGTCCGAATATTTTACCCAACCTTATGCTTGCAGCGCAGCGGTCGGTCTTTCTTCAACCGCTTCAAGATGTTACAATTTATAAGAACTATTTACTTTAACTAGTCGTATCTAGACAGGTGTATATCGAAAGTGTTGGAAAATATAAAGCAATGTATTTAAATGTATAGGAAAGTCCAGGCGAAGTGTTTCGCTCATTTTTACTTATCTTCCAAAGTTGACTCATACGCCCTCCAAGAATTTTTTTTAAATTAAAATTTAACTAGCGGAACCAGTGGGCTATGCACCATCTTTTTAAAATAATAAATAAGCTGCTTAATTTGGTAGTGTAGGAGACCGTAGATCGTAGTCTTAGTTTTATGAATTTTATAGAGATTGCTTTAATTTTATATAAATCGATTTTGACAAATTTGTTCGCCAAAATTAGGAAGAGGGGGGGCGTTAACCTCCCTAGATAGTACTGCACCTAAAAAACAAGTTCTCCGCAATCTTATTTTAATATTACTCATGAGCATGTAGCCGTTGCCGTAACAGAAATGTTTAATCGTTCTCCGCTTTTGCATTCACGTTTTAAAGAAATTCCTAGTAAGCGTCACAGAGGAACTAATGGACTGGGACGCGAATTTACATTTTTTGTGTAAACTAACCTTGCTGATCTTTGCGCCATATTTTAATTTTCTGTTTTTTTTTTGTCGGGAAAATGTTATACTTCATAGACTTTCTGTAATAATAAAATTGCTTTCAATTTCACATAATTTATAACCTTTATAATTTTTTTTTGGTGCTGATTTATTTGGGCAAAAGTCTTACTGTGCAGAAACAGTTTGATTAACAAAATCGAATTAAATTGTCTCACAACTTCACATATTTTCCTAATTGTTTTTTATGACGACCTTCTTGCTGATCTTTTATATTCGGATTCTCTTTTTTTTAGAGCCATATTTTTCTACAGAGTGTAGGTACAAGATTGCATTAAAGTTTATCCGTATTTGCAGAAGTGTTTTAATGAACAGAATCGGTTTCATTTTTGCATAATTTTAAATCTTTCTTGTTTTCAATAGCACATTTAAATTCCCTTGTCCTCCTTTGCTTAGGGCGACTCCCTTATATTGTAGAAGTTCTTTAATTAACAGCACCCTGTTCAATTTCACATAATTCCAAATCCCTCTAGTCAAATCAAAGTGCGGACAGGGAAAACAGCAAAGCGTTCCCCGTTTAATGCAGTCCCCCATCATCCTTCAGCAATGAGTCGGTCCTCTAATTGACTATATTATTTCTAGATCTGCCATGCAGATCGGCTCTTGGGGGGTTAATGTGGTGTAAGACCGGGGTCGTACTTGCCGAAAACGGCCATCGCAAAAAGAGCAAAGATCACTTACTAAAAGGGGATGAGGGCGAACGAGTGGGTGGCGCACGTGCAATTTCCTAAGTGGGACGAGGTGTGCGGTTGAGTTTTCAACCCGCAGGTGGATTTAGTTTATTACTGAGGTCGGATCAAATATGAAAGCTGGTGGAAGGAAACAAAAAAGGAGAATTTGATATTGTAATATAAAACGTCCACCGTGGTAAGGTATCGCAGTTTTGGAGGCTAAATTGGGACGCAACGCAACACACGCGCGATTTTGAATTCGGTTTAAATTTCTGGGTTATCTTTCTTTGGCTAATGCTAATATGTTGCTCGTTTGCTTATCTTAATTAAACTAATATTTGGAAAGTAAATAAGGGACGTATGGCGCTGACTTGGTAATAATGCAGATGTGGAATGAAGTTGCCGAATTTGTGCCAAATCGAGTGTTAGACTATTTATAGAATCGATATTACTCGGTATTTTGCTTTATTTGTAATATTTATTATAATTGATTACAATTAAAATATATTTGATCCTAATCCCCCTCTGCTCAAAAATTAGTTAACTTTTAGGTGGCGATGCCTTAAACTTAAATTACTTTTTTATTACTTATATGAAACTTTTATATTAAGCTTCAAGTATTTCCCCAGTTTCCATTAATTTTCAAATCAGACATTTCTGATTCAGTAAATTTTTTTTCCGCTCCAAAAACCGTTCAAACGTAATGCAGTATTTTTTGCCTTCGAACCAATATCGGTGTGGATTAAGGCCAGGGGTGTTGTAACAAGTTGGCCGACAAATTGGAACAAATTCTACAGCTTTGTTCATGTATTAGGGCTTCCCCACACCTACACGGACATAATGAAAGAGTTCGTCCCGATACCGCCCCATAGGCTTTGATAGCAAAGCTCCAAGTCTCGCGCTTCTATAAAAATAAACTTCCAAATCCGTTTCACCGTTCCTAATCTTCAGTTATGGCTTTGTCGAGACCAACTTAAATATTGGACTTTCTGAAAGGTTTTTTTGGAAATTAATTTACCTTGTTATCTTGGATTTTGAACCTTAAGGAAGTTTCTATTATTTTTAGCTTACATTCAAAAGCCGTGTGCTTATTGATTTAATTAATGCAACGTTTCGATTATGACTCTGTCATCTTCAGGCAGCGCTGTTGCATGAAGATGGGGGGAAGTCTGGCCGAAACTTTTCGGTGATTTTGTAATGTGTCTTTTTGTTGCAGAATGGAATAACGTGACGGGGCACGATAGGGTGAAACGACAACTGTCAGTGTCCTCCGATAGCAAACTGTTGGACGACGACATTAGGGAGGAAGCCCGGGTGATATTACGGCCTCGGAAACCTCCTAGACCTAAGTCCGAAGTCCTACTTAACCAAGGGAGTGAGCACCGACGAACGAAGAGATTTTCTGCGTTCGGGGTAAATTGCTATTCTACTTTACCTATTTTAAAATCTTAGAAAATTTATCTTTCCATTGTTTACGTGGTTTTTCGGAACTGTAATTTTGTTTTGCATTTCTTTGGGCGCATTGTTTTTATAGTGGCATTAAAATTAGCAATATTTCGAGCTCCTTGAAGACTTCATAATGACAGAAAGTAATTAAACGGGTCGGCCATAAAACGCAGTCTTCCCTTGTCTAAATTAGTCCTGGAGAATCCCGAACGAGTAAATAATGCAAACGAGCTTTGAAGCACGCGAGGCCAAAAACGGGTCGTGATGGCATCACCCGTAATTGGGGCGGACACGTGCCTTTTTGCCATAATACTAATTGGTGATTATGAAGAGTAGGAGTGCGTGCAAAGGAAATGTTGCTTTCGTGAAGAGGAGGACGGAAAACGTTTACACTTTTGCCGTTGACTTTGTATCCTGAGGGATTCTAACAGGTACAGCACTGCTGTTAGAAAAAAATGAAGAAACATCTTGTCGCAGTTTTGAACTACCTGCTCCTCTTTGAATTAATAAATAACAACGTTTCTAAAACCTCAAGGGACTAATTAGGTAGTACATAAAGAAATAATAAATTGAGGTTACCTAAAGATAGAATGAAATTAATAGCACGACGCGACGGCTGGAAAATACTCGCTTTTTTGCATAAAATCTAAATTTTCCAAATAAACAATACGTTTAGTTTGTTTTGATAATTTAGTATTTAAATTTAAATAAATTTAGTATTAAGCAAATTAATCATAATCTCAGTAAAATGCCTAAGCCACCAGAGGGTGAATTAAATGATTTGCGTTAATAATAGGGGTGATTCTTCTCATTTTTACAATTTTAAATTTTTGCAGGGTTGGGGTGCACTTGAGGATGTATTGACTGATTTGTTTCAATAAAGGGAATGTTCTTCTCATTTTTACAAATGTTTAATTTTTAGGAGTGGGAATGTACTTGAGTGTTGTTCCAAAAAATTGGTTTAATTAGGGGTCGATTTTTGTCATTTTTATACATTTTTAAGTTGTAGTGGATGACTCGTTTTAAAAATGAGGATGATTCTCATCTTTGCCAAATTGTATGGGATGACTTATTTTGATAATAGGGATGATTCTCCTCATTTTTACAATATTTAATTTTTAGGGGTTGGGGTGGTTGAAGATGTATTTAGGCATGGTTAGGGGGGATGTTACTTTAATATTGGAATATTTTCATCATTAAAAAAATGTTAGAGCTTTGTGACACTTAAGAGTGGTTTGGAGTTTGCTTTATAATAGAGGTTGGTTTTCCTCAATTTATGAAATTTTTATTTGTTAGGGGTTGGGGCTGCACTTGGAGGGTGATTTGGCGGTATTGTTAGGGATATAATTCTTGTGCAAATCTGCTATGTGGTATCTGTCAAAGACGAACCGCTCGACTCTGCATTTTTCAAATAAATTGTTAATTTCTATTTTAAAAAAATTTGATTTAAATACATAAGCTTTTGAAAAACAATGTGATGCGTTTTCTCAATTATAATGGACTCCATACATTTTTTCTTTTGTCTTGATTGTTTCTTTTCTCTATACTTCTATGTTATTTCTTCTTCTCGTCTCCTATTTTCCTTTCCCACACTCCTCTTTGCTATCTCTCCTTTCCACTCTTCATTCTCTCTTAATTCTCTTCTTCCCCCCTCTTTCTAATTTTCATCCTATCTGCTATATCATTTCTCTATCTTTTCTCCTTATCTCATCGTATTCTACTCTTTTTAGATCCTTTTTCACTCTCCCTCATTTTACTGTGCTGTCTGATTTCTTAAAATTTTGTTTTGTTTCAGGGTGACTCACCATTTGGTAAATCAGAAGCTTATATTAAATTAGAACAATTAGGTGAAGGGTCCTACGCCACAGTGTACAAAGGATATAGCAAGTGAGGAAATGGAAGATTCGTTACATTAAATTGTTGTTATTTATCTTTTTTCTTGCTTCTTTAGTTTAAAGAATCAAGTAGTAGCACTGAAAGAGATTAGACTGCAAGAGGAAGAGGGGGCTCCTTTTACGGCCATTCGGGAAGCCTCTCTTCTTAAAGAACTGAAACACGCCAACATAGTCACCCTGCACGACATCGTACATACCCGTGAAACTCTCACATTTGTATTTGAATATGTGGTAAGCATACTCGTCTTGTCGGTAGCAACTTTATAAATTTAATTATTTATATATTTTTGTAGCATACAGACTTATCACAGTACCTAGAAAGACACAGCGGTGGCTTAGAGCCTCGCAACGTCAGACTATTCCTCTTCCAATTATTACGAGGACTTTCGTACTGCCATAAGCGGAGGGTTCTACATCGCGATGTCAAGCCTCAGAACCTGCTCATCAGCGAGATAGGCGAACTAAAATTAGCTGACTTTGGGCTGGCCCGAGCTAAGTCTGTTCCTAGCCACACGTACTCGCATGAGGTGGTCACATTATGGTATCGGCCTCCAGACGTCCTCCTTGGTAGTACAGAATATTCCACTTCACTTGATATGTGGGGTGTAGGCTGTATATTCGTGGAAATGATTACCGGAATGGCCATCTTTCCTGGTGTCAGAGACACCTATGATCAACTAGATAAAATATTTAAGGTTGGTTGGATACTTCTTTGGTTTTTGTGTCGAAAATGGTTAATGTTTATTATGGATTAGGTATTAGGAACTCCAGGAGAAGAGGATTGGTCAGGTGTGACAGTGTTACCAGGGTATAAACCACACAAGTTAGGGCAATATCGACCGCGAAAATTAGGATTGTATTGGCCAAGGTTACACGATGTTGTGCAAGGTGAAGCCATGGCCACTGCTCTCCTACAACTCAACCCATTAAATAGATTAGGAGCTGAGGAGGCAATGTCTCATGCTTACTTCCAGGGTCTACCAAAAAAACTGCTAGAACTGCCAGATGGTAAGTATTTTTACTTTCTAATACTTCCAGTGTATATTGAAAAGTATTGTGTTCTTGAAAATTGCCGTTTCGGAGCTCGAGCAACCCCCCAAAAGAAGTTTTGGAAAGTGTCTGTCTCTTTGGGTAGATGGGTTTTTGTCTACAAATCTAAAATAAGCTTTAGAAAACGCGAAATTAAATGGAATTTTTCAGGGCTATCAACTTAAAATTAGTAACAGTCCACAAAAGTCCCCCATAATTAATAATAGCTTTGTCAAAGTTCCTCAATATTTAAAATCAAAATTGCTGGCAATCACGAACAGGAAGTTAAATAAATTTTATTTGTTTGTTGCAATTAAATATGATATACCTATAATAATAACTTACAACAAAAGGACATTTAAACAAACTAAACGATTATCTAATCAATAATTGCTTTTTTTATTATACCTGAATCATAATCTCTGTTTTTGAAACTAAAAAGCCCCAAAATCGGGCCATTAAAGCACTAGTGCTTTAAAGTTGCCTAGGTAGCAACAAATCCACCTACAAATTTTGAACAATGATAAATACACAGGTAATCAGAACTAATCTTTATTTACTTAAATGAATATGAAACGTACAATTGGATAATTTTTCGTATTCCTTGCAATACGCTTGTTTAGATTTCTCGGGGATTAATCGCTGATCAGCTTGTTCGGCTAACATTCTAATCTTGGACAAATATCCATGTTTTCGTTCATTTTGTAATTCACGTACACAAAGTCCAAACAAACTTTACAAATCAACAAATTTATAATAAATATACATAGCAATGGAACAACAACAATTGCTAACCGTTTCTATATCAACGATTAATGACACAGATTACTTCGAAAAAGGGATTTCAATTTCCTTTTTTTTCCATTTTTTTTCATTTTTTTTTATAAAGAGCCTTGAAATAACTTTTCCAATTTAAATCATAATGTTTAACAAAAACATTTTAAGAAACGTTTCGACTCCATGATTCCCATCCCACCCCCTTACCTGGGCTCAGCACACTAAGCACTATTCACGGGTCTAACATGCCCCGCCCCTGAAAGACATACAACCCAACATACACACCTACATACACCACCCTTGGAACCGCCGGATTTAACTTATTTAGAAAAATTTCCAACAGGCAGTGGACTCGAACCTACTGCCGTTGGGAGTCTAGTTTCAAAGCCTTTTAACCACCAGACCACCCGCCGGCACAAAAAATTAAATAAAAAACTAATTTTGTTCTTTTATTTCTTGAGAAAAAAAAAGATTTAAAAAATGGGGCTTTAACTACACTTGTATTCTTATAGTCTAATCCCAAGCATTATATGAGTGATGACTCACTACTTATTTATCAAAGCGTTACATGGTTAAATAGTAATCTTATAGTAAATGTTAGATTTAGATTGATGTAAAATAGATTTCAAAATATAAAATTTGAAGTGCAGGAAAGCCCAGGCAAAGTGATCCCCTTTCTTTTTTTTTTTTTTGTGATTGTACAACTTCCCGTTATTAATGTTCTAAACCAAGCCCCAGATCAATGGAAATTTGATGCTGTAATGTGTTAGGAGTATTTGACACCTTAGCATCAATATTCCTGAAATTTTTCTCCCACCAAATGTACATTTTAATGAGATGGAAATACCACCAGAGGACGGATTAAATATCGAATAAGTATAAAGTATATGAACTGTGAGCATATGATCAAAGCCAATTTTTTTTGCAGATGTTTCCATCTTCAGCGTGGAAGGCGTACATTTATATCCTGAACACTACTCTGGAATAAAATGAAATCTATTCAAACCACTCCCTCAGGAATCTTTCAAGCAATGACCATCTGCAGGACTGCTCCGCGCTGCCTTCCTTTATTTTCACACTGTGGCTCACTTCAAAACTACTGTCCGTCAATGCAAATTATACAGATTTTATACTTTTGATTAAGGACTGCTCTACATTTTGTTATTTATACAAAGTTATTTTTTAGTTTTTAATCTCCAGTAAGTAAATAATAAAATGATAATATTTTGAATTGATTGTGTGGTAGGCACTTGATGAAACATTATTAATAAATATTCAACTATTTAAAATTAATAGTATATTAATAAAATAAAACACTTGGTAAATTGTTTCACAAATTGTTGTTATTTATTTACTCGACTCGAGTTTCAACCATCTCGGTTATCTTCAGGAGTTTACAATAATGTATTATTGTAAACTCCTGAAGATAACCGAGATGGTTGAAACTCGAGTCGAGTAAATAAATAACAACAATTTGTGAAACAATTTACCAAGTGTTTTATTTTATTAATATACTATTAATTTTAAATAGTTGAATATTTAATAAAATGATAAGTATACTCAACATTTTATTTGAAGCTGCGGAGCTTTTGTACGGTGATTTTAGGATAGGACAATTTGCCACTAATGGCATTTTGGCCACGAATCAAAAAACAAAATTGTGATTAGGTCCAAATGGCAACTTGTCCTAAACTTGGATTTTCTGTCAGTGAACGACAGTGTGATGAAAAAATTCACATAAATAGATCCATTCCTTCCATGGTGCTCAATTATTATTAAGACTCTGGTTACGTGGGCTGTAACGCTGCTATGCAGTGGACTGAGTTGCTAAGCTGGAGTCACAACCATTGCCTTGTCGGCACAAAATACTTTTGATCGCTTTGGTGCGTTTCTCAAGACCACCATGTAATTTTTTTTGTTTTTTCTTCTGATCATAGTCATTTGAAGGATGTATGAAAATGTGGTGGAGTATGACTGGCCCCGTTATGTTTTATAAAACTGTGCGATTGAATGGGTGGGGGCATTTTGAACGGTTAGGAAATTATGTGTGCATGTGCTTTTGTCGGATTCACATTTTTCTGGGACTTTGTGCAAAAATTTCCAAGTCAAACACCATGAAAAAATTAAATAAGCATAAGATTTTAGTGTGATAAATTTGTCTAGTTTCTAAAATGTATCATGTTTTAAAAATTTTGGTTTAACACTAAGTTTTTCAATGATATATTTTTGAATTCAGCAAATCTTTTTTAAAGGGCGAGTATAGGTGTATATCCTTTACTATTTAAAATACAGAAATACATGTAGGGGATCAAGAGAGCTACATTTTAAAATTATTGTTACTTATACAGGGGGTTCCTGATAAAGGCGTCATACCACACATGTTTTTATTTCAATAGAACACCTTGTATATCTTTGCATATTGTTATTGGCTGTACAGAGTTATTCAACTTTTATCGAAAAATTTGACAGGTTGATTTTGGCTATACAGGGTGTTTGTTGTAACAGTGCAAAAATTTCTAACTCTAATGTGTAGTTATTCGATGTTTCAAATGAAACACTTTGTAAATTTTTACATAGTGTTATGCTGTATAAATTTCATTAAGTAAAGGTTATACCTAATTCTAACGGTTTCGAAGATATTAAATTCTAAAAAAAATAGGAACTGGACAAATTACTTTAAAAATGTAATTAAGTACCCAATACTAAGTACTTTGAGTAGACCTAATTTAATTACTCGGTAATTAAATTACTTTTCAAAAAATATATTTAAATTACCAATTACTGATAATGGCTAATTAAAAACAATAATTACTTTTTAAATTACTTTTAGGTATCCAGAGCTAAACAAATTACTTAAAAGAAAGCTTTTACTTTCAGCAAAAGTTATGTAAGTACTAGTTTAAATTAGTGAAAAATGCTGGGAAGGGGAAATTTATATTATAAAGGAAAAAACGTGCCGTTGAAAATTCCCAATACACTTTTTACTTATTTTTGGTTATAATCAGACACAAAGTCGTTAATTTTGATACCAAATAACCAAATTTTACACGTTCCTTTTCCTTTATTTTTATGAAAGGAGACACAAGGCAAGATGTAATATACCAAGTGTGTATACTAAAGTATACACATGGTGGTATTGGTGTGTATCCAAATGGATACATATGGCAGTTAAAATGTTAAAAAAACAACAATAATTTTAAAATGTGGCGTTGGTCCCCTACAACTTTTATTTGCAACCGTTTTTTGTATTTTAAATTTTATAGCATAGCGGGCGTCTACAGAATCATTAGGCAGTCCATATTTTTTTAGAATTTTTGAGATACGGCGACGAAACTTAGCATAGGTAATATGTACCCAAAAAGGCACATTTTGACATATTTTACGCATTTTTTGACTTCTAATGATTCCGTTGACACCCGGTATATAGGCTACCGCCGCTTTATTGACTACCCTGTATAAGTAGTCCAATAAACTTGTAAAATCAGTTGAACTTGAAAGAAATTACAGTAATAAGATTTTTATTAGAAGAATTTGCCAAGTTTGAAAAGTTTATCAAGTTTTATGAATTTTGGTACAAAATTAATAATTAATATTTTTTTACATTATTGGCATTGCTGAAATGAACAAAGTGGTGATTTTAGTTGCCCTTTTATTATTAGAATTATTATTACTTTTTTTTTTAAACTAGTTTTTGGGAATTATTTTGTTCAGTTTAGATATTTTTGAATTAAAAGAAAAAAGAGATTTAGCTGAATTTTTTTTCTGAATTATTTGCAAATCTTTACAATACACAAATGCACAAAGTCAAGAAAAAGGTGTAAAAGTGTGGAGTCTCGAGTTGAATGCAAAGAAGGCATCTTTGCAAAAACTACAATTCTGCAAAACGCTTGAGTTTTATCTATCTCTTGTGCCAAAGGGCAATTGCTTAAACTAAGTAGCCATTATTTAAGATTTTAAGGTATTGTTTTGATATTTTTTAATTAGTCACATTTAAGTTTTGATATCCACTAAATACAAGGTAGGATCAAAAGTCAAATTAGGCCTAATTAATTGTTAGCAAGCGCAAGTGCAGATGTCGATTTAGTTTAACTATTTTACGTTTTCTAGTAAATGCTGTGAGCTCTGTAGAACACCATGTTGATTAGTCAGTATAATCGGTAGTGAGTAGTCCATTGTTGGTTCATGGCACTAAGGCACATGGCAATGCACCCCTCCTCAAGTACGTCCAGCAATGTGACGGCAACCCCTCCGACGTTGCCATCGCATTCTAGCTCTAGTTGATATCTCTTACACGCTCAGCTATGCGGCACTTCTCGTAGGCAAATTTTTGTTTTCTTTGGTAAAAATCAAAATCGGTGCGTTAAATATCAGGCCAAGTTTAAAAGGCCGATGCATTATTCTCCTTTGTGATAGAATTCATCTGTTATTTTACATTGGTACACAAAATGTATTATTAAAATTGTATTAAATTTTATTAATACCACGGAACCACGGTGTACGTAATCATTGTACCATGTTGCATTGTATATACTTATATAGTTGTTTATATTAATAAGATGATTATACAGAATATCGAAAATATACTGAATAAATGTCTTTGTATAATTACTTTCTCTTTCACCAATTATTATAGTTTACTACCCATTATACATACACAAAGTGTTCACGTTTTAGATTTTTTTCCTTTTTCACACACGGAACACAGAAGGCTTATTTTATTCACTTTGTATGATTGTGAGGTGCTGAACGAAAATCTTTCGGTTTCCCCACTTTACAAAATTTGAACGAACTAGTAAATAAAAACTTAGCACGACTCCAGCTACTTTAATGAAACTAAAAAGTTCCAATAGTTGTTATTTGTTTAATTCTAGCTAACACAGGGCAAGTCAACAGTACCATGCTGGTCAATATCGCCGTTACTATTTAAAATACAGAAAACATTTTCAAGTAATAGTTGTAGCGGATTAAGAAGACTGCATTATAAAATATTTTCAATTATACAGGGGGTTCCCTATAAGAATGGCAGGCAATTTTTTATATAGAATATCCTGTATATTTTTGCATATTCCTATTCGCCTTTTAATTGCCTTTCAGAGTATGATTTGGTTTTGAAATTCTACTCTTACATGGAACCCCTTGTATAATTGAAAATGTTTTTAAATTATGGTCTGCTGCGTTCCCTGCACCTTTTATTGGAAAAATTGTTCTTTGTTTAAAATAGTGAAGGAAATATCAACCACCGCAACTCTGTTCACTTACCCTGTAAAGGGTCTGCCAAAACCCTGCCGTTCTTTGATAGCTCTGTTAATATTAAAGATACAGAAAAACTTTAAATAGAAAAGTTATTAGTAATTAACTACTGCGTAACCTAAAATTAATATCAGTTATAGTGATTGTTTGATTACGCTTGTACAGCACTTTGTTATTTTAAATAGAACACCCTGTATATTACTACATGTTTAGATTCTACATTTAATTACAAGTATTAACGTTTAATGATACTAAAATTAACGATTTTCGAGTTATTTGACTTGTTTTATTTAAAATAACACTAAAATGCTGTACAGGCATAACCAAACACCAAGTATAGTCCATAACAATTTTAAGATGTCTCTATCTTTAATATTATAAGAGCTATAATTGAATGGCAGTTTTTTTCAGACCCTGTATAATTATAATACACGCATTACACATATACAGTGTTTACATTTATAAATTCTTTTTTTTTCTTTCACATATACAGCAGAGATGTGTTCTCTATTTGTATGCTTCTAGGAGTATTTCTACAGTAAATTCCTTCCACTCCTATATTTTACCAAATTTAAACCATTAAAAAAAATAAACACCCGACTCCAGCTATTTTAGAGAAATTGAAAAATATCATTATTTGTAACTTGTTTAATAGTAGCTAAAATATAATGCAGTTGCACATTACAAAAATAATACTTTTTTAGGTAGGTACCACAAAAAATATACAGAATTAAATTGTGAAGTTTGCTATGTAATGCTTAAAAAATATTTTTTTTGAATAAAACTAATGTGGGATCAATAATGATAAACTAATGTAATTTCTATTTAACTTAAGTTGCTCCTTTACTTGATCCTATTTCATTGAACTGTTTTTGTAATACTCTTTCCTATTAAAAGAAATAAATTTTTTGACTAAGATTACAGGGGTACCAACTGCCAGGACCATCTAACGTGCACATACAAATATACTCAAGGTCAGCACACAGCATGTTTGGTACCGCCGATCTTACCGCCTATTCCAAAAGTGTTTTAGTTGAGCATATATAGAATATAATTGTAATTGGTAATAATTTTAGGTTATCAGTAATCCAACAAACAAATTTTCTCTTAAGATTATTGTCTAACTGCTATAAGACGTTAGAAAACAATCTTGCACTAATAACTCGCCCTGTATAAGTATACCGGCTGTCTATAAAGTAAACCCCCCTAACTAACTTTTGAACGACTTGATATTCTACCACAAGATTTGGTGTGCTGTAATAGGAAATAAAATACTATTTTGTAACCAAAAATTAAATTTTGTATTATTCAAAATGGCGATTCGACGCCATTTTGAAATTTTTTTTAAATAAAAAAGGGGGTTGAGTGACACCTCATTTGAAAGGTCTATTAGTTCTGCGTCTGATCCTAGAGTTTTAAAGAAAAATATTTAGTCATAACAAAATGGCGGATTTTAAACAAATGGACTCACTCAATTCAAAATTGTTTTGATTTTTTCATCCAAGGTCGAGTGACACCTCATTTGAAAGGTCTTTTAGTGGTGCGTCTGATCCTAGAGTTTCAAAGAAAAATATTCAGCTCACTCAATTCAAAATGGTTGTGATTTATTTATTTAGTAGTCCACTTTTTCATTTGCAGGACAAAATTTTCCCAGAAATATCTCAGGTGGCTGCAAATAATATTGAAAACGTTATGTTCCAACAAGACGGCGCGCCGCCGCCTCATTATTATACGCCTGTTTCTGGCTTTCTAAACGGACATTTTCTTGGAAGATGGATTGGTAGGCGGGGGCCTGTAGAATAGCTGGCTCGCTCCCCAGATATAACCCCCTTCGATATTTTTCTATGGGGATATCTAAAATCGAAAGTGTACAGAATCCATCTAGAAACAATTGAAGAACTGGAGCAACGCGTTACAGAAGTTTGCAGAAATATCACTCCAAAAACTAAAATGTAAAGCAGGAATTTAATAACCGACTTTTTATGTGCCAAGAAGTGAATGGTAAACATTTCGAACACTTAATTTAATTTCTTTTTGCTTTAATTCTTAGTTTTTTTTAATTAACATCTTTATCTTCAAACATTGTCATTTTGTTATGGCTGAATATTTTTCTTTGAAACTCTAGGATCAGACGCAGAACTAAAAGACCTTTCCAATGAGGTGTCACTCGACCCCCTTTCCATTTAAAAAAAAATTTAAAATGGCGCCCAGTCGCCATTTTGAATGATACAAAATTTTAATATGGGCTGAAAACTAGTATTTAATTTCCCATTACAGCACTCCAAATTTTGTGGTAAAATATCAAGTCGTTCAAAAGTTAGTTGGGGGGGGGGGGGGTTACTATATAGACACAGTGTATAATTAACAATTAGTAAAAGAGGTGTAGTGTATATATATCGTGTAATGCATCTGTTGGCTTCGGGAACCAACGCTGGACTAACTCGAGAGATAAAACAGTTTTAAAAAGACCAAAGTTAATTTTTTGTAGCACACATAACATTCATTTAATAATAATAATAATGCAGGTTTAAAACCTGCACACTTCACTCCCAGTTATTTTTTAAAAAACTACTTTTACTAAAAAGTTCTATAAAAATTTGTTCAGATTATTGTACTTATTTTTTATTACATATTTTTTTTTATTGCATTGCTTACTGGGATTCCAGATTCTATGTGCAAGTTTTTTTTATTTTAAATGATTCTTTTTTTCATTTTTCTAAACGAACCAATTTTTATGTATTTAATTGAATAATAATATCATGATGTTACATAGGAAATTACACGGTAATAGGACGGTTTAAGGAAAAAAAGTGCAATGTACTCTAGTAGAATAAACGCAATGGAAGCTATTTAACACTATTTTCCTGAAGTATGATTTTAAAATGTGATGAATCAACATTGTGTTGGGAAGCAAAATGTTTATATCCTGAAGGTAACCTAGTAGGAAAGTTGGCCCCCAAGATCCCCTGATTTAAGATTAATGATTTTTTCCTGTGGGAATATGTAAACAATATTTTTTAACCAAGCTCTGTTGACAAATCCTAAAGACATGACGAACAGAATCAGAAATGCATTTACAGCTATTACTTCTTAAATATTAAATAATAGAAGAAATAGTATATTATTTTATGCATTTACAAGCTTCTACAAATTGAAACAGAAATAATTTTAAGAACTTAATAAATTAATGTCGAATGTACTTATCTATGACCCATGGGGGCGTTCGAAAACCGATTAAGTGTTAACTCCTTTATCGGCTGATTCTACTAGTCCAAACCCAACTCTACTAACTCTTAATTTTCGAACTTACCCTCGGTGTACCTGATGAGTACTAGATGCAATTATTTAATATGACTATTTCTTCTTAAACATTGCTTTACCGTGCAATTGTGCTACATTTTTATGCAATTGGATTGAGGAAAATCAGTTCTTTTAGAAAAATTTTAAAAATGCACAGTACAACATTTTGAATAACTTATTTAGAACTTGTTTTTGATAAAAGCAGTTTTTAACAATATAACTGGAGGAGTACCACGCTATATAAATTTACACCGAGAGGACATTAGTGGTACCTACTGTAAAAATTGATCTTCCCACTCGTTTTAAAAGTTTTTAATTTCTAATAAAGTGATAACTATGTCAGAATGCAGTATAGTCTTAAAATATGTTCAAAAAATTGTAAATTTAGTTTGTACCAACTGGTAAATCTGAATAAATTTCCATATCGAGGAAAAGATTTGATTTAAAATGCAGGTACCACAGTACTATAAGTTGTATACAATAAAAACCTTTTTATTATACCTGCATCATAATCCTTGTAAAACAAACCAAAAAGCGTGCGTAAACCCAACCTTAAAACACCCTGGTGTTTTAAAATTGCTAAGCAACAATGACGTCATCAATTTTGAAGCAACAAATTACAAACACGCGAAAAAAAAATAATTCGAATTCACATAGCAAGATAAACAACAAAAAATGCTAACCAATCTCCAGGTAAATGATATGACGTCACATCATAGACTACTATGTAAGATGAATCAAAATCAAAATGCTGCTTCCTAGCTATATTCTTATTTTCTAGATTATGATGCAGGTATAATAAAGAATAGCGTATAATACACGTGTATAAGAGTCTTTAAAGCACTGCTCGGTTAAAAGGCACTCGTCTTCGCCTCGTGCTTTTAAACCCGTCGCACGTGCTTTAAAGGCTTGCTTATACACTTGTATTATAATATACTATTTTATGTTCTCTATATCATTTCTTTCTTAAATCCTTAAATTTACATTATTCTAGTAGGTAGTTTGGCCCTTAATAAGGCACCTTGGTAAGTCGAATATAGAATTGATGCCTTGTAGAAGCGACAATGAATCTTTTTGACATTACACATAAACATTAAACCTCATAAATTGAGATATAGTAAGGTTAATAATTATGATTGGTTTTTACTATGAATATAATTAAGAATTCCCACGTTACCTTATTTTAGCATCCTTTAAATAGACATACAGAGGTAAATAATTTAGAAGACAATCAAAAACTAAAGATGCTCCTGTTAACAGGCAGGAATAGCTTAGGTGGCATGTCTTTATTAGGACTCTTCTCACTCCATGCAGCTAGGTATAGTTCCTGTCTGTGAAGGAGAACACTTAAATAGTGCCAAAAATAACATCAATTATGTAGGATGTCGCAAAGGACATCTATAACTCGTGGTGCAATACCTAGATGTCTTTTGTGACATCCTACACCATTGATAGAAGACAATAAATATTTAATGAACAGAAGACGTAAAAAAACGATTTAGACGTAATTTGTCATTGAAACTTTTTCCTCCTCTCGGCAAGCTTTGTGGCTAAGCAATGATGTTCTTTTGATCCCAAGCCATCTTTTACGTGGTACACATTTGCATTTATTTTCCGAGAAGCAAATGCCTTTTTTAGAAACTTTAGCTTCTAGTCTTTTGTGTCATAACAATCAATCAGAATTTCAAAATATGTCATAATATTGCGAGCGACTATCTATTGCATAAACGGTAAAAATCAACTTTCCCATACTTTCGATATTGTTACTGAAACATATTTTGAATGTAGAATAAAATATCCGTGGTAGAAACAGCCCCAGAAAAAAATACCTCAGTAAAATAACTCAAAGAAAAAAAAACAAAAAAGCCCCTGGAAACAAAAGTCTTAAAAGAAGCCGCGAAAGAAACCCGGAGATTTCTTTATATTAAAGAAAACCAGAAACGATACAGCAAATTCATTACACAAAAATTGGACAGGAGGGGGAAAATTAACTCGTAAATATTGCTGCACCTAAAAATGAAGTTGTAAATCTTATGCTACTAGCACTCATGAGCTTTTTAGCTATAACAGAAATGTTTTATCCTCCCCCTTTTTATTAAATAAAGAAATAAATATTTGATTTTCAAAAATTCTTAGAAGGCATTACAGAGAAATTAGCGTACTAGGACACATACCAAACTGTAGCTAATCTCTAGCTCCATAAGCCTACAAAGTTAAAAGAAGGCCATGTTTTGTGCAATATCTTCGAAAATGTCTGACATCTTTAGGGCTAATATTGTACTACATTTCATCCTGATCTGTCAACTCGTTTTCAAGTCATAAGACGAAAGTCAAAAAATCATAGCGGCCGCCATTTTAAAGCCAAAGTGTTTGGAAAAAAGATTTCTACTTTATTAGCATTTTCTATCACATTCCATCCTTACGGTTTTACAATTCTGCTTTTGAAAAAATGCTAACAACAAAACTAAATAATTTCCGCATAATTTCAGAACCGAAAATTGTCACGAACTAGGGGAAAGTCCTGCAATTATGTGATTTGCCTATTGTTACTTTCCTATACTTTCAGTATAGGTACGGAAACTACTGATTTTATGAAAACTTGAAGAATTTGATTGAAATACGTGTTTTAGACCTCAAGGAACTCAAAAATGTAGATTCTGTCTGTGGGTGCATTATCCCATATATCCCGAACGGATGAGCCAATTTTGATGAACTTGAAATGAGTTGTGTAAAGTAAAAATTTCTTCAAAATTTTGGAAATTCTCAATATTGCCCAAAAACTGGTAACACGATTTTTTTTAACATTATAGGCTTATAGAGCTGAAGATGGGCTACAGTTTGGTTGTTGTCCTAATCTGCTAATTTCTTTGTGACGTCCTCTATGAATTGTTGAGATTAAAAATTCAAAGGGGGGTACGAACTTCTGTTTAAGCGAAATTGCTTACGAGTGATAATAAGTAATATAAAATTAAAACTTAATTTTTAAGTGCAGCAAGATGTAGTGGAGGTAATTTTTTCCTTTCCAAATTTTTGGGTCTGGTATTCTATAAGTCCGCGAGCAATTTTTTCCGAAAAATAAAAAAATTAGTTAGGTACATTTTCCGTTTCAATTTCCAACTATACCATACGACCCCGCTACAACACTAGAAGTGGTGCGATCTTGTAACTGTTGCGAGTAAAACGGTAATGCAGAAATACCTTTAAAATTGTGATAAGTATCAATTTCAAGTACAGGAAAGTCCAGATGAAGTGCTTCTCTACATTATTATTAGCTTACTATGTTAAAAGCAAAATCCCAAAAAATAAATCGTAACGTATTTTGGGATTAATTCACTGATTTAGCCACTAATTTTGATCTGGCCTATTTTAATTTACTGCATTTTTCAATTCAAAAATGGCGGGATATTTGAATTCCACGTGTCGTAACCAGGTTCGAATTGACTAGCGTAGTAAAACAGCTGATGGCTGACAGTAGGAGGTGGTTTTTACCGGAAGCTTTTCAATTTGAAAAACTAATAAAGGAAGCAACCTATTTTGTTTCGGCCAGTCATTCTCATGTTTTTAAGTACCGTTTCCGGGAAATTTCGTTCAGGTGTCGCAAGTCACTTGGGGAGTGCAGTAGGCCGTCAAAAGGATCTAAAAAAACCAATTAATTGTTATTACCGGAGGAGAACGGTTCCGTTATTTCGTACCGCCCTCTCTTCCTCCCAGACGTCGTACGGTATCCGCGTACGCGCGTTTCATTCGGTTGCTGTGTCAGTGGGGCGACAGCTTGGCTCGTTTCGTGTGTACGGTGCTTCTAGTGGTCGCAGCAGAGCGTACGTAACAGCAGTTGAAAAGTCAAAGGTCAGAATGCCGGAGGTTAAACCATTTGAACGTCTTCCAACTTCGGTGGTCCCTAAACATTATACGCTTCTCCTCACGCCGGATTTAAAGACGTTCACTTTCAAAGGAGAGGTTTCCGTACAAATTCAGGTACACGTAACATATGCGCTGAATAATCGTTAACCCATTTATGCTAATTTGTAAATAAACGAAATTTTAAATGCTGAATGTGCGGGGGTGTCTTGGGCGATTTTTAAAATTTTAATTTTGTACAAAAAAACGCTCTTGGGACTATTTACAGATTTACATCCTTTGTGAGGATGCGCCCCAAACATAACCTTAAAAAAAATTAAACCATGACCAGCATAAATTTTGAGAATTACTGTTATGTTCTAATATCTATAAACACATCTGGTGATTTTTTTTAAATTTTTCCTTGAAGCAAATGTTCAAGGTTTTTTAATCATAAACATAACCCCAAAATTAACAAAAAAATAATTATTTTGCTATTCAACCTGACAAGATTGATTCTATTTTGGGACTTCATTGTTATACAGAAGGAATTTTTCAAGGATCTTAAAAAATATTTCAGGGGGTCTTAAAAATAAATTAATAAAAAGT
This sequence comes from Ctenicera cuprea, assembly GCA_958336395.1. Classification (NCBI taxonomy): domain Eukaryota; kingdom Metazoa; phylum Arthropoda; class Insecta; order Coleoptera; family Elateridae; genus Ctenicera; species Ctenicera cuprea. Next base: position 12,075,688 of record OY284492.1, on the reverse strand, counting down.
GAGGTTAGGGGACTTTTATTATTAAAAAATTTACACCACAACAATTGTACACTCCGAGCGGTAAATGTCGCGACCATAAAATGTGTAGTATGCAGGGCCGTTTTAAATCTTTTTAGGGTCCTTAAGCATTAAGCAAACAAATTTTAGGGCCCCCTTTAGAATATCATGTTTTTTGTCATTACTGTTTTGTGTTTCTGTTTCAACATTGCCCTGTGTAATTACTTGATGTTATGTTCTTTCTATGTTTTGCTTTCTTTCGTTTTTAACCTGACATCAGTTTGAAATTCATTATTTGACAAAGACTACTAGGTATCCTGTATTAATTAGAAGAGATAAAAAATCAGTTATATTAAATTTGTTTCAAAAACAACAACGCATTGGTGCAATCGACAAACATCAAGCATCAACTTGATTGTTGAAAGAAATTATTCAAGTTATAAGTTATAATATTTAATATATTAATCTATTACTGTTGTTTGCCGTATAATATAATGCAAGCTTCAGTATATCGGTATAAGGAGGCTTCACTTTACACAAATTAACTATACAATAACACTAAACTAAACTAAACTCGAAACTAAACTAATATAATTAGCTCTAATAGTAAGACAAATTGCCTAATTAACTTAGTTTCATTTATGTACATAAATTAAATTTCAACTTAAACTAAACTAAAAGATAACCAATTATTACCTTTTTAGTTGAATTCTTAATTTTTTTCTGATCTGCGCACGGTTAGGCGCACTGTATCAAACTACGTCATTATTTTCGACTTCAAGAGAAGGTCGGCATGAATCTATGTTGTTTGATCTAATAGTCTGCCTTAAGAGGATTCCTTATTGCGTGTCAGGGGGGCGTCTGGTATGCCCTGGTTAATCGTTTAAAGCCCATGAAGGTGTAAAATGAATAACCAAGTTTTGCAGATTTCATTTAGAACATACATTTTAGGTTTAAAATAACTTACAACTCATGCAAGCTAACCTTTAAGAGATACATTTGTCTCTTATTAACTATTTCTATTGAATCTACGTGGATGCAGTACTTTTAAGACTACTTACACAGGTAGTAAAAATATGTTTTCCAATTCTCTTTTTTAAGTGGTTAATCTTAACGCTAATTATACGATAACAGCTGCGCTCTGTCTAAAGTGATAGATGTAGTGCGATTGATAGTCACTAGTGGTACATAAAACGTTGATACAAAAATGCTTTTAAATATATAATAACTAAAAATTTAGGTAGTATCGCATCTTTTTAATTTTATGATTCCCACTATTATTTTAATCTTAACGAAAATTAAATATTTAATTTTTTACATCAGAATTAAATAAGTGCGCATTTTTAATGAACAAAACTTAAATTTTAAAATAAAAGACAAAAAGTAACCAACATATTTAAAAGTGAATTCTAATTTTTGCACGACAAATTTCTATAATTATGGCTGTTTTTCTAGAAATCGGTTGAATTTTCCTGTAATTCCTTAGGTTTCCTCAAGATTTCCTATGTCGTGTAGATCAGATTTTCTTCGTGGTTACCCCTTCAGTAATTTATTTGTAATTTATTATATTATTATGAACTAGATGCTTAAATAAAACTAAGTTTATTTTTATTGCAACATCTTTGTTTTAAACAATAGGTAATAAAGCATAAAGAAATATTTATTGAAGTTTCACAAAACCATAAAAAGAGTAATAAACACATTTGTAAGTTAACCAAATCTCAGTCATTAAATTCCATTGTGAATTTATTCTCCTACAATTGTACCTAGTTTTTGCCTAGCAGAATTGATAAAAGTACTTGAAATTGAAAGCCTATCTTTTTCTCTATCTTATACAGCAATGTCATTGGAAGTCGTTATAAAAGACTGTTTATTGTGATAAGATTGAAATTCTTGATACCCGATTAATGCTGCAAAATGAAAGGGGTCAAAATGTACTACTTATACTTAGATAGATTATTTTACCTTGTTGTACTGGAACGCTTATGCGACTCACTTAAATTCGCTTAAAAATGTTCTATTAGTTAATTTTGTAAAATTCCGAAGGGTAAACCACAGGCTAAAATTTGTACATCATAATGCCCCTCAGTAAAGGACCAATTCATCCCCCAAACTTTCTTTTCACTTATCTTACCTCTAGGCGTGCGGAGACTCCATATAAATAAACCAACCCAAAACAGTCCCTAATTCAACAGTTGATAAGTCAGAGTATCATCTGCAAAAACAGACAGCTACACAGCTTCTACAATATCATTTGTATGGCAAACAACATGGGTCCCAATACCTTCTCTTGTGGCACCTCCAACTTTCGCAATATTTGAAACCGTTTTTCTACTGCAGGAAGCATGATGATTGCTCACGTTTAGGTGTATTTTTTTACTTTCTTTATGGTTCCATTAATGTATAAGTTTTCTGAACCTTCCCTAATATAATTTAGTAAAATTATGTATGGTATAGCTTTTTACCTATGTTATTCTTTAGTTTTTTCAAATTTTATATTTTCTTCCTACATCTTTATTATATATTAGTTATTTGTTTATTTGTTTTTCAATATTACTCTTGACAACCTACTTATTTTCATCATAGTATAAAAGAAATAGGTATTTTTTGCAGTAAAGCATTCCTCTTGTAATAGAAATTTATGATTTATTTGCACATAATTCATTATTGCGCCGCGGCCGCAAAAACTGATGTAACACAATTGTGTTTCTATATAATCAAACATATTAGTATACTACGAATACATTCATGCATTACGCTCATGGCCATCACACAATTACATAATTTAATTAGACGTGTCTGTGTTATTCGCATTTTATTTGTCGCTAAAAATAGTTTGATAGTGAATTATTGCAGGATTTTTCTGGAAGGCCTATTTTATTACCTCACACTATCATTATTCTTGCTTTATTAATTAATAATAATACTATAGGTATCGCCCATTCTAAGACATAACAAGGCAAATACCAAGAAATAAATCAGTTAAGGTAATGTCGTTTAATGTGGAATATTTAATTTCATTATGTATTGTAAAAACAAAGTACTTTTGTTTAATAAATTGCTTTAAATAACTTTTCCAATTCGGCCAATAATGCCACGAAACTTCTTATTAAAAAATAATATTTTGTTTACGACAAAAATTTTATGACATCTGAATAAAAATTTTTTGGATGTAGTTAAAGAAAAGCAAAAGCAAATAATATTTAATTAGTTATCCAGAAATTTAAACTAATACGTAGATAACTATTAAATAACTAATTTTTAAGAGTTCTATGGAACGCCATTTTACTTTTTAGTAAACATTTGTTGACGTCAAAAAATTAATTTAAAATGTTTTTTTAGACGTCAAAATCACATTAATCAAAAAAATATTTATTGATGGCAATAAATTAAAAGATAACAATTTATGATGTCAGTATATATCTGACGTCAATAATTAGTTTTATGGCGTCAAAGAATCGTTTTCAGGCTCTCAGGTTTAAAATTTATTTTTTGACGTCACAATTGAATTTTCTGACGTCACAATTTGTTTCTGACGTCAAAAATTGATTTTTTGAAATCTGTAATTTTTTTGTTAATGTGGCTATGAAAAACTTATTTAATTAATAACAACTAAAACGGACTTTTTATTTGACGTCATTAAACAATTTTTTAGTTTCCTTATCGGTCAGTATTGCAGTATGGTTCTAGTTCATATTACTACCATAATTGTATCCCGTTAGGTGGCAGTATTTTCTAACGCCAAAACTTAAAAATTGATTTTTTAACGTCATAAGTTTATTTATTGACGTCTGAAAATAATTTTGACGTATA